>CAVLJG010000003.1:69372693-69542014 GCA_963669975.1 Acanthoscelides obtectus | reverse complement strand
TTATTTGCTATTACCATGTAACGTAAGGTAATTTTTGAACCAATATACGTCATATTGCGTACAATTTGTGTACAGCCTATTGTTTACTATTGCAGAGCGTTAATAGTATGTTGTTGCAACTAGCTTTGAATATTTACAATATTTATTCTAATATTTAATTCGACAAAGACTTCACACTTAAGATCGAATATTACTTACAGGCAAGTTCGTTTGATTATGTAGTCCTGTCTAAAATACACTTACTTGAGACTCAAAGCAAGAAATTAGGTACGCATCTACTTTATCTTATCCATTCTGGAAAATAGTATGCCAATTTGCTGGATTTCAAAAATGAGAGAGATATGAAATAATTATATTCACCGTACACTGTCGAATTACAAACCATATAATAACAGTAATTACACACAACGCGGGCGCTGTGGTGATTTCCTGTAATTCCGTCAAAGTTTTTCGTAATTTATAACTTTAAAAACATAACCTCTCTTCAGAAAGCACAACACAAATAACTCGTCGGGCACAGCTAATAGATATTCTTTATTGTCAGCATTTTCAGTAATGATTGTCTCACACAGTAAATATCACTGATTTTATAGACATGCAAACCAATACACAAAATTATCCAGATGCGATCTTGCTATTCAACCAACTTTCGTCTCAGAGATGAAAACTACAGACCACTCGGCTTCACAAAACATATGCAACCAACAACGCGTGTAGTTTAGTTGTGTCATTCCTCCATATATGGATGCTTTGGACGCGCTCATAACGATCCTAGTTAGCAAATGTGGAATGACTGTTTGCACCCTAAAAACGTCTTTTAGGTTTTTTACGACATTGTCAGATGGATAGGGCATGGAAAGAATCTCTATGAACTAAGTGCCGGACCTCTTTGACTGACTTTTTTCTCAGTCTAGCTTGTGCAGAACAAAATTCTTCATTAACTATGTAATCAACCCCTGGTGTAATCAGTTATCAAAATTGTATGCGGACAATAATAATTTTTTCTAAAAGCTCGACTGTTACTCGGATCTCGATGAAATTTGAACAAGTTTCCCCCTATTCCAAGGACGAAACAGCAGTTAAGGATGAAAAAATAATTATAGCTCAAATCTCATTTGTTGACGATTCAAAGGCATCTGCTCATTTGCAAAAAAAAATTGTAGAAGTAAATCATTGACGTTTGGAGGTTAAAGTGGGTGGGGAGGACAAATCTCAATTTGTTGACGATAGTATAGTTCTCCGCTTCCAACACCGGTTCCTTACCCTTAAAACTGTCAGGAAATATTTTAACCAACGCATTTTTAGATACAGATAGCAACGTTGCCAGGTGATCAGTAGTACTGTCGGTAGGGTAGGAGAGAAATTTATATATCTCAACGTTGTCAAATGGCTTGTTTGACTGACTTGATCCATTTCATCTTATCGCTATACATTTTGGTAGTTAATTTTTTTCCAGAGAGGCTAACTTGTGCCGAACATAATCCTTCATGAACTGACGCCATTTTCTGACATCATAGTTACCATATGGGCTGGAGTGTATACAAGAAGCAAGGGATACATTGCCATACCTTTGAGCAGTACTTCTAATTCCTATCAAAATCTGTAATGTTCTTCCCGACGGGGAGAAGTATGTTTCAAAAATGGTTACGTCATAAGTACCTCGTAAATATCAAATTTGAATCTGTGCTCCCTAAAGCGGTCATGACCGTATCCAGGAGCTCCTTTTCATGCAATGTTCCTGGATTAAATATTCCATTGCTCCCGTACGTAATAGATTTCCCCCGACATAATCCAATTTATGTGTCCTTCAGAACAGCTTTTGAATGTAATTGGAGTTTATTGCTTTTTTAAACTTTTAAAGCTCATTAAACGCAAATCCGGTTTAGTAATGGTATTTTGTGGTCCCGAGAGTGTATTGAGCTCTATTTACCACGATAGTGGTAGAAATAATTGTCAATTATAAGTATTCTTACGGTTTTAGGTGGGCCATATTACAACAGAAATTTTATACATCCATCTCTCGCACATACATGGTGACCCAACGGAAAGGTCGCACTCCCATTTATGACTCTCAAGCTTCATTTGGGAAAAACGTTCAGACAAGTCAATTTTGATTTACAGGGTGATGTCTTTTCATCTATAGCCGTACAATACAGGGAGATCCAAAAATATGCGTTACATTTTTTTAATTTTTGGTTTTGTCATGAAGATTTTAGTAACTTTTGTATAACAGAGTTTATACCTATCGTCAATTATTGTGAAGCTATTTTAGCTTATAATAAAATTCGACTAACTTAATACTGATAATAATGGAATGCACGGCAAAAAATAATAATCATGGATACCAGCAAGAACATTTAGCACCAGTCAGTGTCATCCTTTATCATAAAAAAACTTTGTCTTTCATTTCAAACTGTTCAGTTACCTACCTAGTTGTTACAAATATTGAACAATGACTTATTCAATTCAACAGAGGGTTAAAATAACAAAAATGTATTACCAAAATGGGAGCATTGCCCTATTCTTGCGTTACATCCAGACAAAAATATTAACGATGTATGTGGCTCAGTTGATAAGAAAATTTAAAGGAACTAGATATGTGTCTGATATTAGCCGTAATCGCTATCAATAAAATCACCAGTTAGAAATGAAGCCGCAGAAATTGCAAGTTCTGGACACGTAGCATTTGTCAACACCCAAAACACTCGTGGACGGGCTACTTCTTCAGAAGGTACAAATAATTTTGAAAGACAATAAATTTACCCGTACAAGATAAAACTTGTTTAAACAACAATGCAAATCTGTTATATAACATATTTTTTTCTCGGACGAGTGTAAGTTCTATTTACATGGCGCTGTGAATAGACATAATTGTCAAAATTGGAGTGACTTGAATCCACATTTCTTTCGAGAGGCACACTCGCAATATCCTGAAAAGTAAATGTACTTCGACATGTTTGAAAATACAATAGGGCCATGAATTACCGAAATAATAGAAAGTTACTAACTAGTTACTACTATATTTGGATGACCCTGTATTGTACCGATATAGATGAAAGTACCTAGAAATCAATCTTGACGTGTCCGAGCGTTTTTCCCAAAATACACCAGAAGAGGCACAAAAAGTGGTCCGTCCTTTTCGTTGCGCCACCCTGTATATAAATTCAATCTACCTCTATGCACATAGGATTTTTGTGGAAGATCACAGATGTAAATTTTTTTGGTTTTCTCTCACCGTCCTGAAAGTTTGTTGAAATCTGTTAATAGTTCAGAGAGTAACATCTATCTTATTAGTAAATTGCCGAAGCACAAATTTTAAAGCATCAAGGTCACATTTTTATTTATTCAAGTGTACGGGTTTATTTCAGGTTGCTCAATTCACCATGCTTACCAAGTAAATGACAAATTGCACGCTCCAAATAAAAAAGAGGATAAACTGATCCAGTCTGGAAATGTTATAGCTCTAGTTGTAGTTCCTGACCTGAATTACCTCTCTGCCATTAGAATAACACTACAAAGAATAAATTTGTTATCAAGTTGTGCAACTGTTATCAGCTTAATGGACATTGCGATCCTTCATTCATTAAAAACTGTCCTCCGACTCTTTTTCTTCCCTCTGCACACCCGTTCGTTTTTTACTTTTTCCAATGAGGTTTTTTACTTTTTCCCATGGGGTTCTGAAAAGGGACAAACCATGCGACTGTCGGTCGATGAAGCGCAGTTCTTCTCCGCTGTCGGTCGAATAATCTCCGTTATCGCATAATGTGCGTTCCGCAGTATTTACTAGAAAATCACGAAATTAAATAGATACTCTTAGGCAGAAAGGTTAATCTATGCTACACTGAAACGCAAAATTTTCCATATAAATTGCTACAGTTGAAATCTTTAGTGTAAACGCTTCAATCACAATGATGATCATCTTCTTTGATGCAATGACAATACATTTTATTTATGTCTTCCAGATAGCAGTTACAGTTAGTTTGTTTTTTCTTTTCATTATCACATTGCTATACAGTGTGTTAGTACAATAGTCTCATAACATTGGTGACGGCTGCATGACTTTGTCAAATAACTAGATAACTACAGTTTCTTTTCGAAGAGATACAATTTTCTGGACTACAGGACCTACCACCCAGTCTCAACCCCTACAAAGACAGTTCCAATCTGGAGCCTCTCAACGTCAAAAAACAAAGCTTGAGCGATTTCTATTTTCCTATGCTTCTGCCCTTAGCTCCGCCACCACTAGATTATCAAAAACTACAAAGCTTTTTCATTCTTGGCATACTAGCAAGCTTGTCTGAAACTTGACCAAAAGCCGAGCTACACTTCTCAAGTTATTTCCAAGTCAATTTTCCACTGCGAATGCATACGATTTCAACAACAGTACCCGTATAATGAAAAAAAGAAACAACACAAGACATTAATAGGACAGACAACAAGAAGGTATTATCAGAAAAAATATTTGATTCCAGCTCCAAAACTAGAGCTGTCTGGAAGACTGTATCCGAACTGACCGGAAATAAACAAAAAAAAAACAATTATATGAATACGACTAATACATCTAATCAGAAAATCCGTGCTGATAAATTCAGTATTTTAAAATTGCATCTTTAAACATCAAATAAAATTACTTCAACAAATCCCATTTATGATCATACCTCTCGTTCGAGTAGGGTAGATACACGGCATTTGATGTTGCTGTATCCATTTACTTATGATGAATTATTTGATTTAATTAAAAGTAAAAAAATAAACATTCTTCTGGGCCTCATGAGATCCCAAATTTCACCATAAAAAAGTACTGAATGGCGTTCTTAAGCCACATACATAATTCTGCACAGGGAGATTTCCTTACCTGCTAAAAGCCGGAAAGGTGATTCCACTATACAAAAAAGGCGATCCCTCTGAGCCGAGTTATTATAGACCAGTAACGAAACCATCAACCAAGTATTCGAGTACTGTTATCTGTTTTTGATTTTGGGAAATAATAATATGTTGACAGAGAATCAACATGGTTTTCGAAATTGACTATCTACGACAACAACAATTCACAGCTTCTAAGGAACTCTTGTTAAAATGATTGAGGCGGGCGGGTGCCCTGTTGGGATCTTTTGTGATCTCAGCAAGGCATTTGACTGCGTCAATCACGAAGTCCTCTTACAGAAAGTGTCATAGGTTGGCAAAAATGGTCAATCATATCACTGGATATGGTCTTATTTAGGTCTCAATGTGTGAGTATCGTCTATAGTGCTCTGAATGCGTCTATTAAGGGCCGTATCGTCAGTCGTTCCTACAACTTTAGGACGCCGTTATAGCCTCCTTGATTTTCATAGTTTTCTACTACGTGTCAGCGCTCTGTTTTGAGGTTATGTTACAAGTATCTATTTGGATCAAATATTCATGCTTTTGATTTATATCTCTGCTATATCAGCCTGAAATTTACTAATTCAAAAAGAAAAACTAGCTTCAGAATAAGAAAGCGCTAATGCTGACACGGACCAGTAGAAACCTAGCCTTTCTGAAGGAGAGAAAAGGCTATCAAAATCATGAAGGCCATAAAGGCATCATACAGTATTGTAGAAACGTCTGACGATACGGCCCCAAGTCCGACATGGCTCACATCACACTAGGCGTCTCTCACGGCTCTATTCTAGGACCTATGCTATTCAGTCTATATTTAAATGGCCTTGAGTACTGTTCTTCTTCGGGTATATTCATTTTACATACAGATCAGTGGTGATATCGAATCAGTGTGAGGCTATCCTAGAGAGAGATTGTGGAGTTTTACTGCAAAATATTCACAAGTGGTTTAGCAGCAATCGGCTCTATATAAACTCTGACAAAATATCAGTCATACAATTTCATAACATCCAGAAGAAGGCCACTGTGTATATGTTGCTTCAAAGATAAACTCCCAATCATATCTTATGAAAAATTTGCAGCGGTCATTACAGAAGCACAGATAGTTTCTGTTTATTACGCTCAAGCTGAGACGCAACTCAGGTACGCACTGTGCTTCTGAAGTTTGACCACAAATGCCCAGTGCAAATGCAAGTACTTTCGGCCCAGAAAACGGTGGTTAGATGTTCGATAGGAGTCCGCAGTAGAATTCTTGTAAGAGTATTTGTCAGCGTCTTAAGATTTTAACTTTACTATTTTTATTTTTATACGAAATGGCTGTGTATACTTCAACTCACCAATATCGGTTTTCAAACAACTTAAGCTCGTACTCGACCTGGCATGCTGGAGGCTTGAAATATGTGGGTCCACGAATTTTCAATAGGTTACGAAATCATATTAAACAGTGTGGAGATATACGTATACATAATCATGTTCCGTCCTCGTCGAAGTAAATATCTAGAATACATAGCGTCGCACTTTCGTAGTAGTACCCAACTGCCATGATGTCAAAGCGAGCACGCAGAGAAGGAAAGTGCTTGGGATAGCAAATTCTATCTGGTTTGTGATAGTAATGTAGCAATATAACATTCTCATTTATAGCAGATAAAAATTGGGTACATATATCGTCGCTGGAAAAACAAAGTGGCGTAAGTCGGAAAATGCCCATTTAGAGTTAGCACCACCAGAAATCTTTAAAAGTGGATATGTATAATATGACCAAGTGGCATATCGCTCCTCCTTATAGTTAACGTAATATGGCAAATCAGTATGCGGACGGATCTCCTATTCTTAGTGGTGCTAAAAGAACAAACGGGCGTATATCGCGTCTCATGTAAAATAGCTAAATTGGAGTTACGCCTCTTTGTCTTTCCAGCGACGATATGTGAGACTAACGGTACATTTTGCTTGGGATAGCAAATTCCATCTGGTTTGTGATAACCGTGGAAAAGGTGTGTGATTATGAACATGTCAGGTTAGAAAACCGCCAATGTACATCTTTTACTTATCACGAGATAAAGAATAGGCACCTTATGCGAGGCTAGCGTTACATGTTGTATGTGACAGCAAATTACATTTGGTTTGTGATAACCTTGGAATATTTTTGTCAGACTGCACATGACAGTTTAGGAAACCACTAAAGTACCATTTTTCGTTAATAACAGATAGAGATTAGGTTTTATCTATGCCAGACTAGCGTTACATTTTGCTTGTGATAGCAAATTCCTTAGGTTTGGAATAGCCATCGTACAGATCAATAATATGCACATGACAGGTTACGAAACAGCTGAAGTACTATTTTCCATCAACAACATATAGAAATTAGGTACATCTATAGTAGACTGGCGTTACATTTTGCTTGTGATAACAAATTACACATGGCTGGTGATAACTATAAAACAGAACTGTACGTATGAACATCTCCGGTTAGGAAACCACCAATGTTCTAATGTTCAGTAATAACAGAACTTAAATATTATTAACGTTACATTTTGCATAGGTGACAGTCGAACAGCAGGGCGCTCTGGATTGTGATGCCTCAAACGCCAGGTAGACTGTTTCAATAGGCGACGCATGACCACAATGATGCGGCGACCTTAGTGTAGTTAATGTTCGCGCGTTGTTCCAAGGCTGACATTTTGAGGGCAGATCTTGTTGATGTCGATAGATGAACATTCTGTTCTATTCTAGCCACCTAAGCTGAACCCTGAGGTGACGGACGCCATAATATAAATTATCGCACGCAGGGAGACGTGATTGGACTGTGTACAGCAAAATGTGAGCTGTTCATTATACTCTACAATACTCTATCCTATAGGTTCAAAGAAGGGAGAGGAGTGCATGCTGGCAGATATTCACATTAAAGCAAAGAACTTTGTACTTTGATAGAGGCTTCCAGTGATATCTTGCTCTTCGGTGTAGGTCTGACCAAGTAAGTCAATTCTAAATAGAAATCAGATAAACTGAGCAGCAACTGAAGGCCAAAAGGCCAGACAACGTACTGACAACATCAACCAACCATTGCAGATGAGGTGTGTAGATCAGCATGGAGATTAACGCGTATTCATCATCAATGGCAGAGCTTTAAGAGTGGAGCTATAGTCCTGAGTTGGACTCAAGTGGTCACTTGCCATTCAGATGGCGACTGGTTTAGCACTTAACCATAGCTGAATCCCATCAGTCCATCTATAAATTGCTTAGCTGCGGTGCTATCAGTAAAAAAGTTGAGCTACCCAAAAATCCGCACCTATTCAACTTTTTCTTGCTCCCACGTCTGATGGGTCAACACGTTTGATTCCTTACCTCAAGACACGTTGTCTGTTTATAGATATATAACACTTAAAGTCTAGGCTATTGAGCTGGGATCAGACTTCTGCGTAGAGATACTTTCTTAACGAATCTGGATTTGGAATATGCAGGGATTTTGGTACCCGTTAGGAAGAGTCATAGAATATATTTCAGATTCATATTCAAGGGACAGCTCTTCAAACACATTGCTGAACCGTTTAGGGTAAATTATACCCCTTATGTATTCACATAGTTAATAAAACCATTGCTGGAATACATTAAGAAAAAATTGAGCACTTTTAGGCTCAGTATTAAATTGTGACAGAAAGAAAGTAACTTTACTTGAGCGGACGATGCAGACATTACTAAACCTAGTGAGGGCAATAATAGACAGCAACCAAGACAGAGTCCGAAACTTTGCGGTGAACATCGAGATCTTGGTGTCAGCATGTCTTTCATTTCAGCCAACTATACACTAACGAGTGAAATGTCTTGCCTTGGAAAATTCTCAAGGGAATTTTAACGCTACTATGCCACTAAGATAATACCAGTTAAGGTCTACCTACATGAATAGAATGGAGAGCTTCTAGTTTCCACATCTGGACCAGGTTGCGGGAAAACTATGCCAATTGTTCGAAGAGAGAAATCTTAGTGCCGTTTCGTCAAATATAGGATCTAGTAGTAATACTGGCAGATACGAGCTTTTGCGCCAGTGGGATGTGGAAACGGAGAGGGAACTACACCTGTCACCATCTTGATTTTGGTTCAAGTAATCGGTGTTTCTGAAATTTCACTTCTAGGGGTAAAGCAAGGATCTGATGGAGGGACCCAGGACGCCGCTCCCAATAACTCTGATGCTTACCCTGGTTATCGTAACTGGAAAGCTGTCATTCCAGTTAGCATCGATGATCCATCACGTAGTGTGGGCTTAGACTACGGTAGGACCTTTGTTGGGAAGAAATATACAGGGTGACTTTGAAGTTGAGTCATTAATTTTCAGATAATGATTGTAGAAGGAAGATAAACCAAAATATGTGTGTAAAAATAAAAAAAAATAAAAAAAAATTTTTACCTTGTTTTATAAAGTATCCTCCCGACAAGTATTTCAGTGCGGACCTGTATTTGATCGTGAGGTCCCCTCTGAGGTCTTAAGTCACCTGATTCACGAGCCCGTTGTACTACATTAACAAAGGCACGAGGGGTTGGTTGCACTCGATTGGGAAACCGATCCGCATAAACATGTGCCATTTTTTATTTCGTTTGAGCCACGCAACAGATACCACCATTCACTGTCACTGACTGTATACAAATGAATGAGATACTTCTAAAAACATCGTTCCAAATTCTTTCGCTTTTTTGTTTCCGATGCGATGAACCGATACGGCGGATTATATCCGTTGTCGCCAAACACGACCACATAATATTGTTATTGAGACAGGGCGGTACTCAAACTTCCAAAGGGCTATAACTTTGTTACTTTAATTTTACCAGGAAAATGGTAAAGGAAAAAAACATTTCTTTTGATCAGATCTACTCACTGTTAAAATAAATGACTCAACTTCGAAGTCACCCTGTATGTCTGGTTTTCTATCTTGAAATTTCTTACCTTACAGTGTGATAAGAGATCAATATATAATTGTTTGAGCTATCAGTCTTTTACCCAAAATGTTACTAACGATGCAGACATAAAATGGTTTTTGAAGGGCATTTACAGGCTGAGGCCATCTCAACTGAAGTATAGATACTGGGGTTGTTCTCAAACAACCAAAGGGGTTGCTGGTAAGCTCTTTAGGTATTTGGATGAGGAAATCAGCAACACAGCTATCTCTAACCTCAGGTCACAGTGTACAAACTAATTGAAACAGACAACATCCGGATTGGGTTGAATAATATTGAAATTGGGATTTCTCCGTTTTAGAAAGTCTCGGGATCACTCATGAGGTAACCACTTTTACTTTTACCGTATTTTACGCCCAGATATCTGTGCAGTCAAAGTATTTATTTGTCACTGTAGAGTAACTTTATCATGGTGCCTCTGCTCCCACATGGATGAAGTCGATTTTAGCAGAGTGTATCACAATTGACAGCCCATGTAATGCATGGTAATTTTTGAACCAGGTACGACATATTACTTGTTGCTAAAAGCCCGAACTTGAGTTGTTATAATGGAAGTGTACATTTAGTTGACACATACATTGCGTACAATTTGTGGAGTTTACTATTGCAGAGCGTTAGTAGTATGCTGTTGCAACTAGCTTTGAACATCTACGATATGTATTCTAAATATTTACTTCGACGAGGACGGAACATAATTTCATGATCAAACGAACTTACCTATAAGTGATGTTCGATCTTAATTATGTAAAGTCCTCATCGAAGTAAATAGCTCCCTTGCTCCCTATGTATCAGCCAATTGCTGCAATAACTTGGCTTTGAAGTAAATGAAGGTTTATAGGCGGCCAGACGGGAGAAAGGTAGAGGGAAGGGGCGCGGTGCCGCTTTCCTTCTATGCCTGCGCGCTTTAAAATCGTGGCGGTTGGGTACTACTACGAGGGTATTACGATATGAATTCTAAATATTTACTCCGACGAGGACTTGACATAATTCAGATCGAATATCACTTACATGTAAGTTCGTTTAATCATGTAATTTTAAGACTAAACTGACAGAATTTCTTGTAAGTAAATGTTATTAAGCCGTCTCTCAGTTTGTTATTTTATGATCTATTTGTGTGTTTGTTTTGCTTGTTTTATACAAATATTTATTTTGTGTTATTTGATTAGACCTAGAGATGGCGATAGTTGTTTGTGAAAGTTCATTGTATTAGAAAGTATGCAACCTATAAAGCATATGCGTCAAGTTGGAAGACGCCGCGATATTTAGTATTTGTTTGGCAGCCATCAATACTGAACGTTTTCAATGAATTTGTGAAAATGGAGAAAATTGGTCATCGTTATGTGGTACATTTTATTTCAAAGGCCTCGGCCCAAACAATATAAAAGCTGAACTGGATTTTACTCTGGGAGAGTCTGCTCCTTCGTTTACAACAGTAAAATATTAGGTAGCAGAGTTTAAGCAAGGCCGTATGAGCTGCCAAGACGAGCATCGCAGTGGTCGACCAAATGAGGTGATGACTCCAGATATTGTGAAGAAAATTCACAAAGCGGTACTGAATGACGGTCGACTGAAAGTCCGCGAGCTAGCAGACATAGTAGGCATTTCAAAAAGTGCGGTTCATCGCATATTATCTGAAAATTTGGCCATGAGAAAGCTGTGTGCAAGAAGATGGGTGCCGCGATTGCTCGTAATCGAGCAAAAACTGTGTCGTGAAGATGTTTCAATTGAGTGTTTAGCGAAGTTTCACATCAACAAAGCAGAACTTTTGCATCATTTCATAACCATGGATGAAACATGGGTTCATCACGTCACATCCGAGACAAAAGAGCAATCAAAACAATGGACACAAAAGGGACAACCGGCTCCAAAGAGGTCGAAGACCGTTTCATCTGCAGGCAAGGTTATGGCGTCGGTTTTTTGGGATGCGCGTGGGATAATTTTCATTGACTATCTTGAAAAAGGTAAAACTATCAACGGCGAGTATTATGCGAACTTATTGCAACGTTTGAGAGATGAAATCAAGCAAAAACGGGCGCATTTGGTTAAGAAGAATGTGTTGTTTCATCAAGACAATGCACCAGCTCACAAATCCGTTATTGCAATGGCCAAAATTAACGAATTAAAGTTTGAATTGCTACCTCTTGCACCCTATTCACCAGAGTTAGCCCCCTCGGATTATTTTCTGTTTCCAAACTTGAAAAAATGGCTCAGTGGTCAAAGATTTTCCAACGATGAGGAAGTGATATCGGCAGTTAATGGCTATTTTGAGGAACAAGACAGTTCTTATTATAAAAAGGGTATCGAACTTATTGAACATCGCTGGGAAAAGTGTATAGAGCTCAAAGGAGAAAAATAAATACATTTTTTTACAAAATTTTTGTGTTTTCTTCGTTGGGTCGGGTACTTCTGGGACCACCCTCGTACATTTTATCTCTCAGTATAGTAAAGGATTTGAATTTGGAGTTTTAAATAACATAATATCTAAATTTCGAAATTCTTCGCGATAACAATACTTCCTCGCCACTTTTGGCATAGGGAGTAAAAGGGCGTCCAGCCCTCAGAACAACAAACGAGCATGAGGCTTCCTGTCATTTTTTAATGTATCAGATATAATGAAGATGTTGCAGGTGCATTGTTTTTGATCTGAAATGCGAGAGATATTACTTCGACCTCCAAAGAAAACTAGGTTGTTTGTCCTGTGAGAAAATAATAAAGGGTGTCTCATAAATATTTTCTTATTTTATGCCATAAATAAAAATACTTAGAATATTTTTACAAAGATAAATTTATTACCAAACGAAAGCCTAAACATTAATTTTATTTATGGAAAAGAGTATCGGATAAATGAGCACCGTTCATGTTTTCACACTCTCTTAATCTCGAACTGAAGTTTTCGATCACTCTCCGAAGCATTGCTCGAGGAATGGCGTTTATTTCATCTGTTATTTTTTGCTTCAATTCTCTCAAATCTTGTGGCGGTGGGGTGTATACCTTACTCTTCAGGTATCCCCATAAGAAAAAATCTGCTGGTGTCAAATCGGGGCTTGGACTTCTCGGTGGCCAGTTAATGTCTCATCTGCGACTGATGACCCTCTCTGGGAATAACTGATGAAGAGCATCCAAGGATTTATTCGTGACATGAGAAGTCGCTCCATCTTGCTGGAAAAACGTGTTTCTATTGTAGCCACCATGGTTCTGTATAGCTGGAGTTAAAAAAGTCCTAATCATGTGGCAGTAGCGCTCAGATGTTACAGTTTGAGCTTGGCCACGATTGTCTTCAAAAAAATACGGGCCAATGATTCCTTGCCCTGACATAGCAGCCCAGACGATAACTTTAGGCGAGTGTAATGGCGTCTCATGAAGATTTTGCGGGTTCTGCTCGGCCCAATATCGGCAGTTTTGTTTATTAACATGCCCGTTAATGTGAAAATTCGATTCATCAGAAAACCATATGTTGTTGTAACCGTTAAAAGGCTCTCTCATTGTTCTACAGAACTCTAATCGATTAGCGGGATCTTGTGGTTTTAATTGTTGTGTAACAACAATCTTGTATGGGTGAAAATGCAAATCCTTGCGAATAATGCGATGAACAGTTGACTTATGCAAAGTTAGAGACGCTCCACGCAGTCTTAATGATTGCCGGGGATCCTCGTTAACGGACTGGCGCACACGTTCAATATTTTCGTTCGATCTTGCTGACCTTGGCCGTCCAGGCGGTTTACTAATACACGTGTTTCCAGTGCTCTCGAACTTTCTTACCCAATATTTAATTAAATTTGCGCTTGGGACATCTCTCATTCTTGCTATGTTATAATGATTTCTGTACAAACGACGTACAAGCACATAAGAATCCTTGTTTTTATAGAACTCGCGAACACAAAAAGCACGTTGCGGCCCTGTAAAACGCTCCATTGCAACTAAAATTTAACAATGTTGCCAAACGTTTGTCAACTGTCTCGTTTCTCCGGAGCATGCGTATTCCGCCAGAGGACTGATCTAAAAACGAAAATATTTCTGAGACACCCTTTATAAGGCACAACAGTTTTGTCCAATACTTTTGCAAACTGTGTCAAAGTGAGTACCTAGTGCCATCCATCGTGATCCTGGTAATGCAAATCCCTCGCTGCGGGGTCAAACTTGTATTACCAATCGATATGCAAATGTATTTACTATATCTTATGCATGACTGATTCGCCATAACCCGACGAGGGAGCTCTGAAAGGCGATTTATTTTTGGGTAAAACACTGTTTACAAATACGTTTTCACAGTTCAGCGTGTCCGGGGCTCGACAAAAGCAATGCGATTTATCACGATGTGCAAACAATGAACGCAAAAATAGTTATTTTTGTATGCTTCCGATGAAACTCTATCGGCCTCGATGAAAAATTTATCTAAATGTAGACAAAAACCGAATCCATCAGCCGCCAGGCATTGAGCATCCGTATGAAAGGAAACAAACAGAATGAAAAATCTAACAGCGCCCACCGGCAGCATACGCAGATATGTTGATCATACCTGTGTATAGTAGACCAACTCCTAACTGAGCGATGACGGTGATCCAGAAAAAAACGTGACATTATTTCTCCGGCATACACAGAGGAGCTTAAAAGGCATCAGGAAAAGATCAAATAAACACGAGTCCTAAAGCGCCCCCTTACCGATATACAGAATGTTGAAGTGACAGTTTCGGAATCAAATATCCCTTATAGGTGTATATAGGGAATTGACAAATTTATAGCGAAGGAAACTCTTGTGACTTAAATCTCGTGCTTTCGACAGACTAACATCCTCATTAGCTAAAGAACAAATTTGAAAATAGCGGCCAAGTTAGAATAGTTTATTTTTATTATTTACTTAGTCGGTGAGGTTGCTGCTAAATTTTTTTTCAGAAAAATTCGTGGATGAGAGCACTTGTTTAAGTTGGGTACTGACCAACGTTACGCGGTGTAATGTAAAGGTGGGTACTGACCAACGATACGAGGCGTAATGTAACATGTTACACAGCGAGCATTCATGCAGTCAGTACGTAGTGTTTCGGGAAAACCAGCGAGCAACGAGGCGCTCGTTGCTCGCTTTGAGTGCTCCACCCGCCTGTCGGTTTTTCGGCGAATCCTTTGAGTGTTACGCGGTTCGGTCAGTTCGCTGCAACAAGTCGTGACGAGCGCACCAGAGGAGCGCACGCACACACGTTGTTCATTTCGTTTATTTGTTCGTTTATTATTAGGAATATGAAGTGGAACAAAGAAAAAACTCTGCATTTCATCGAAAAATATAGAAAAGAATCGGTATTGTGGAATACAGCTCATCCAGAGCACTACAACAAATTGAAAAAAGAAGACGCCTGGGATAGATTGGCTTTGTTAATGAAGAGCGAAAGAAATACGTGTAAAACGAAAATGACAAGCTTACTGGTGACATTGAGGAGGGAAAAAGGGAAAATAAAAAGATCAAGTGGTACAGGAAAGGGTAGGTAATTATTTTTATATTTTATAATACAGTACGATTCGCCCCCAAATACTCAACCACATTTTAAAGTTAAGTTGAATGTCAAATTATGCTGCCACGTGTCAGATTCGACGACAAAACGAGGGCCAGCATTAGTTTAAGAACAACATAAACAAAATAAATATAGGTATGTTTTGTATTCCAAAACTGCTTTATTTTCAGGTGCTGCAGAAGTATACCATAGTACTTGGTTTGCATACAAAACTATGATGTTTCTACTGGATAGAAATACACCTGTTGCCACAACAGATACGGTAAGTTTTATTTTAAGCATAATTTTCTTGCCAGCTGACAGACCCTTCTTGGATGCAATATTCAGTAACTTCATTACGAATATTGTGAGCAGTTCTTGAAGCCCTTCGCGGTCTTATTTCCAAGGGTAACATACTCGCCATATCATTGTTACTTTCTCTCCAGTTTCCTAATCTGACTATCCCATTTGCTTCTTCGTCCAAGCTACCCGCAGGGGTATATACATGAGCGTATGAGCGTTATTACCTTTTCTTAAAAAATTGTGAAGTAGTGTTAGTGCTGTTACAACAGATGTCGCGGCTTTTGGTTCTAACAGCATTGGTTTCCACACAACTCTAAAAACTGCAGATAATAAGCCGAACGCATTTTCCACCACTCTACGAGCTCTGCAAAGTCGGTAGTTGTATATTCTTTTTTCAGAACCACGTTCATAATATCCTGAATATACTTTCATCATATTTTCGGATAGAGCAAAAGCTTCATCTCCAACAAAGTAAAATGGAACTTCTTCCGTTCTTGCTGGCAAGGCAGTGGGCTCAGGAATGTTCAGTGCATTATTTTGTATTTTTTCGTTCAATTCACAGTTGTGGAAGACCCCTCCATCGGATATTCTTCCTTTACATCCAATGTTTACGTACAGAAACTTATATTTTGCATCAACAACTGCCAATAATACTGAAGAAACCCTTGTAATTATAAAATTCACTGCCGCTGTTGATCGGTGCCTGCAGTATAATATGTTTTCCATCGATTGCGCCTAGGCAGTGTGGAAAATTCCACAAAGTACCATACTCATTTGCTACAGCCATCCATTGCTCCGGTGTTTCTGGCATCTGAAATAATGATTTACGCTTATTTTCAGCTACGCGCTGGTCCTTCAGAACAGAGCAACACTGAGTGCCCTCCATCTGCCAAACCAAGCAACATTGATTACCCTCTGCCTCCAAAAAGGAACAAAGCAGTAGCCCCCAACCCGGTAGAGATAATGGCATCTACTTTAAATATTTTAAAAAAGAGAATCGAGCAAACGGAGTCAACTTCACAAAAACTTGACGAATGTGAAGCCTACGATATTTTTTGGCAAATAAATTAAGATCTTATTAAAAGACAACAAGAACATATGTTCAGCATTACATATCAATATATTGTTTAGTGCTGATCGCGAGGAGTATGAGTATGCTGGCGATTATAACTATAATTCTTCACAAGGATACCCTACACGACCAACAACTTCAAGAGCTCCATCGATGCCACGGCAAAGCCATAAAGCACCTGCTTCACATACGCCTGATCAAACTGACTGTGGGTCTCCAGCTTAGAGTGAACAATTTCTATCAGAATTTGCTGATTTAATTTGATATGTAATAAATACTTTTTTTGGATTAATTAAAACAGTACGTACCTTTGCGTAATCTTTTAATACTCCAATCAAAGCTTCGCTGACCTCTTTCATTATAAATTCTATCCGTTGCTTTGAAATCTTGAAAAGATATTGCATACTAGTATAGGAATCACCTGTAGCATAAAAACGTAGTGTTAGTGCCAATCTTTCCGTGACACTGATTGCTTTTCTATAATTTGTATCCTTTTTATGTACTTTTGGTCCAATTAAATTCACGAGTTATTAATTTAGCAGAATCAAAGATCCCAACACAACCTCCTAGTCAGACATCTGGGATGAGACTGTGCGAATATGGAGCACAGATTTCAAACGAGCATGTTACACCGATTTCGAACACAATGCGTACATACGCGATGCGAACATATTCGGTACGAATGTTACATTACACCTCGTTGCGTCGGTCAGTACTCATCTTAAAACTCGCATTGAGCATGTTCGCCTCGCGTATGTATGCTGGGTTCTGTATTCACTACGTACTGACTGCATGAATGCTCGCTGTGTGACATGTAATATGCAACATTGCATCTCGTAACGTCAGTTAGTACCCAGCTTAGAACTATAAAAACAAAAAACTGGACACATTGGCTTTATTGTTAAGTACGGAACACATACCCATGCGTAACCAGCCTTTGTTTATAAACCCGAACGGATTAAAACGGGGAAAGGTTAATCAAATTATTAAAAACTAAAACTACATTTTGGGGAACAATAATTTCTCTCACACTGTTCAATTTCCACGTGGTGCAGGTGAATACCCCCAAAATGTGACGTAGATAATATTTGACAAATATACGTCATGAAAGAATGTGGCAGTTGTAAATT
Source organism: Acanthoscelides obtectus (assembly GCA_963669975.1). Lineage (NCBI taxonomy): Eukaryota > Metazoa > Arthropoda > Insecta > Coleoptera > Chrysomelidae > Acanthoscelides > Acanthoscelides obtectus. The sequence continues at coordinate 69,524,228 of CAVLJG010000003.1, read as the reverse complement.
ACTGCCAATCTAAATTCACAGGTAAACTAAACGTAGGGGTCATAGCTGTTGAAATTAACAACAGTACTCCCTCAGATGGAAGGTAGACAATAGTATCACCTACATATTTTTTTACAATAACTAGAGTAAAAAGCAGTACCTGAACAACAGTATCAAGGAGATCATCCATCACATATTTTGCCAAAATTGGAGCTAAAACTGAGCCCATTGGGCAACCATGTGTTTGTGAAAAGACTTTGTTATTAAACAAGTAACTGTTTTGTAAAAAGTACTCTAAAATATAAGTGAAAGAATCCAGAGTTAGATTGCTGTGTTGATATATCTGATCCTTGTGTTTGCTAATGGATCTAATATATTGTTATTTGTCATGAAAATCTATCTTGGGAAAATATATTTTTTTCAAACGCTCCTCTTAAGTACAGTTCCTGGTAATTTAGGTTGGTAGTAATTTACAACTGCCACATTCTTTCATGACGTACAGCTGTCATCTGTTATCTTCGTCACATTTCAGGGATATTTAACTCCGCCACGTGGAAACTGTATAGTATGGAAAAAAATTACGTCATTAAAAACAAACCCAATGTTTGCGGTTTTTTGTTTTTATAATCTTAGCAATTGGTCTCATCCACGTATTTTTCTAAAAAACCATTCAGTAGAAATCTCGCCGACTAAGCAAGTAATAAAAGTTAAACTGTACTAACTTGGTTGCTATTTTTAAATTTGTACTTTAGCTCCTGAAGATGACAGCATAGTCTGTCAAAAGCACGAGATTTAAGTCACAAGAGTTCATTACGCTATAAATTTGTGTATTCCCAATCTAGTTTGGCAACGCTGCACGGAGGCCACGCATCGCATCAGGCAGTCTGCGATGAAGATACGTATATGCGTCTGTTGAAAATATTTCTAACATCCTAAGTTTCAATGATATTGTGAAATACGCCTAGTGAGTGAGTATAATTACTGGAGTTGGAAACGTATAAAATATGATTTAGCTAAAAATTGAAACATATCCTTCCTCATCCCCTAAAACCCCGAACCCTCAATTTTTTACTCCTGCATAAATTTCAAAAAAATCGGGCCAGTGCCCACGCACCAGTATCAAATTATAGACGGGTCAATGATCAGCGAGCAGACCGACAGACAGACAGACCGATGGAACTAGGTGTGGGAAGTGAAAACGACGTGTGATTTGTGTAGGATATTTTTCAGATTTTTCTAAACCGTAAAATTTTACCCAACTTTTCGAACACATATTTTCCCATTATAACCCCATCCACTCTGGTAGTGACGGTACGGCATGTTGATTATTTCAAATGAAGAAATAAATCTAGAGTAATATAGTGTTGCATGGAAGTCGGTGCTGTGTTTCTGCATGCTAGCATCCTGACAGAATGTTATGTTTTTTCTCTTTACTCTTTAGGTATACGTCATGCCAATGGACCGATTCATTTTCAGCTGACGTCTCCATTCGAGTTCTATAGCTCTCTTAATTATTGTCCTGTATGCACACCTATACGGGCATGAAAACTACACTGATTCTAAATGTCGTCGCTTATATTTTAACACGAACTTACTAAATACACCAGCGCAGTAATTGGGCTCACACCATAACTCTGGTTTCTGAAGTTATTGCATGTTTAACGTGTACAGGACAGTCTAAAACCGAATGTAATTCTGTACCAAAAAGTCATGGATGCATCACTCTTTATGTGGAAATTTGTTTTTTCCAAAATACCATTTTTCTGCGATACCTTGGCATGAAATAACATCACAAAATTAGTGACGTTGGAAGAACAGACCACAGTACACGGAGGAAGGAATGGATGCAACCTTTTACAACGCGGCGTTGCCGTATTTCGTCACATTATTGTTCATGCGTGAGCAGAAAAATCGGTTAGAAGAGGTTTAAAGTCACTTCATAGTTAACTGTGATTTGATGTACATTGAAATGAACATTTTTCTCAAGTATAAATGCGAGGTGTGGAATTATCGCAAAATTACAGCGAAGATTTCCTGTTAATGATGAGTATCTAAGATATATTAACTTTCAAATTCAAAGTTTGACCGAATGTTTTTGAGTTGGTCAAATGATCAAAATAGAGGGTATGCGCGATTCGAACAAAAATTTGTTTGCCTCATACACTTCAACACCCTAATAACTAATAACACCGTAAGTGCCTCTCATAATTCTCATCAAATTATCTGCAGCCTGATGTTAGACCTAAGTCCGTAGACTTCCTTTTGAATCAAACTAATAATATTTACTTCTTGTTCCTGGGGGTAACAGCATGAATATTCAGTATTATGATTGCAGGAGACAGCCTCTAGTTAAGGCCGAGTGTGGATCAGGAGGAAAAATCGTCACTGTGTCTGAAATTGAATTAGCCATGTCGGCGGAGGCGACGTAGTCGTCAGTGCAGCGGACTTCCTGCCGCTTCGTCTCCCACTTTTTTTTAATAAGGTCTCATTAAAAAAGTTTCCGAGGGGTCGACGGTGTTTCTGGAATCTGTAATATTCCGTATGAATATAGATGGGGATTGTCGCCGGATTAGGGGCGGTACGGCGACTAATCTACTGCGAATTACCTTGTCAAAGTCACGTCGTCCACAAGTAGACTTTTACTGCTTGTGCAGCATCTAGTCCCAATGTTACATGGGTGAGGCAATTCCATGTAGCCTGGGAGCGGCACACCTATGTGAGTATGTAAAAGTCAGGATACGCGATCCAAATTGCGGTCGTTTGGCCGCCATATCGAAAAATATCCGCCAAGCTGCAAAAGAGCTATTTAGCATATCTTCGTCTCAAGTAGGCCGATATGAACTTCTTATAGAACATTTTACTCATTTTCTAAGAGCAAACATATTTTGTAATTACACTTCTTTTGAATAATCTAGTGGTTATTCGGATATACTGACGTATTCATTTTTAACCAATTTGTACAGTCGTTTAAGTAATATAAATCTATATGGGTAAATGGGCGAAAACCAACTTCAAAAATTCAAAACTTTCGTATTCATTCACAAGCACAAACAAGCCTTCACTAATCTTATCACAAAACTGAAATAACATCGCAAGTCTCTCAAAGTCGAGGAGCAGCCGCCAAAGTCACGTGTGCCGTTATATGTTTGAATTTAGAGCGTTGTTATGCACCTGCACAAGTAGCAGTGAGTATATAAAAAATGCGAGCCAAATGAGTGGGCCTATTTTAACATTTTAAAGCTCATTTTACTTCATTTTAAGAACAAATATCCGAGAATGCTATCTATGGAGGGACAACCATTTGCTGTTATTTTGACTAAACCACGCAACATGTTTTCGCTAGCATTATTACCAAAGTAAGAACATCGATCAAGTTCCATCGTAATTATTGTCAAAAGTTCGCATTCTCAGAGTTTCTGAACGACAGAGGATATTTCGCAGCATGTGGAAACATGTCTGAGAAGTCACAACGCTGACACCTAAAGCCTGTCCACAGGTATACGGTTGTAAATATGCTGACACGACCTTCAATTGGGTTGGGTATTTTCTGGTTCATATTTTAATAAAAAAATAGACTATTCGTCTAATATGCGAAATACTACTTACAAACGAACAGCTATGACTAATACTTTCTATGGAAAGCTCAGTGTATGGTGCAGGATACAACCGTCTCCTATCTCGTTACCCTACTAGAATAGAAACGAGGTTGGTAATAATGATGTATTTCTTTAGGGCGAAATTCAGTTGTGAGTTCTCTGGCGGTTAAGGAGTTGTTACGCACGGGTTCTGATGACGCTCAAGTTGTTTTTCCTTTTTTGATTTTAGAGTCCTTGCTCAGTGCTGGTGTCCCAGTTACCCAACTTCGTTTGCTGCTCTTTCGCAATCAAAATACTGCATATTCATGCCGGTTTCTGGAAATAAACGAAATGTAAAATATCTCTGCAGGAATAATTAACGTGCAGTGTCTGCAACGCACTAAAAGAGACGTTGAGGTATGGAACAGATCACGTGTTTTTCATATTAAGGCACATTTGCAAATTTTTTTAAGTAGTGGGAAGATGTGCATTCTGGAATAGCGATCGTGGCTCTTCTAATTATATTGGCTCTGGTGACAAATCATTAACCTATCTGATATATATAACAAAAAAATAGGAACATAATGGGTAAAATCCACTTTCCTCCTTTTTGCGGATTTTACCCATCATTCTCCTATTTTTTTGTTATATACATTTCTCCGCATGATTATTTTCTCTTTATATATATATATATATACATACGAGTATATAACCTTTAATTTCCTTGGCTAGAAGGCAAAGTATTGCAAAAGTACACTCTTATAACTTAAACTCTCAAGCTTTCGACGATCTATGTATTCATCGTCTGGAGCTGGAAACAATTATTAACAATAGCAACAAATAGCAATTAGGAGAAAAATATTTACTTACTAAGTCGGTGAGATTGTTGCTGAAATGCGTGGCTTCCGAAATTTACTTTCTAAAATAGTTTTTTTTAAATATTTCGAACAATATTTGATGTATAACAGTGACAATTGGTATACAAGGGTTTTTTGGTACGACAAAACGAACCATGGGCATAGTTTTACTGTAGCCGCTAGAGGGCGCTCTCTACTGTACCTGTAGTGTATTAAAATGACCAAAAATTTTTTCTTAGTGCAATTTTTTGCTTTTTGAATAAAAATACTGATTCTTCGCACCTTTCAACATAAAAAAGCTCTCTTGTGAATTTTCGTTATAGTTAGCCGTTTTTGAGATATTTCGATTTTTAAGGTTCGATGCATTTTTAATCATTTATGATAAAATAACGTTAAAAAGTCAGTATCTCGATAATTTTTAGAAGCAGGCTGCGCCTGCAAATATTTTTGAGATTGAAAGCAGAATAAGGTTAAACGTCAATTAGTTGACAGTTAGTTTTGTTGTCTGTTGAAACCTGAAACGTTTTTTTGCAATTGTGAATGCACGAAATTTAGTTTCTTTTACCTGTTTTTTTGTAAGTTTTATAAAAATGCCATTTTTATTCTCCAATCAAGAGTTAGCGGATATTCATTTTGTGTATGGCTTTGTAAATGGAAACGCAGCATAAGCAGCTAGAGAATACGCACGAAGATTTCCAAACAGACGACTTCCAACTCGCTCAGTATTTGTAAGAGTGCATCGCCAAATAATTGAAAATGGTTTTGGAAATCTCCAAAGGGATCAAAACATAAATGTTCGTCAGCGCAGATTTACCCGTATGATTCTGCGTGAGTTTGATAGAGATCCGTCTACAAGTGTTAGGAGAGTTTCTGGTGCCTTGGAAATTTCAGCAAGCCATGTTCACCGTGTTTTCAGAAATGACCATAGACGTCCTTACCATTTGCAACCTGTGGAAGGACTACAGCCAGGGGATGGAGAACGAAGAACCACATTTTGTCAGTGGATTCTTGATATAACTGATAATAATAGGGAGTTTTTAAGTAACGTTTCATGGAGGGAAAGAAAATTTCAGCATGAATTTAGCGTGAACGCGTGGATTGGTATCTATCGTAATCGACTATCTGTACCCTACCTTTTGCCTGCAAGGTTAAATGCTGCGACCTTCTTGGAATTTTTAAAGGCTGAACATGCAAATATGTGGGATGATGTTATGTTAGATTTAAGAAGATTGGCCTGGTTCCAGCTTGATGGTTGTCCAGCTCATTATTCGAGAATAGTTAGAAACTGGCTGGATGAAAATTATCCAGAAAGATGGATCGGCCGTGGAGGACCAGTCGTCTGGCCTCCACGATCCCCTGACCTAAATCCATTAGATTTCTTTGTGTGGGGATTTCGAAAAGAAAAAGTGTACCAGACTCCCGTAACCACAAGAGATATGCTAATAGACATAATCAGGAATGCATGTGATGAAATAAGGCCTTATTTCAATAATGCTATACCACATTCGATCATTCGTAGGTGTGAATTGTGTATTGAACAATTGGATTTACATTTCGAGCAACTACTTTAGACTTTGTATGTTTGTACTAACTATGCAATAGCATTTTAGTTGTAAATAATTAATTTAATTTGTTAAAAATAATATTGGAAAATTAAACAAATTAATACTCTGTGTTTTAATGTAAAAAAAATATTATTTTCCCATAGATAATTAAAAATGCATCGAACCTTAAAAATCAAAATATCTCAAAAACGGCTAACTATAACGAAAACTCACAGGAGAGCTTTTTTATGTTGAAAAGTGCGAAGAATCAGTTTTTTTTATTCAAAAAGCAAAAAATTGCACTAAGAAAATTTTTTCGGTCATTTTAATACACTACAGGTACAGTAGAGAGCGCCCTCTAGCGGCTACAGTAAAACTATGCCCATGGTTCGTTTTGTCTTACCAAAAAACCCTTGTGTACCAATTTTCACTATTATACATCAAATATTGTTCGAAATCTTTAAAAAAAACTAATTTAGAAGGTAAATTTAAACACTCTGTATAGTGCAAGTATGAAGTACGAAGAAATTTTCAAAACCCGATAGAAGTTGCTTTGGAAGGAGTGTGATTTGGATGTTATCCTACCAAACAACTAATAAATCCGTAGGGACTAGTCACACTGGAGGTCAATTTTATTTTGATTTTATTAAGATAGTGAAAAATTATTTTGTGTAGATTGAGCGATTATTGGGACAAATCGATGTTGGGGGAGATGTGTTGTTTCTCCAATTTTTCGCAGTTCATCAAAGATGCATAGACGACGCTAAGTTGATTGACACCCGCTTTTTTGTACATGTATGTTAATTGTCTGTCATAAAGATATGTGACAGTTCCAAAAACAGGCGTTTGGTGGATGATTTTCTCTGTCCAGCACCTTGATATCATTGTATCCCATTTGATGCCCTGTGGAGTTCACGTGTGAAGCTAGAGCACAACTTACTGGATGCAGTCTGGCATCACTTTTATGTGAGGCTATTCTACCTTTAAGGGATTGCAATTGATGGAGTAGACAATGTTGGATAGGCCAAGCAAAGGAACTCTGTCTTTCATTTTGGAGAAAACATTGTTGACTGTGAGTGAGGATTTGTGAGCAATGCGACAATTTAAAGTGTTGCACAATCTAGAAAGTTTTAGTGTTTTTCCGTCTATTTATTGATCAAATGCAGGAAAAATGGCATCTCACCATCTCACATCACCCATAGACTAACATCGATTAATCACAGTATACACAATCATTTGGCAGAATATGGGATTAACACACCCATTGAAAGATTAGGAGATAAGATATTAACACTTGAGATTTCCTCCTGTCACAAACAGTTGAAGAACCTCAACTCCTCTCTAAAATCATTAAAACATAATATAATTTTTTCTACAAATCTTCAAATTTTCAATAATTTTGAATCTAGACAATTAACACTTTGGCTGCCCCCATAAGGGGTCATTTTCATTTATTAGATCACAAAAGCATGGTTACGAAAGCTTTATTGACATGAAAAACGTATAAACAATTCAAAAAAGATGTTTTTTCTGCGAAAAAATAAAATCACCGGTGATACACATGGCATCTAGGTTAATCGGTGTTTCTCTAGTGCCATCTGTATCACCAGTGATCACAGAAGAAATAGAAAATAAAACCAATGTTTTTCAGTGAGACAAGTAAAACATAAATGAATATTGCATTGCCCGCACTTGGTAGAGACCAATTTAGTTCGTTTCATTCTCACAACTCGACCTCCTTCTCTGGCCTTTTTCTCATAACATGACATGCATCTCTTCCTTTTCTTTCTCCCGTTTGCTGTTCTTCCATCTCTACTGATCATCATGTTTATCTTCATTTACTGGGACACTTGGGACTTGAGTAAGGCTCTCAATCAACATCTCTCTAAAAGCACCAATTTGTATGTTTTGTTTTTTGAAAGTGCTTGTAAATATTAAGAGAATTGATGACAGACTTATTCAGGAGAATTTCGAATTTCGAATATAGCTTATAGATACCATCTAATTGCTTTTCGGGGTGGGGAAAAGTAGCTAGCCATTTGATCAGAAACACCATCTTTACCAGCATTGTATTCTGATATGGCAGAAGGTTTCTTTACCTCCTCGCTCTGTCTGTTCTTCTTCCCAGTAGCCTTTATATCCAGCGTGTGCTTAGTACTCAGGAAAGGAACATCCCTTTTGTCTTTACATTTACTGACTTATAACGAGTCCTGTAGTGTTTTCCTTCCCCATAATTTCCCCTCTTGTTAGCTGTGCACTCATAACCCATAAACCGCAAAATCTGTATAAGAACCAACCTGAATATAGTAAAAGTGCAGTCGTAAATTTACCATACAACGGTAGGCAACCAGTGATGTTATATATCTCAATGAGTTGTCTATATGATCAGTATGCAACAGTATAAGTAGTTAAACTTAATTCACAGGTCAAGCGGACATATCTCTAATTTAGAAGTATACTGCATGTGAAACACATGTGAGTCACGTGGCCTCTGAGTAAAACGTGCCTGTGTATCACCGCTGTTTGGCACGGCAGCAAATGTGTTAAGACATTACAACACCCTGTTCCATAACATTAAAAATTCTAATATTCGCAAGTTTGACAAATTGCTGGATGATTCTATATGATTTTGCTGAACACTCAACCAAACTAGGTAAAAAACCTTAGTAACATCGACATTTATAACAAGATTTCCAAATTTCGTTCACTAGGTCCAAAGTTCAGTGTTGAGCCTATCGTTGGCAAGGACATCTCAATCAGATCCATTCTAGCTGATGTGGACATTATAGCCTCCTCCATTAATGACGAAACAAATAGGAACATTTTCACAACTCGTTCCACGAATATCATTAATAACTTTTACCACAACAATAACACAAAAAGAAAAATTCCTTCTATCACAACTTATTGAATAAAACTAAAAAATTCCTCAAAGAACACCCCAAATTAATGGTTACATGATCTGACAAAGGAAATGTCACGGTTATAATGTTCAAACAACAATATTTTGATCTATGCAACAACTTAATTGATAATCATCCTTCCTGAATAGAGACCCCACATCAAGAGTGGAAAAAGGTTGTAATGACATTGTTAGCGAGCTTTTCAACACTGGACAAATAAACCAAGACCAGAAAAAATCACTATCCACATATAACTCAGTCTCACATAAATTTTATGCCCTGCCTAAAATACATAAGCCAGCACTGTCAGTAAGACCTATAGTAGCATCAATCGGATCGGCCACGCAGGCTTTATCCTCGTTAATTTCAGATATACTCAAGTCAGCCCACATTAAAGGCTCCTTTGATGTATCCCGACAATTTAACAGGTTGCAAATACCACCGGGACATGTGATCGCAAGTCTAGACATGGTATCACTATTCAGTAACGTGTACTTAGAAGCTTATATCAGATCCATTCACAAACATTGGGATATAATAGGTCAGCACTGTAATCTAACCCTGGAATCATTGGTCACCATCTTAGAATATCTTTATGGCAACAACTATTTCACCTTTAACAATAAAACCTATTCACAAACACATAGTTGCCCAATGGAATCAGCGTTATCACCAATTTTAGCAGACTATGCAATGGATGACCTGCTTGATATTGTCATTCAGGTATTGCCTTATATCCTTTTCTTCATCAAAAAATACGTAGAAGACATAATTGGTTGCCTACCGTTTGAAGGTTTGGACGATATTGTAGATGTTTTCAACAGCTATGACCCCTACATTCAATTCACCATAGAAAAAGAAGATGATAATCAATTTGTTCCTTTCCTGGACTCAAAAATCATCCGAAATAACAATATCTTAATGGAAGACTGGTACATGAAGCCTATGGCATCAGGTAGATTCCTGAATTTCAGATCCTACCACAAACTTAAGATAAAGATAAATCTGGTGACAAACAGAATCTTGTTCAGTTCTTCTGCTGCTATACCACGTTCACATAACAATGATAACAACAATCCCAATGACAATGATAATCCTCCTAATGATACAAATATTCCACCAATTTCCAGAACTAGCTTTGCAATACTACCATACACCAAAACTTTCTAGATTGTACAACACTTTAAATTGTCGCATTGCTTACAAATCCTCACTCACAGTCAACAATGTTTTCTCCAAAATGAAACATAGAGTTCCTCTGCTTGGCCTATCCAACGTTGTCTACTCCATCAATTGCAATAACTGCAATCCCACATACGTAGGTCAAACCTCAAGATCCCTTAAAGGTAGAATAGCCTCACATAAAGTGATGCCAGACGTGAACTCCACAGGGCATCAAATGGGATACAACGATATCAAGGTGCTGGACAAAGAAAATCGTCTATCAAAACGCCTGTTTTTGGAAATGTCACATATCTTTATGACAGACAATTGCATGAAAAAAAAGCGGATGTCAATCAACTTAGCGTCGTTTACGCATATTTGCTGAACTCCGAAAAATTGGAAAAGCAACACATCTCCCCAACATCGATTTGTCCCAATAATCGCTCAATCTACGCAAAATAATTTTTCACCATCTTAATAAAATCAAATTAAAATTGCTCAAAGCTTTTGTCCTCAAGTGTGAATATTCCCTACGGATTTTTTAGTTGTTTGGTAGGATAACATCCAAATCACACTCCTTCCAAAGCAAATTCTATCGGGTTTTGAAAATTTCTTCGTGCTTCATCGATCAACAATAGCGCAAGCTCTTGTACTGTATATTACAAAACAGTCGGCCGGCACGTGTCGGATAATGTGGAGGTTATCAGTGGAAAAAAAGATGAAATTTTGGGGGAATTTTCAGTTCAGTTTTAAAATCTACAAATTTCTTCCAAAATCAATCACCGATTATTTAAAAAAATACCTTTCAAAATGATTTGCCATTTAATAATAAAATAATTCAACAAGGAAATTTATAAAATATCATCCATTATTAATTGTTACAAAATCAGATAAAGGCAATGTTACTGTAATTTTCTTAAGACAACAATACATATGTTGACCTATGTAATAACTTGATTGAGAATGATCCCTCTTATAAAGTTATCAATAAAGAACCTACATCTAAAGTAAAGAAAGGATGCAACAACATTGTTAACAGGCTACTCAGCACTGGTCAGATCAAACAGGACCAAAAAAAGTCCTTAATCACGTAAACCGGTTTTGTCAGTGAAACCCATTGTGGCATCTGTGGAATCAGCCACACTAGCCTTATCATCATTAATTGCAGATACTTTAAAGTCAGCTCACATCAAAGGAGAATACTATATAAAAGACTCTTTTGATGTTTGTCAACAATTTAATAGGTTTCAAATACCTCCTGCTAGTCTAGATGTAGTCTCACTTTTCGGTAATGTTTACTTCGAAGCTTGCATTAGATCCATCGACAAACATTGGGATCAAATATGCCAACACAGCAATCTAACTCTGGATTCCTTCATTAATATCTTAGAGTGTCTTTTCCAGAACAATTATTTCACTTTTAATAACAAAGTGTTCTCACAAACACATGGTTGCCCCATGGGCTCAGTGTTATCTCCAATTTTTGCAGAATAAGTGATGGATGACCTGCTTGATATTGCTATTCAGGTATTGCCATATAATCTAATCTTTATAAAAACATATGTGGACGATATTATCGTTTGTCTTCCTTATCAAAGGGGTGGATGATATTGTTGATGATTATCAATCAGTTCCCTTTTTGGAGTCAAGATTGATTCGCACCAACGATAATATATTACTTGTAAACTGGGACAGGAAACCAATTTCCTCTGGAAGGTTCCTGAACTTCAGGTCTTTCCACAAACTTAAAATAAAGACAAACCTGGTGAAACAAATGAACAGGGTAACAAAAATCTCTGACAATACTTTCCGTCTTTCCAGTTTAAGGAAGCTTTCAGTCTTATTCATCAATAATGGTTATCCGAAGTATTTGGTTAACCTAATTCCAGTTCAGCTCTCCTCCTAATATTTTGCCAACTGCGAATAACAATATTGACAATGACAACACTGTCCTGTCCAACCCGACGCTCATTAGTTCTTCAACTAATGAGAATGACAGCACTACGGTGGATGCTTCTATGTCCAGAGTTAATTATGTTGTCTTGCCATACATCAAAGAATTAACTCCAAAATTGATCAGGCTGTATAATTCCTCAAATTGTCGTTTTGCTTCTAAATCAGTTCTCACAGTCAACAGTGTGTTTTCCAAAATTATGGATAGGGTTCAGTTGCCTGATTCAACCAACATTATCTATCGCATTAATTGTAACAACTGTAATTTAGTTTACATAGGCCAAACATAGAGATCACTGAAAGGCAGTATAACCTCACACGAAAGTGACGCCAGATTACATCCAGAGAGATGTGCTTTGGCATCACATGTTAATACCACAGGTCACTCTGTGAGTTATGGCAGTATTAAGGTTCTTGACAAGGAACAACAACTATCAAAACGTCTATTCTTAAGAATGTCCCACATTTTCATGACAGATCATTGCATGAATAAAAAGGCTGATATTAAGCAGCTTAGTGTCATTTATTCTTAGTTATTGAATTGCCAAAAGGTAGAACGTCTACATATCCCAGTTGATCTAACGTCCTCCCAAAAATAAGCACAATTCCAATTATTTATCCTGTTTTTTGAAACATTACCCTTTTTTTTTTATACTCCAACTACCACGAAGGCCTAAGGCCTAAGCACCCATTGGGTACCGTGAGGCTATGGGGGATACATGGGAAAGGGGGGACGCCACACGGACTCTGGCGAGGGAACACGTGTGCATGCAACATGCACACATTCTGGCTCCGCCTACGAGAACCGCCGGGTGGTACCTCCGCGTTCGACAGTCAGAGACCATCTACCACCTACGGACAATCACAACATCCATGGCCAAGAGATACATTTCTCCTGGGACGGGACTCGAACCCGCACAGCGCTCGGCGGCTGATCAGGAGACCGAAGGGTCTACTACTGCGGCCACCGCTGCTGCCTAAAACAAACACACAACATCCATGGCGAAGGCGAGATTCGAACTCGCGGCCCGGCCGGCTGGCTGATCAGTAGCACGACACTCTGACCCACGCGGCCTGACGGTAATAATAAATAAATTTTAATATATTTTCATACAACCCATCTTTTCAAGCCTGTATCACCATCTTACACTCGTACACTCATATCAATAACACTTTTTACAGAACAAATTTAATCCAGCGTTTTGGGAATTAGTATGAGGTTTTACCGAACGTCCCTCGTATACACTATACCTGAAGTTTGCCGATGATGTTTACATTTCCACATTCCTTCGCGACAATGACCTGTCATCTGTCGATGCATCATTCTTCCGGTTCGCTCATTTTCTCCACGTGAAACAGATGCAGGGTGTTAGAAAGGACTTTGCCGGTTTTTCCCCCAAAATTGCTTTTTGATAATTTTTAATGTGTTCGGGTGTATTGATACATAGTGTTAACACCTAACGATGGTTTCCGTCGTTATCGATGAATCCAATGTGTCCGTCCTTTAGGTTTTATATTTGTAACAAGTGCTCTCATCCGCGCGTTCGTTTTGAAACACCATTTGGCTGCAACCTCAGCGACGAGTAAGTTGTCTGATAATTTAAATCCTTCCCGTATTGGTTGCTAGCATCATATTTGTGTTTTCAGCTCCTGGAAGAGTTTACTAAAGCCTAAAAAGTTTGCCAATTTCCCAATTAACAAGTAATTGTATTTTTTGCCCAACTGGTCGTTGGCAATGGCAGTAACTACTGCTCGTATACAGGGTTACAGGAAAAGTCGTGCTAGATCCGTTAAGGGCGTGTAGTACCCATCATTTCTGACTTATTTCATTATGAAACACCCTACCCTAAACTTAACCCTTTTCGAGATATTCAACTTTTAATGTTTTTATTGAAAATTGCCGATTTTTAGGCTACTAAATGTATTTATTTTTATTTTGTGTGTGTTATTATTACTATTATTGCATTTTAACATGTGTAATAAGATGCTTTAGGACGTCAATCATTAAAATAGTCCATAAGTTAATTGAATAGGCCGTAGTAGATAAGTGAATGTTAAGAAATTGAAAAAAATATCAGAAAGTTTATTTTTCTCGAAGGGATATCTAAAAAAAATATTATGGCAATTGTTCGGCAGATGTGTTTTAAAATATCTATGTTTTATCAGCTATCTAACGAGGTATAACAAGCTAGGATTTGTATTACATTTCGCAGAAAAAAAGTAGTTGGGACGCTCCAGTAGCAGTTCCCACGCCTATTCTCCTTCAAGTTTAGACGCACCGTGCGAGCGAGACATGACGATTTAATGTGGGTGCGAATGAAAGAAAACATATTATAATAACCGGTTAGGGCTGGAAATCCAACACGGGATGTTGTTTTGGTTGTAAGTCTGCTTTTGTGCTTCCTACATAGTAGATGTGATATCGTTTTGCTCTTTTCCTCGACTTGGCTACGATTCTGGACTATTTCTTCTGATTTGTGAATACTGTGCTTGTTCACTGGACTCTGATTTGTACTTGTGATACGGAAGTGTTGAAGATGACGTCCTACACACCTGAGGAATATGCTGATATGCTTATTTGTTACGGATACTGCGATTGTGTATCTGCGCAAGCTCGCAACGAATACAGAACTCGCTTCCCCGGTCGTCGAGTGCCGGATGTGGCCGTTTTTAACAGAGTTTATCTAAGACTTCGAGAAACTGGCTCTGTTTTGAGACGAAATACAGACCTGGGAAGACCACGAATTTATGACAACGAAGAACTGCAGGACAATGAGATAGTGCAACGCTTTCGAGCGGATCCGACCATTTCCACTAATCGTGTTGCCCGTGATCTGGGACTTTCGCAATGGAGAGTGTGGTTTACAGTGCATACTGCTGGCCTATACCCGTACCATTACACGCCGGTACACACTATTGAAGAAGGAGACCCCGCGAGAAGGTTGGACTTCAGCAGATTTATGCTAAATGCTGACGTAGAAGACCCAGATTTTCTAAGAAATATCTTATGGACAGATGAATCCAAATTTGATAACGATGGCATAACTAACTATCACAACGCCCATTACTGGGCCCCAAAAGTACTAAGGAATCCCAATAAGAAAAGAGTGGCGAGGTCCCAACGAAGATTCAGCGTGAATGTGTGGATGGGCATTATCTCCAACCATTTGATTGGACCTTACTTTCTCCCGGACAATCTAAATGGGGAAAATTACGAAAACTTCTTGAGAGGAGACTTCAGAGATTTGCTGGATGATCTGCCACTCAACTTGAGAAGGGACATGTGGTTCCAACATGATGGCTGCCCTGCCCATTTCAGGAGAAGTGTCAGAGACTGGCTGGACACAAATTATCCAAACAAATGGATAGGACGAGGTGGGCCGTTGCCATGGCCAGCAAGAAGTCCGGACCTAACCCCCATGGATTTTCATGTGTGGGGGTGCATGAAAAGTCTTGTCTACAGCGAGCCAAATCCAGTTTCGTCTGTGGAAGAATTAAGAGAAAGGATTGTTGATGCAGCAAATCAACTAAGGACAACGTTGACCACTGCAGTTGTAAAGACTGGTCTCCGTAGAAGGATGCGACAATGTATTAGAAACAGAGGCAGCCATGTTGAACATGAACTGTAGAGTAAGAAAAAGTTGTGTGAAAACCTGATTTAATAAATGATATTTCATGCTTACCTATTGTTTTATTTTACTTTTTAGGGCTAAGTATCAATTTTCTTCTCCACTGTCGCCTATGAAACTAAGTTTTTTCAATGCATTTAAATAAAATCCTAGATTGTTATACCTCGTTAGATAGCTGATAAAACATAGATATTTTAAAACACATCTGCCGAACAATTGCCATAATATTTTTTTTAGATATCCCTTAGAGAAAAATAAACTTTCTGATATTTTTTTCAATTTCTTAACATTCACTTATCTACTACAGCCTATTCAATTAACTTATGGACTATTTTAATGATTGACGTCCTAAAGCATCTTATTACACATGTTAAAATGCAATAATAGTAATAATAACACACACAAAATAAAAATAAATACATTTAGTAGCCTAAAAATCGGCAATTTTCAATAAAAACATTAAAAGTTGAATATCTCGAAAAGGGTTAAGTTTAGGGTAGGGTGTTTCATAATGAAATAAGTCAGAAATGATGGGTACTACACGCCCTTAACGGATCTAGCACGACTTTTCCTGTAACCCTGTATATATATAACTTGAGACGCGGTCATTGTCGTCTAGACCAGTTAGGTGAAAAATTAAAGCTTCCGCCTTTTGTTGGGTACTTCGACAACATGTCAACACAACAGGGCACTCTATCAACTACACAAGTACCAAAGTTCTTGATAAAGAAAAACACCTATCCAAACGTTTATTCCTGGAAATGTCCCATATTTTGATGAATGACAACTGTATCAATAAGAAGACAGATGTTAAGCAACTGAGCGTCATTTACACATATTTGCTAAACTGCGAAAATTTGGAGCACTTACACATCTCTTCAAATTTTGACTTTTCACAACTATAAATGGAATCAGCTTTTTGGTCTATTTCACCAAAAAATTCCATTCCATTCAAATTTGAAAAATTGTTTTCTCATAATAAAATAATAATTGTTAATTCAACTGCCCATCTCATCAACTGCCTCTGGTCGGTTGACAAGTTCTTATATATATATATATATATATATATATATATATATCAGATTGCAATTGTTACTATTTACAAGGCAATTTGTAATGAGCTGGAGAAAATATGTATTGTTGTGAGGGTCTTGGATTCTACAGGCAGACCTAAGTCCTAACACATTGGACCTCGTAATAAAAAACATACACCTAACATGGACCAAATTGTGAAATCATAGTTTCAAATTTGATGTGACTCCAAACTACGCTAACGTTATTATGTCAAAACATTTATCCTGGCGTTAAGGCCAGATGGCTTCTTGGAAACCTTAAGAGTTCTCATGGATAAAAAACTAACAATGCCGGGTCGGGAGGCAACCAGCAGCAGAATGTCTCGAAACAAATAATTTAGCATTACGCGTGAAAACATAAAAGCAACGTCGGAAACGGATATCTTTCTCTTTGCTCTCGAGGAAATTCCCTATTTTCTGGATTAGGTGCACGTTTGTTTGCTTTTATTTTTCGACTCCGTACGCGCTCGTTTCATGCGAACTTTCGAGGCAGTTTTTTAAAGCATGGGCAGTTCTTCGGGAAGGTAAGCAATGCAAGAAGCACTCTCTAATAATGAAGTCAGAAAATCAACTCACATAAATCAGCCTATCTTGTGTATCAAGTCTCACAATGAAACCACAAGAGGACAAAGCCCTATAAGACATTAAACCTGTAGCAACCTGCTCAATCCTATCTACAATATTACCAACGTAAACTACATAAGCAATGTTAATACACACAGTAAGCAAAATTACGTTCTAAGCACACAATTATACTCATTAGCCAGTTTTGGCACGTAC
The DNA here is from genome assembly GCA_963669975.1 of Acanthoscelides obtectus. Taxonomy (NCBI): domain Eukaryota; kingdom Metazoa; phylum Arthropoda; class Insecta; order Coleoptera; family Chrysomelidae; genus Acanthoscelides; species Acanthoscelides obtectus. Next base: position 69,506,771 of record CAVLJG010000003.1, on the reverse strand, counting down.
CTTTACCGCATAGGTACGGGATCCCATTAACCTTATTTGACATTTCACTCAATAAACGAAGTGTGCCAAATTCGATTAACGTTAACACTTACGTACACATTATTTCTGAACATCCATAACGTAAACATAAACGTTATATCTTTGATGTTTTATCATTAGAAAGCTTCCGATCCTAGTGAAATTACGCATCTGTTACATATAATGGCAGTACATATATTAATTTACAACTCTGAGCTGCTCTATTGAGTTGCGGTCAGCACCAATATGAGAATCATTCCACTGCACGTTGTATTCTCATGCATTGTTCCTGGAACAGTTCGGGAGCGTATCACTCTCAAACCAAAAACCACTGTAAAGCAGCACTGGCATGTTTAAATCACCCTACTGGGGCTTGATTCTAAATCAGTTTCGACGGTTGAAATTGATTTCGATGGCGCCTTGTGACGATATACTTGATTCGCTATGATAATTTTGACATCTGATTATATTGACCTTCTATATTCAAATTACTATGGTAGTGTCAAAATTATCATAGCTAATCAAGTATATCGTCACAAGGCGCCATCGAAATCCATTTCAACGGTCGAAACTCATCTAGAATCAAGCTCCAGGTTAACACATCTCGAGCGGTCCGTGCGACACCCCAAGGCTACGGTTACTATGGATGCGAATTCTGGCAAAAATTTGTTCTGACGAGATCTGACTAGGGCTATGGATACTACGGTTGCAAGTTCCGACGAAATTTTGTGCTGACAAGTTTTGACTAATTCGTCCACATAAACAAACACCTACTTTCCAATGAGCGGCGTACTATATCGCTGCGACTCAGCACGTCAGAGTATGCACGACGTCGTCAGAACCATTTGAGCGTTCAAACAGATTCGATTATTTCGTGCGATCTACGTCTTGTTTTGAGTACTTACTTGGTTATTTGACCATGGACAACGATGAATTTGATAATATTTGTTTTTTCACCATTTAATAACAGTAACTCCAGTAAAGGACTTTCATACTGGAATACAGATAAATTAATTATGCCATTGTTCTGAAAAAGGTTATCTTTGATATTGAAACGTTTAGTACATTAAAGTAGAATTTTAAATATATGTGGTTTCATTGGCTAGACAAACACGGAGCATGGGCATTAATGTCTCATTCAGTACATGGAAATCCACGTGCCAAAATCCTTGTTGCACAAACCTAACGAAGCCCCAAAGCTAATGTGCACTGACCTACCCAATTACCTCATCCCATTGCTTTTTTGTTACAAACTACGTTGCTGTACAGGAGCTCCCTTTATTCTGATATTTTAATATGCACAACGAACTCCCTTCCAATGTGAGGGCTTATAAACTATTCAAACTGCTACCATTAGGATGAGCGCATTCAGAAATTATACAGGCTGCTTTGCCGCCTTCCTTTACCCGGAACTGCTACCTGTAACACGAACCTCTTACATTTTCTGGTCTCCAAAAACTAACAAATTGCAACGTTACCTCAGAGCCTAAGGTAGTTCAAAAAGCATCTAGGTATGAATACTATGGTATCCAAAATCTTACATGCAGTTCAACTTCTGTGTCTTTAATATAGAAGGTAGTGAGGAGGAAGATAAACATCCAGGTAATGAAGGTTACCAGCAGCTAGTGGACCGCAAAATACTGTCAGAAATGTTGACGTGTCGCAAAGCAAGCAGCAAGTGAGGTGCTGATATTCTGATGCTCCACTAATGATGTAAAGACGAGTATTATTATTCCAACATATTTGGGATGTGAGATATCGTCGCTTAAGTTCTAATACCACGTAATTCAAAAAATTAACATATGGATTTACTCGAAAAAAGGTCACCGTGGTTGCCAAACCATCGTCAGTAGACAGTATATCTGGCATATGAGGTTTCATTTGCGGTCAGACAAACATGGAGAATATAAGATATAGGCTTATCATTTGATAGCCAGTCCAAAGACCCACAGTTCCTTATGCTCTCCTAGCAAGTTTTTAGGTTTTGAGTTAAGCGGTGTTAGAACTCAAGCGACCATATGTTATTTTTATTGAACAGCTGTGTTTTTATTTTTGTATGAGTCATGAGTTGGACGTACCAAAAAGAAGACAATACGACACAAATTTGGTATTTTGTTTTACATCCTACGTCAACGAGCAATGGCAAACATTTCCAAAATATTTTGAGTTTTATATTTTTATGGAATTTCATGACATTCATAAAAGTATAGAATACTTGTTCCAGATTCGGTTGCAGATTGTTTAAGTTGCGAGAAAATAGAGGTGCTCCATTTTTTACCTCAACTTTATATTCTTTAGTCTTCTGTACATGATTGATTTTCATTAGAACATCAATACGAACCTTTGAAAAATAAAGCATTTATTTTCATTTACACTAATAAACATAATGTTTGGATATTCTGATTCCTTTTCTGGTTACTAACTTTGGCGTCCTTAAGCCCATTTTCAAATATAAGCCCATACAATACTGCATTCCAAGCGTTGTTTAAATCCATATAGGGGTTATTGAGATTGCACATTGTCAAGGAAACCAGAACAACAGGTGTGCTATCCCCACTAAGTGGAGCCATAAACCACGTATTCTTTAAACAGCAATATTTTTCAGAAAATGCTATTATCGTTTATGGTTGAGACACTAAAAATAATCTGAATCACCCTGTGTAGACACGACTGCTCAATGGCATGCCAAACTTCGCATTACTCAGTAAAAATCAATCAAAGGTGTAAAACCGCTTCAGATGAACCAGCCGCCAGTAACCCTCCTTCGCTTTATTCGTATTGCTTGATAGCCTCTCGGCAGTAAATCACAAACAAAAAGGCCTATTGTATAGCAGCATGTGTGATGATGTATCTATCCAGTTAAAAGGTGTATCTTAAACTAGACATACTCGCTAGTAATAAGCAAAGCAACCTGGTTTACAAACCAAGGAGATACAAATTTATGATTTTTCAAAGGGTAATCAAACATTTTATTTGTAATCATATCATGACTTTTAAGAGAAGTTTTGCTTACATTAAAACTCTAAGTTGTTTTTTTTGTCAAAAAAGCTGAAATACAAGAGCACCCATATTTGCACCTAACAAACGGATTAAGGCTAAAAAATGGCGACTATAGAGAATATTTTGGTGAAAAAATCATAAACAACTGGTGCTCTGTTCCTCGACCGACGCGAATACGTACCGAAAATCTCCGAGTGCTTGAAAAGCTTCACTCCAGCCAGGGTCAATGGTTTGTTCTGGCTGCGTATGGTGAAGTATATATACGGAAACAGACTTGGTTGAGAAAATTTTGCACATAAATAAGAAATGTCCACCTACAAACAATTCATCTATAAAATTGCAATGACTTATCTATTGCCAAAGGCGGATTTCAGGATGAAGGAAGTCTCGGCGGTTTTTACTATAACGATATATCATCTTCGATATTTTAAAAATATTTTTCAATATTAGCCTGCATTTGTAGCATACCTATTAACCAGTTACTTCGACACTGCCAAAAGTCAGTGCCTCTACGTTTTATAACATACTAAAATCTTCAAAAGGTCAGGTAAATCCTATACAAGTAGCCTCTACAACTACATTCTGGAATGCAATAATCTCTGATGCTATCCACATTTCTTTCAATAGTTCTTAACTCTACATTTTTGCGCTTTAAATGTTCATCTTTCATCATCCACAGACCTTGGCTAACACATCAATATTAGGGTGAGCATGAAAGCAATGATATGGTGACGAAATTAGTATTTACAGCTACAATCTAATCCTCTATATCGAATGAACTCTAAAATAAGAATATAAATTACTTTAGATATATCATCACACATAAATTTAGCTTTAGCATACCTCTACTGCATAAGTTTTCATGAAACTAGTACTGACTTCTCCTTCCAACAGTGCCGGGGAAACTTGCAGCAAATACTCTTTGTGAAGATCCGAACTTTTATAAACATCTTCGCAACATTAAAGCTCCGATGCATTATCCTTAAAAACCTCTCCCATCGCCGAAATTGATAAAACACGTCTTGAAGCATCTGTACATGGTCACATAATTACTCACCTCTACCGTTGTTGGTAGTTATATTAAATAACTAATAACAATAATCATGTCACTAAAATGCATGTAGGAAAATGATAAACACAAAGTAATTTCATGATTCTGTAGTTTGACGTATGACATTCGGACGTTAGACTAATAAAGCGTAACAGCCCATGGGAAAAATTCCTCCGGGCGCCCATGTATTTAAGCTCAAAATATGGTAAGCAGTTGGAGGACTCAAAGATCAAAGGGACCGATAGCGTCGCATCTGTATAATCGGTGGATAGGTTATGATGTGAATTATGGCGAGATGCATTATGTATTCGTATTATGTGGTAATGATCAACACTTCAAGTAATCCGAACTCCTCTAGTAAAAAGTACAACGGTAAATTCTTAATTTCTTCTCCGACAATACTCTGAATTGCCAAACTATTTAAGTAGCATTTTATCAGTTACCAAAATGCACAACTTTGACTTGAATTTGTATTGTATGGCTTCTAATACACATTGGCTCAGCTTGGTGAGAATCCTGTAGATTAACATAAGTTTTATACAAGAATTCTCTTCATTTAACTTCGTTGGCCATGAGAGAAGGATGACAGCTACACCGAAAGCGAAAATAGTGAGAAAAGTGGACGATTTCAGTGAAAAGTGAGTAAAAGTGAGAAGGATCGAAAAAAGCGAGAAAAAGTGAAACAAGTGAGTGATCACCTTGATTACATCATAAATTTACTATTTAACAGTTTGAAAGATTTTTCGGTAGATCTCGCTTTAAAATCGGTAGTTTGGTAGAATAGAATAGGACTAAAATATCGGTTGATCTACTCTACTACTCAGAAAATATAGTTTTTGACTTCGACGTGCCGCGCGGCCGACGGCATTAAGTGTACCTACTGGTGGTTCTACCTTCCACATTTATAAGAAAAAATTGCATAGGTCACTATTAATACCCATTGACATTTGAAATTTCTTTGATAAATGCAATAATATGAATCAAGAAGGACCTATTCATTGCTTATTTACGTCGTCACCGCCCCTGGATCGGTGCAATCACAAAGATATTCAAGAGAAACGCCAAACACTTCGAACTAGGCGTAGAGACCCGACGCCTCTGCTTATAATCTATTGGTAAGTCCCAATATGAACAGCTGAATCAACCCCCCGCCCAGCAATTTTCAATCGCCAGATCCTACCACCAGAATTATTCCTGCTGGATACACCAGTGATTGAGCAGTCTCTCAAATTGTCGGAAAACTGTATTTTAGAATAAAATAAAATTCTCTGTTTTCTCTTTACCAAAGCCATACAAAGGAGTAGGGGGCAGGCAAGCAACACAATGGTTGTAGGGAATCGACGTTATAATAAATATGGCGTTTAATAGGTTTCTTCAAGTTTTTTAGAAGAAGACGGCACCAAGGGGCACAGCGCGAGCAGCGCCAGCACCCAAAATCATAACTAGGCCTAGTCCAGTACAGGAGGGCCGTAGTTATGCGACGACAACAGCTGGGACACCTAAAGGGGCCCAAGCCGCTGAGGTCAGCAGTGCCAAAAACAGCGACGTCGAGGAGCTGACAGACTTTGCCACCAAGTGCGCATCTCTAATGATGTCGCTGGTGATGAAAAATCCGGCTGCCAAGAAAGCGTATTTCGCTCGTCTGGAGCGAAAATACGCCTAAAAAGGATAGCACTGACCGAAACTCCAAATGGGCACTCCAATAACCATTGCTAATAGGGGCCTGAAGATATTGAGTTGGAACGTTCATAGCGTTTCCAACAAGGAATATGAGATAGGCGTCCTAACAAGAGGGAACTATGATGTAATGGCACTACAAGAAACGTGGCTCTCTGGGGAAATCCCACACTGGACGATACAGGGATACACGACATATAGAAAGGACCGGAACAGAGCTGGAGGTGGGGTGGGCTTGCCGTCAAGACCAGCATTACCCACTGGGAACTGGGACTGTCAGAACTGAGATCGGCAGAGGCCGTAGGAGTGACGGTACGCACAACCGACCATGGTCCTCTGAACATTGTATCGATCTACGTACCACCTACATCGACCATTCATCTGGAAGATGTCACCTGTATCACTGCACTGGGAAATAGTACCGTGATCGTAGGTGATCTATATGCGAAGTCCACCATTTGGGGCTCAAGAAATAGAAACAGTCTTGGCACTGTTCTCGAAAGACTAATGGATGAACCTGGATAGACCATGATAGGTCCTGACGAACCCACAATATACCCCAGCAACGGAGGTAGACCAGACGACATAGATATGGTGATTCTGAAAGAAATCGACCTGCGCACGACCATCGGCGCCTTGCAAGAGGGAAGTTCAGACCACAACCCTATCTTTCTTCATTTGGGAGATGGGAGAACACCTGTGTAACGAAGAACAGTAAAGAGAGTAGATCGGCAGCGATTTAGAATCAGACTGCACTATTCACTAGGACCACTACTTCAGATTGACCGCACTGAAGATATAGAGGAAGCGGTCACGGACCTAGAAAGGAAAATTAAGGCTGCGTTAGAAGCCTCAACCACCGTGGAAGACATAACGCAACCAAACAGGTTCAGGGACCTACCTGACGAGGCAAATCGCAAGATTACCGAAAGAACTAGAGCCGGAAGAGTAGCCCAGGAGACCACGGACATCATGGTGGCAAACAGACTGACAAGACAGGCAAGAGATGCCTTGAAGCAGCATCATCAGAACACCTGGGATAAAAAACTCGAAGAATTATCTCCAGCTGATCCAGGAATGTGGAATTTGGCTAAAATCCTCAGAAACAGAAGACAGTCCATCCCCCAACACACAGCGAACAGGAGATGGTGTACACAACCAGAGAAGGCAGAAGCTTTTGCTGACAACCTTCAGAGACAGTGTACTCTCAATACTCACCCCGATGAAGATGAAGACTTCATCGACGAGGTGATAAGAAGATCGAGGAGAGCTGTAAGAGGAGGAAGAGCCATTGAGGACATGACCTCTCCAGGTGAGGTAAGGGAAATCATCGGAAGACTCAAGGTGAAGAAAGCACCGGGTGTAGACGAAATTGGGAACAGAGTGTTGAAGACACTCCCGAGGAAAGCGATAATGGCGATCAACAACATTGTCAACGCCATACTGAGACACCGATACTTTCCAGAACACTGGAAAGTAGCCGAAGTGATCAATATACCCAAACCTGGGAACGACCCAAGGTTCCTCAAAACTACAGACCCATAAGCCTGTGGACAAACAAAACAAACGGCCTACAAAACTTTTGTGAAAATTTTTTAAGAAAAAAAGTGTGGTTAGTTACTGACAAACTAATTTTCCCAGTTACCTTCTTTGTTGCCGTAGTTCTGGGTTCAGGCTGTTCGGGTATTGGCAAAATTCTGATAGTTCACAGACTGTTCCTAACCGCTCCAGAGATCTTCCCCTTCACGCATTCAGCCTTGCGCAGTTCCAGAACCGTTCTGTGACAGTACTGAAATAGCTAATGATAAGTATCGGTCTTTCACGTCTGTAACCAGTACGGTCAGGAGGAATTTGGGATACTTAACCTGCGCCGGGACTAATCAAACTAAAATTTCTCGTTTGATTTTTGGACCCTTGGCGTATCCCTGTCAAGCCAGTTCCCTGCGCATGGGAACTATGGCTCCATAGGTTAGAGACGGAAGGACGGATCTTCTTCATGCGCCTTTAAATACTAGCCTTGCAGTGACTTTCAAATCGCAAACCCAACTGTGCACTTTCAAATTTCCGTCACTCGGCTAAGCTAGGCAGTCCTAGATGAATAAAATTAACGAATCATGACCTAACTATGCTATACTTATGTTTGTATTGACCGTGGCAGGATTTTTCGAAAAAGCAAACATTTTATATACTATGATTTCCACTTGTGGCTGAACCTATGTAACATATGTGAAGTGTGTGAAGTGTTTAAACTAGATACTGGTGAAACATTTTACACAGTTAATCAAATTAGCAGCAAGAAGAATAAATACCTAGCGTTATTTTCGTTATCTAAATGTTTTTCATATTTACATCTTAGATGAGACTGAATGTATAGCCTAGCACTTACGGCTTGTCTATTCAATACCAAACATCCGATCTACCAAATAAGCATTTATCAAACAACTTGCTTCTCCCTGAATATTGAAATTTGAAAGAAATATTTTTCGAATGTCTATCCAAGCCGGCTGCCCCTATTGAATGCGGTTCTTTCTATCCATAATTTATTGCTCGGACATTACCTTCAAGGACCAATCATGCATTTTAGACCGTGTACCGCACTAATACAACGTTGCATTTCGGTATTTTTGGAGGCCCGAAAATGAAAGAGGTATATGTAACTTGGATCACTCATTTTTGTACAAGTGACTCATGCGAATATGTGAGCATAGCAGAAAGTATCATTTGAAATCATATTGCCTTCTTTACGGTGGAGTTTAGAAACTGTTAATTTTTCGAGAAAAAAGAGTAGCATATCGGGAGGGTCGATTAAGTCTGCAAGTACAAACGGCCACATACAGCATTGTACAAACAGTATAGGACGTATAAACAGTGAATGGTGCTTATAACATTAGCACATTTGGAGGGAGCACAAACCACGGTTCCCGACTAGTCATGCTCAAACTTTGGAAATAAGCTCTCCAGAGCATGCTGATCAAAAGTTCTCATGGGCTGCTTAGTATAATCATATTAGACAAAAATACCACTGGTTTGCGAAATAATTGGTAAGTCTGATTTTACTGATGCAAGTTGTCCAAGGGGGTATTTAAAACATGGACGCATAAAATGGGCACACAAAGAATGAGAAAACATGTTTTTTGGGACTCAATTGAAAGTGTTGGCAGGGACGAAATAACTATTCAAGTAAGATTATTAGATACGAGTATTTATGAGACCTACAGAATGAGATAGATGACGAAAAAAGATCCCACTAATAGTAAAAAAGTTTTGGTCGAAAACCGAGGCAATATACAGATTTTGGCATCTAATTGAAATTCTTCGAATCCGTCATACTTGTAAATAACCACAACAGAAATGGAGTCCCTTGGTCAAGTATTTTTTGAGAATTTCTAATTTTTTACCCCGAAACACCAGTCTTCCGGTCATCACTACCAGTTAATTGAGCAATATGCAGAGTTCGTTTAAAGGACATTTTATAGTAAAACACACGAACTCACTTTGCCGAATTGAATTACAAGACATTCCGAAAAATAATTGTTGTTTTTATACAAAAAAACGAAAGGTTGAGTTTTTCTTCTTCTAAATAAATTCAAAAATTTCGTGTTTGTGAGTAATTAAACAGAATCGCTACGATATCCGAAAAACATACGTTACTGTACGTTACACATTTCGAGCAAAGCGGATGTGTCATTTTTTGTTGCGACGAAAAAAATTTATTTTCAAGATTTCTTCATACCCTTGTGTATACGAGTTCAATCATCACACTACAGTATATTCAGATAAGAGATAGACCGGATGTCAACAAAAGGTTCGGGTGATTTTCACGCTAACGCCGCCGTCTCGACGTAAAACAGGAGCCCTCACTGGTCAATTCGCAATTAAATGCCTATACCGAGCGGCAGAGCAGTCGTATCAAGGCTTGAGTCACATTCAGGTTCAGACATGTTACGTATGTCGTGTGCATCATTGCAATTTGATATTTCTTTGGATGTTTTCGTTTGTTATCTTATTAAGTTGTTGAGTTTGTCGTTGTTATTGTTATACCTTGTTATTGATTGTTATTGTTATCAACTGCTTGCGCAAAATGCCCAGTAGTACAGATACTGCCGATGAAGTTGTAAACTCCTGTAGTCCACTTAGGAAACGCTCTAAAAAAAGACACCTGAGTGCAGAAATGAAAGAGGTCATTTTGAATATATATAAGATCGAGCGAGAGGAGAACGAGGCATCAACCATCAAAGAAATTGTTGTGAAGGTTTCTCACAAAGTTGGGGTGTGTCGCGCATCAGTGTTTAATGTGTTAAGACAATACAAAAAAAAATCACACCTTTTCTGAGCCAATGACCAGTAAACATCGTAAAAGTATTGTTAAATCATTGGATGAAGCTGATAAGCATGCGATTAGGAGGAAAGTGCATGAATTCTTCTTTAGGAATGAAATACCTACTATAGATAAAGTACTGCAGGAGGTAAATGGAGATACAACGTTGCCAAATTTCAAACGATCAACTTTCCATGCGTTACTGAAGCATTTAAATTTCAAATGGAAAAAACGGGGTCGTAATATTTTACTACTGGATAGAGAAGAAATTGTGCTATGGAGGAGGGATTATTTAACAAAAATTGGGAAATATAGAAATCAAAACAGGAAGATTTATTACCTTGATGAAACGTGGGTAAACGCAGGACACACTACAAGTAAAGTATGGGTTGATGATTCTGTAACTTCATCCAGGAGGGCCTTTCTAGATGGACTGTCCACCGGATTAAAAAATCCAGCAGGTAAATACGAGTAATAGACAACAATCGGATGTTTTTCAAACCTTGGGAACAAGGTTCTAAACATTAATTCCAGGGGGCAGATAAAACATATTACAAGTAACAAAACTTTTATAACTTTCGATAAAATGCGTGGATGTTTTATTGTCATTTTCATTTGTTAGAACTTTTTTAAGCCATGTTTTTAAGTGTTTTCGATATTTCAATAATTTTTTAATATAATCTTAAAATATGTCGAATATTATAAACTTAAAAAAAGTTACTAAGTTTTATATTGTGTACCGTTCCTAATATTTCTAATCATTTTAATTCATACTTTAAGCTTTATAAAGTTATAATTTGTTAATATTAATATTTGCGCGTATTTCAGGTTCCTGATCATTCATTTTTTAAAGGTTTATAACTTTAAATTAAATTGTGAAGCGCTGAGTAATCATACGACGTTCAATATTCTTTCTTTCAATATGACTAAATAATCCCAATTATAGCAATCTGATACTCATGTCTCAATGTTTTTTCGCTGAATGTGATGAAAACATTTGAAAAAGGTTCGCTTATTGAAACACCAGTTAGTACTTCGATTTCCAGGTAAAGGGAAAAGGCTCATTATCTGCCATATTGGCAGTGAGGATGGATTTGTTGTTGACGGTCTGTGGTGCTTTGAGTCTAAAAAAACTGGAGATTACCACGAGGAAATGAATGGCGAATCGTCTGAACAGTGGTTTTCAAAAATTTTACCGAACTTAGAGGAAAACGCAGTAATTGTGTTGGATAATGCGCCTTATCATTCTCGAAGAATGGAGAAGGTCCCAACAACGGCTTCATGGAAAGTTGATGTTCAAAATTGGCTCCGCTCGAAAAATATCAACTTTGAAGAAGCAATGCTGAAAGTACAATTATTAAGAATTGTCAAGGATCACAAGGCGGAATATCAAAAATACGCCATTGACGAAATGGCAGCAAGTCAAAATAAAACTGTGCTCCGTTTACCTCCATACCATTGCGAACTCAATCCCATTGAGCTCATATGGGCAGAGGTTAAAAATTATATAGCTAAGCACAATACAACTTTTAAATTTTGTGACCTCAAAGGACTTTTCAAAGAAGCACTAGAATTAATAACAGCGCAAAAATGGGAAAACTGTATTAAGCACGTGAAAGACAAAGTTGAAAAGAGAATGTGGGAACTGGACAATATTTTAGAGGAACAAGTCGAGCTATTCATTATTGACGTTGGTGCTTCAGGCAGTAGCGATGATGAAAGCTCATCAAGCTCATCTTTCCAATAAAAGATATCGTTCATCAAATTCGGTAAGTTATAAGTAATTATAAAGCTACTGTATTTTTTAATTAATTATTGACATTTTGAACCCATTTTGGCAAAACCTATTCAAGAATCTACTTTCTGACAATGTTCAACCATGCACATTTTTTTACGTTTTGAACATTTTAATTTGGTTACATATTTACCTAGAAATCAAAAAATATACTAATCAATATTCTAAAAGCAATTTTAAGAGATATACGATTATTTTTAATTTAGGCTAATTTAAACGCCATTTTGAGATTATATTCGACTGTATTTCACCAAACATCAGGCGGCATCCGAAGCTGGAAATCGAAGCGAAAATTTTGAAACCCTTATGTATATTTACATCATTATATATTTCTTACCCCACCCCCACATGATCCTATATCCATCACCAATCGTATACACATCGAATTGTGCTAATTTACTACAAAGTTACGCAAAGCAGCATCTACTATCTAAAATATGTACTGCGTGACTCTTAATACGTCCCTGCCGAATGTTACAGCGTTCGATGATCACGTGGTCTTGTTTATGTCCGGTCTATCTGTTATCTGAATATACTGTAGACAGATTGTAGTATACTTTTTTTATTTTTTAACACGCGGGACCGATGACAATGGAATAATTTAATAATAGTTTTCCATTCTCCTTATTATCGCCAGGACTGATAATGAGCTAGCGCGCGATCTCCGCTTGCACGCAGTTTCGGACTTACTCTTTGCTGGTTTGGGTACTTGGCACAGCACAACGGAGGAAGATGCTTTTCCAAGGTAGTGCATTCTCACCTTGTTCATTGCGAATGTTGTCATTAATCCTGAGTTAGGTTTCGACCGTCTCTGAACGAAAATTTTCAGCTCTAAATATCTATACACAAGAGGATGAAGAAATCTTGAAAAAAGGAAAGCGTCTTTCTTCGCAACAAAAGGTGATAGACATCCGCTTTGTTTTAAAATGTGTATAATAACGTATGTTTGTCTAATATCGTAGCGAATCAGTTCAATTACTCACAGATACGATATGTTTGAATATGTTTAGAAGAAAAAATGTTAACCCTTCGTTTTTCGCATGAAAATAAGAACTATCTTTCGAAATGATATGTGAATCATATCGCAGGTAAGCTCGTGTATTTTGCTACAAAAAGCCCTTTGAACGAACCCTGTATATTGCTCAGTAAACTAGTAGTGATGGCCGGCAGACAGGTGTAAGCAATTAGAAATTCTTAAAAACTGCTTGACCAATCTACTCCAATTTTTTTGTGGTTATTTAGTGGTATGGAGCCTACGCATTTGAAGAATTCCAAGTAGCCGCGTTAGCAACAAATGCAAAACCCTGCATTTTGCCTGAGTTCTCGGCCATTACCTTTTTTTTATTAGTCGGATCTTTTTACGTGTGATCTCATTCCGTAGGTCTCATAAATACCAAAACCTCTTATTTAAAGGGTTTTTTGTTCCTGCCAACACTTTCAATTGAATCCCATAATACAGTTTTCTCAGTCTTTGTTGTTTTCCCACAAAAACTCGTGTACCCATTTTATGCGTCCATATTTCAAGTACCACCTTGAACAATTTGCATCAATAAAACCAGACTATACAATCATTTCGAAGAAATTTGATTATACGACTATTTAGCGGTCATATGAAGCGTCTCCATGATATACAGGACGGCCCAAACATGCAAGAACTGTGTATTGGTCCTAAATAAAAACGTATCAAATGAATTTATTTATTTATTATGCATGGTATGCGAGGGCACACTTCTAAAATAAAATTATTCAGGGTGTCCCAATTTTGCCCTCATAATTTTTTTTTAATGAATTACCGTACTTTTTATGACACACTACGACAGGCCCTTTTAAAAGAACAAGATTGATATGCCCTATTTACGAGTTTTGATTTTATAAGTAATTGGGATATTGGATATACTATCTACAAAGACAACAAAGTCTGACAACCCGCATATCTACTGTCTTGATAGTTTACATTAGCGTAGGCATATAGATTAATTTATTGATGAAAAGAAAACATAGGCACTTAGAATTTCGCAAAGGTCAAGTCACTTCTTTTCGATGAGACACTCCATTTTTGATCGCGGAAATAGAAATAGTAGAGAAGTCGACGCGCGGGTTTCCCACTATGTTCAAAGATACGCCACGTTAGTATGGGCGTGCGATGTGTTTTGCTGCTCTATTCCTTTTCGATACCCAATCAGACCTGGACGTAATACCTACTATAACATAAGACCAGTTTCCCATAGGGCGATCCGACAATCAATAATGAGCACATTCTGGAGAATATCCCGATTCAGTTTCTTGCATGATCTCATTAAAAAAAGACTTTTATAAAATCTTCAAGCTACCAGGCCCAAAATTGCGTCAAAGATTGTTTAAACGTATTAAAAAAGTGTTTCTTTACTCCGGACTTTCATTGGTTTTTTTGTCGTTCAGAGCAAAAAAGGCTCAAAGAACTTCTCTCTAGAGTTTATTGTATTTCAGATATAAGCCATTTAATACTTGATAAAGTGTACAAGTGCCATTTTCGATCTCGAAGAAAAATATGAAAAAACTAAAACTTTAATGTTGTCAAAGTTACTAAGTATCCTTCGAATATCTATTAACAAAATCCCAAAGCAATTCAGAGGTTGCTGTCATTGTAAACTTTTGTTTTCTCATTTTCAATCAGATGGGATTTTGTTACCGGATGCTTAAAGAATATTTAAGAACCTTGGTAATATCAAAATTTCATGTTTTTTAACGTCGTCTCTAAAGATGAGACTGATGGACGACGGCACTTTATCTTATGCATCAAAAAGTGCAATCAAACCACGCTCATTTTCTGTCAGTTGATGCTACTCACTCTTTCCACGATTGTTCCAAGTGTTTTGATTAGCTATATGTCACATAAATATTATCTTTCAGATTTAATAGAGTAATCCATCAGACTATTCCACTAGAATCCTAAGAGGCGTCATGGACATGTTGACCAATTGTCTTTAAATGGCCATTCCATAGCATTAAGTTCGTCCATATTTTTGAGCGGCCAGAGTGACAAAACCAACACCCGTGTTTATCGATATATACTCTTCTGACATCGCAAAATCCATTAGCTGGCCGGATGTATCGCGCCATCATATTAGCAGATTTTATCATTCTCTCAGTATTATTTTTCACCTTTTTGTCCAGAGGATTTACGAGCAAAAAGCCGCTATTCGGGCGTTCATAAATATCCATAATTGAGAGAGAGGCAAGTTCAGAGATGAAGACCTTTTTTTTGCAGCAATCCTCAGCAGTCTATATAACAATAGTTGCCAACCTATCTGTTTGCCACATCTCAAGCACCTACAATATAGACAACGGAGTAACAATAAAACAGGAACAAGAAAAAAGCTTATGATACCATTATATGAAATCTTTAGTTTCTCAATGGGACATTTTGCAATATGAGGATGTGAGCATTCGTGATTTGAGACAGCAAGACAAAAATGGGAAGAGGCCTTGTCGATATGTGATGGTTCTCCTTAGGGGAAACATTTAACAAGATTACATTGTTACCGATAATGTTTTGTAATGTAGCCCCTGACGTACAACATTGAATGCAGAAGTCACAGTGTATAATACTGAACAATTTGAGACTTCGTGAGTGAAACATTTTTTACATATCATGTTATTTCGGTAACTATTTGGCAACTACTGTCTTAGGTTATAAAACTTAACCCACTAGTTATGGAAATAATATATAAAAAAGTATTACCCATGAAGTCCCACATCGATCAGAATTTTTCATTGTGGATTGGGCATTTCATGTTTTTCTCCGTATTTGGGATTGCTCGCCCGGAAAGGGTACGTCCACGTTCACATTCAACCCCGAGAATTTTGTAAAAAAAACTTAGTATATACTCCGTGCGTAATAATCTGCTCTAGCCACGGGTTATAAATGCCCCCACTTAGCGCCTTAGATATGCAGGGTTACAGATGATTTACCGTATTCTTTTGACAAAAATGCAAAAAGCTTCATTCTGCATATATGCGGTCGAAAAAGAATAGACTTCAAGATCAATTTTTGTAATTTCCTATCAATCATCTGGAACTGGACATTTTAAGCCATGTTCGTACAGCTGTCACCAACCTGTCAGTGATCGTGTTCAGGATCCCGCCCCCAAATTCCGGTAATTCTGCTAGGGTACTTAGACAGAATTCACATGACCAGATCCCAGACACAGTCGCCGACAAGTCACCGACCACTGTACGAACAAACCATGTGTTGCGACCGCAATGCCAATTCTACCTTAATTTCAATAATTGTTTGCTCCACCGCGGTTTTTCTTGGCATTAAATTGGGTAGCACCTATGGTTTTTTGGAAGAAAGAGGAAGTGCGCACCCTAACCTCAAGGACAACAAGACAAGACGTAGAACCGCTAGAACCGCCGCGCCGTTAGAAACGCGCTAACGCTGTTTTGTTAAGCCGCCATACTTTATAAACGCTAATTAATTCCTGTGCAAGTGTGTGTTAAGAAGTTCCAGAAGAGACCAGGTGCCCTTGCCGACCTCAGCACTACAGCACTAAGGTGAGCACCATTTTAGTGATTCGTGGTTCACTCCCTTCTTTTTTCTGGATCTTTTCTTGGCCACTTAAGTTCCTTAATTTGGGGCATTGTAGGTACCGTCAGACAATGGGTGATATGCATAAAGGTGAGTGAGTTCTCAGAAGTAGCGACTCCATATTGTAGCGAGTAACTACTCCTGTTAGGGAGAGCCTACTCGGTTTTGATATGCATAAAATATTTATCGAGAAACGGAGAGGCTACTCAAGTTCTAATGAAATTCTTGAGTAGGCACTCTGGTTTTCGAGTTCCGACTTGTATTTTGTTGTCTCGCCGAATTGGCAATTTCTCTATTGCGAGCAGTTACTACTGTATATCGGTAAACGTTTGTGTCGGTGGTGTTTAGGTCGAATATTATTTGTTCATTTACATGATGTCAACCTATTCTGAAGACCATTCATCTGAAAATCAAATAGTATTTGTTAATATAATTAAACATCCCGGAAATCAAAAATAAACGACGTAAGGCGGTTGAAGAAATAAAAGAAAAGGTAGAAGCCGAATTAGGAGTTAAATATAATGAAGGGCAGATTTGGAAGAAGATTCAAAACATAAAAACCAGATTAAATTTAGATCATGCTCGATACTTACTTAGACCCGAAAGCCATGAATAGTTCTTGACATTGCATCTCTTCTAAATTGACCTCTCTGACGTATCACTCCATTTGCATAGTCGGCAGTAAGTTGGTTATGTATTTCTTCTTGTTCGCCATCTCCCGGTATATAAACAGCAAAATCTTTATCATTAAGGTGCTTAGCCACATTATGCAAGATAAAACATCTCATGACAAGGGAGGGCACTTTTTCTGTATCGACGCGTATTTTGTTATGTAGAATGGGAAAACGCTGTTTTAGTTGAACGAAACATCTCTCTATTATAACTCGTTCTCTCGTAAACAGCCGATTATATGATGTTTGTTCTGATGTTTCTGCAATCCTAAAAGGAGTCATGAGCCAAGAAGCTATACCATACCCAGAGTCTCCCAACAAAACAGCACTAGCCCTATTCCATTTCATAACGTTGTATATATCAGAATTCTTCCATATCCGAGAGTCGTGTACAGATCCTGGCCAAGAAATATCCACACTTGTGAACTCTTCGTTTGAATTGCACGTTGCTTGTACATTTATACTAGCAAAGTTCTTTCTGTTCACATATTTGTCGGCATGCATAAACGGCTTCAGAATAGGTATATGGGTGCAGTCGATAGCACCAATAGCTGAAGGAAAATTGAACGTTTCTTGCCACTTATTTTTAGCATTGTGTAGATCTTCACATGAGGTTGGGAAGAATCTAATCCAAATATTCGACTTCTGCACAATGCGTGTTATAACGTTGGTAACGGTTCGGGATACCGTAGATTGATGGACACCAATATCCTCTTATGCCAATTTGAAATCCTCCCACGTATCGTAAAAAACCCTCATTCTTTCTATATTGCTTAAAGCACCGCCCCTATATTCTTCTGTCTCTCCAAGAAAATTGTTACTTTTTTAACTTATTTATTTTAACTTTACTAAACCGATATAAGGCCCGATAGTCTACTTCCCTTGATTCCCTACGATCTTTGAACACCTTTGCAGGCATAAATTCGGCCATTTCGTGAAGACATCCACTTCTTATAAAGCTGAGTCTACTACTAAGGTATCTCGCATTTCTTTAAGTATGTACTCAGCGGTCGGAGTGGACGCTCGCTTTTATGCATATAAAAATTAAAGTCGGCACTCAAGGAGCGAGTACAGCCTCACGGAAAGAGTAGGAACTTATGAGTGTGAGCTTCTACTTACATGTTTATGCATATCAAATGGAGTGGCTACTTTAAAAATGCGAGTCAAAAGTAGCCACTCGCCTTTATGCATATCACCCAATGAGTCTACAGTATAAAAAAGACTATGTAAGAAACGTGCGAAAATTCAATCGGCTTTTGTGAGCTCACACAATCATAAAAGCAACAAAAGTATTTACACACAGAGGTGCTGGCAGCACAAAGGATAAATTTAAGAGAGAAAATTGAGATTTTTTGAAAAAGTAGTGAGGAATACTAAATTTATACACAAGAAGTGAGTTAATTTTCTGAGAAATTGAATATTATAATGGCAAGATACTGTAAATAAGAACGTGTGAAAAAACTAGAATAACTCATATAATGTATTTGCTACTGTTTTATTGACGTAGGCAAAAACAATTAGGTATTCATTATGTATGCATACTTTAAGATCAAATGGATACCGATACATAAAAGAAACGTGAAAATATAACAGGTTCTTGTAAATGCGGGAGACGTACTTATATGTATTAAGTATTATTGCCCAATCGACTGAACCTACATTTTAGCGAACTAATGTTAAAAAGCTGAAATTTGATATAGTTATTATAGATGCATATTTTTCACACAATAGCTGACTCACTCAATCATTTGACCGTAAGACTAGAGCACTTATTAATGGTCAAGCGAGGCTCTATTTGATGGGTTCCCATGACCACTTCCTGGCTTCATCATCAGATCGTATCCATGTCATAATAATATTGCATTGGCAGTTGTCATATTAAGCGTCCGACATATAATAGGAAAAGCAATAGAAATTATAAACATCTTGCGGTCGGCGGTCGGTTTGAAGTGACATTTTCCTTATTCTTCTCCCAAACCCTTTCATCTGATGCCCATATTGGAGGAGTGACTATGGAAGATAGAAATCGCCAAATTGTGGCCTCCGTCATATTGGATTTAGAATGACGTCAGTTTGCTTATTGTGTTTCTTTCGTCAAGCTCTTTCATTTGATATATCATTATACCATGAAAATGATAAATCACCATTATGTAGCATAGCCGTATTAGATTCAAAATGGCAGCAGTTAATTCATTATGTATTGTTACATGAACGACACAAATTTCGTATTTTTGTCTCTCTAAAAATACTCTGAATTGCCAAACTATCCAAATAACATTTTAATAGTTACCTATATGCGCGACCTCGCCTTCATAGCAAGGACAACTCCTTCGTAAACATTCATATACAACAATATGTACAGGGAGAGCGAAAATAGTGAAAAAAGTGAATGTTTTCAATGATAAGTGAGTAATAGTGAGATGGGCCGAAAAAGATGAGAGTATGTGAAAAACGTGAGTCGCCAGAATCCCTGAACCCACAATAACATAACAGATATTCTAAAATACAAAATGTTTAAGTCATTTGATCAAAATTGACAATTATTTTTTAGTAGTTCCTGAAGAAGATTATACACATTCACGAAAGCGTAACATGAACAAGGAACAAGCGTTCTTTCTGGCCGGATTCCTTCTTGCGTTCCAGCTGCAATCTCAAGATCCTGAAAGCTGTATAAAAAATATGAACCCACGTTCCGACAAAACTAGAATAAACGTAATAACAGCATTCGAGGAACATTTCAGTTGAAATTAAATTTTTCGTATAAAAAATTAAATGCAGAATGCGTGAAAAGTACCATAAAAGAAGCATTTGCATGCCTAGAATACTAATGAAATCCAAAAATGCAAGAATTTGAATCTTAATATAAATCTGCATTTTCTTGGAATGAGATGCAGAAACCTTTGTAAATAGGAGCGAACATTCGAAATGGATGAATTCGTCGAAAATGCAGTGGGAGACAGAAGTGCTCTAGAAAACGAATGTAAAAGAATGACGACTGACGTTAATATTAAACAAAGAAATCTATTAGGACACAATTTCTATTGAAATATACAGAGCGTTTCATATGTTAATAGAAATTTCCTGTGGAAGAATACCCTAGGAGGATTCCCTACAGAGATACAGACCGCCAAATGACGTTATTTGAACTGCTTTTTCTGAATAAGGTACGAAAAAATATTGGTAGCATATTGACCAGTTAGGGCTGCGTATGATGGTGTTAATGAAAAACTGATTTAGATCGCCAGGGATCGACCGGCACTAACGCAATGCTGAATCTTCACACCCTCAAAGCGTCACGTCCACGAACTGATGTTAAAAGGCGTATTTGAATTAAAAATCGACAAAGTGACTACAAGCCCTGGCATTCCAATGTCTAAGAAGTTTCACGAGAGCTGGAAAAGTGTGGATCCCGAGAAAATACAGATTTATACTGAAAAGCTAACATGCCTGAATATTTCAAAGACTGACAAGCTGTTAGAATTTTATCGACATGAATTGACCAAAACAGTTGCTAGAGACGACTACCGAGAATCAATAAAATTCTCAATACTATTCCTTGGTGGAGGTACAGAGAAAAGAATTAAGATTCGACTGCCAGGCGCCATGCATCAAGCTCGATGGATGACCAGTGCAATCTATTCATTAAAAAGAGCGTTACTAAGTTTCCAGCTCAAACTTTCTAATAAGGATAAGGTAGCTCTGTTAGATATCTGCCTGCTCATCGTGAAATCACCTAACTAGGGTTTATTCTTTTTAAAGGCAATGACGGCTTACGAGAGAACTGACAAAACCATCTCAAAAGCAGATTTACAAAAGTTCTGCCAACATTTAAGGTATTTGAAAGATGATGTTTCTGTCTTATCTATGTTTGACGAAGACGTATATAGATGAGGAAACTAAAGTCTTAACTTCTTTTACTGCTTCGATATAATAATATGTTAACTGTTTATGTAAGCCAGCATGAACTCCGATTCTGATAATAGATGGCACCTTATGCTGTCTTGTTTCGATAGATCTTAAGGCCAAACCTAGACGATGCTGACGAGTTGCCAGAAAGCAGAAAATATCCTTCCATGGTTGACTGTCTGTGGTCCGATGGACAAGACCAGTATGTTTAGATAGTAGCTGTTCTTCGCTTTTTTATTTCAGAGAAAAATACGACTTTGTTTCAATCAAAAGCAAGTCCTTAGTCAGTCGACTCTGAATTGATGACAGTTTTCTTGACGAGTTTCCAACTTTATGACCACATAATGATTATTTTCAACACGCTAAGAATAAAGTGCAAGCGATGAGAGCAGTTAACGATACGGCAGAAAGAGTAGTCAAGTTAATGCAATGGCTTAATCAGTACTGATGAGGAACAAAAACAATTTTTATTACGTTGCGTACAAGAACACAGTTCTACCCTACTGTAAAAAGAAAACTTCGAAAAGGAAATTTAGTAAATAATCTTGTTTTAATAATAAATATCTAAGAAATATAAGATAGAAGTAAAGCAGAGTTTGATTTGTCAAATAAGAATTAGGTTATGAAATCCATACATGTTTCTCTATTAACTTTCAAATTCAAAGTTTGACCGAATTTGGGTTATCGTTCCCCGATCGCAATAACATTTACTTTTTGAGTTGTTAGATTCAAATGGAAAAAATTGCGTATCTCGATTTAAACAAAAATTTGTTTATTCCAATAGACTGGGACACCATACCTATATATGTATTAAATAGTATTTCCGCTACGACCTCAACTTCAATCTTTCCCTGAAGATGCTAACACGGAGAAACGTTCAGGATATTGCAAAACCGGTTCGGCGAGTGGTAACACGCTGTTGTAATCATAGTCACTACGCCAAAGGATTCGACACCACATATATTGATATAGCTAAAGTTTTTATTAGTCCTAAAATCACTTGCAAAGTTTCCACCCTTCTATATCCAAGTGCAGTAGAAGGTGTTAAATTGCTACTCCGCGAATGATTGTTCTCCCTGGTATTTACTTATAGAGCGAAAGACGAAGACAGACCGAAGATATTAACGCATCGTCACGGCGTCTCCTACCATATCCTGTAATCTGGACGGTTTTCTTCTCATCTGAGAGAAATTCGCGATGCGGCGGAACAACCTAACCTACATTTGAAGGAAGTATTCGTAATTTGCACCAACGTAAGCGCTCAAGTGCTGCTTAATCACATTCTAGCCTTCCCCATGCATGCGCCAGACTGATTAAGGTGGGTTTGCTAGTGTTGGTTTTCGCCGACCTTATGATGCTCCAGAAAGGGTGACCGAGGTTAAGTTAGATTTAACAATGACCAATCAATAATAATAATAATAATAATAAGTTTATTCACGTAACATACAAATATAACTAAAACTAACATTCTTGTGCGTGGGTATTAACTTAAATTTTTACATAAATATACATATACACACGTATACATATACACACACACACACGTATACATCTATACACATGTACAGATATACACATATATACGAGTACATATACAGGGTGACTTTGAAGTTGAGTAATTAATTTTCAGATAATGATTGTAGAAGGAAGATAAACCAAAATATGTGTAAAAATAAAAAAAAATTAAAAAAAAAATTTTACCTTGTTTTATAAAGTATCCTCCCGACAAGTACTTCAGTGCGGACCTGTATTTGATCTTGAGGTCTTGGAGCAACGGCATGCCGTCCCCTGTGAGGTCTTAAGTCACCTGATTCACGAGCCCGTTGTACTACATTAACAAAGGCACGAGGGGTTGGTTGCACTCGATTGGGAAACGGATCCGCATAAACATGTGCCATTTTTTATTTCGTTTGAGCCACGCAACAGACACCACTATTCACTCATGCGTTACCGACTGACACTGACTGTATACAACTGAATAAAATAATTGTAAAAACATCGTTCCAAATTCTTTCGCTTTTTTGTTTCCGATGCGATGAACCGATAAGGCGGATTATATCTGTTGTTGCCAGACACGAGCACATGATATTATTATTGAGACAGGGCGGTACTCAAACTTCCAAAGGGCTATAACTTTGTTACTTAAATTTTACCAGAAAAAATGGTAAAGGAAAAAACATTTCTTTTGATCAGATCTACTCACTGTTAAAATAAATGACTCAACTTCGAAGTCACCCCGTACACATATATATTCGTACAAATAAACACATAAATAGATGCACACGTACACACATATACGAGTATATGAACGTTGGAGGGTTTTTACTATTACATTAATTTTAAATTTCTTTCATACGTATCATGTTTTCAATTTGATGTCGATTTTTTTCAATTATAAATTTTTTGGTTTTAATTTTGAATTTTGTTTTATTTGAAATATTTCTAATATAATTTGGTAATATGTTATATAATCTACTGGAAAGGTAAGTATGACATCTTTGGCCTATACTTTTTAAGGTGAAAGGTGTTCGCTTAATGTTGTTGAATTTCTTTCTAGTTTGATATGTGGTCTAACAAAATAAGGTTATTTCTATCGTGAAATTGATAATTTATAATTTTATAAAAAAATTGTTGCCTAGGGTCTAATAGTTTTGCTTCAGAATACAACAGATAAGATGGGCATAAGAGTGGTTTGTTGAAGATTATTTTTCAAAATTGTTTTTGGATAATTTCTAATTTATTAATTTGGTTATCAAGTGCTCCACCCCAACCTAATATAGCGTAACTTATACGACTTTCGATCATAGCATCATATAAAATTTTCATTGTTCTTCTATCCAAATATTTGTTTAGATACTTGAATTTAAACAATAATTTTCAGGTTTGGATGAATTACAGATCTGATCTATGGTATTGCATAGCATTTTAGAGTCGGATTTGTTGTTTTGTAGTTTTTCTGTGAAATATTTTTGTTTTGAAATGTTGATCAATTGACAGAGTTTAGTTTTATGGTACACATAATTTTGTTTTGTTTCGTCTGTTGGATTTGTCTTATATAATTTATATTTCTCGTTTTTTTCATTTATAGATTTAATTAGTCCAGCAGTTAGCCAGTTTTTTCTTGGACGGTCTTTACGATTTATTTTAATTTTCTTGGTATTTTTTGATATACTTTCAGTGATTGTTGTAGTCAAATATTTAGTTGCTGCGTGGACATTTCTTATATTATATAAGATGTTCCAGATGTCAGATTTTAAGTCTATTGTTAATTTTTCATAGCCTATATATTCTTTATACTTCGCTTTATTAGCGTTAGTATGTACAAAATCTGCAAGGTTGAGGGGTAGAGTTTATACTGTACTATAGTGATCAGTAATATCTGATTTTATTACGAAAGCTTTATAATTATCATTTTCTTGTTTTTTTTTTTTTTAAAAAAATGTAGTCAATACCAGTACATGAGGCGCTATGTACTCTAGCTGGAATATTCATAATTGAGGTGGAGTTTAGTATAGACCATGTTAAGATATTCATGAACAAGCAAATTGTTACTGTCTAAGATGTTTATGTTGAAGTCCCCATTTAAAACGCAGTAGTCTGTATTTATAACATGACCTTGTAAATAATATTTGAGATCGACTAAGAATTGTTTTATATCAGTTGAGGGTGGTCTGTAGAAAGATATTATTGAGATAACAATTTTATGTATGTTTATCTTAGTGTCTGACGTAGAATTTAGGACTTCATTTACGTAGATGATAACACCATCATTTTGATTAAAATTTGCATTGTTGTAGAATACTTTATAACCATTTAGCTTGAAAAAACTAACATCTGCAATATTCCAAGTTTCAGTTAAAATGATAACATCGAATTTCTTATTAAAAGAATTTAAGTATATTTCTATTTCATCAAAATTCTTTGATATACTTCTAATATTTTGATGAAATATGCTAAATTGTTTTCCGTCTGAAATATTATAATGTGAAGAATTATTCAGGATTTTGGTATTAAATTGTGTATAATTGATATCCCTTATGTACTCATCCATAACTTAGTACAAAACTATATAAAAGGCAGAATACCAGCCACGTTTCCGTTAATATCAAAATATCGAATGTGTCAGATAGAAAATAAGTGTAAACTTTTAGTGAATCTAAGTTTTGATTAGGACTTCTTAAGTTTATGTGGAAAATTTTTAAATGTATGTTTCCATTGGTTATTAAAGCATTTAATTGACTGGTGTGAAATATATAATTTATTATTATTCTGTCAATCTTAAAATTAATTATGTAATTGTCCAATGTAAAAAATGTATGTTTTTGGAAATGTTGCTTTACTTATTTCACTTTTATATTTATATTTATTTTTTTTTGTTTTCTAGATTCAAAAATCGATTGAATCAAGATATTCAGACTGCATATACGTATACTTATAAACTGGGCATTTTTGACCTGTTGGTACATGCTCGGTGTTATAATTTTTTTATATTTCTGATTAAAATATATGCAATTTGCACATTTATTTCCTTCAATGAAGTATGGCGAAATCTAAAACATTTGTTACATTGTGTGATGTGGTTATGATCATATACATTCAAATTCTGCCAATATAATAATATTTTACCATTATTTTCATCTGATCTATATGTTTTTCCATTCACTTCTGAAAATAATGTATAATAATTTATATAAGTAACTGTGATATAATTTTCTTGAATGAAGTGATTTTGTCTAATAATACTTTCCTTGAGGCTTGATTCAGAAGGTGGTTCTTCACTTCTGTAGCCGACAATTTTGATTCTTGGTAGTTTGTTTTCTTGTTCTATAACATTGTATTTTCTTGAAAACTTTTTTTCGATTTCATTTTTCAGTGTAGTGAGGTATTTTTCTTCTAGTTTTAATTCGATTACTCCTTTTTTAGTGTGTTTAATGTTGTCTACTTGTACTTTCAATTTCGATAGGTCAATTTTATTTAAATCTTTTTTTGTTTCAACTATTGTTTGTGCATTAGTAGGATTCACGCATAGTGTTTTTAGGGGTTTGTTGTATGTCTTAGTTCTGGCTGTTACTTGGCTATATGATCGGTGGTTTATGCCATTCGATTCAACAGCTTTAATTCTATCTTCCATATTTTCGATATAATGACGTGAACATTTTGCTGTGAAAGTGGTCGGTCTCCGCAAGTACAGGCCTAAATGACAAAAAATCTAAAATCAAGTTACGCCGTAAATTCACATATTTTTTGTAGTTTCTCACCTAAAAAAGTGCCGTAACTGTATATCAGTTCGCTTCTTGGAAATAAAATGCTTAAGAAATTGCGTAAGTGATGAAATTCCGAGAACAATTTTCACGTACCGGCTTAAATAGATTAACGCCTCTGCGTTAACACTGGTTTTCTGTATTTGACCGGTAATTATACAGCACGTACCGGCGCATGTGTCTCTAATAATATGTAAACATAACCTATAAATATTGTTGTGTTGTTGTGAATGTCGACTTAAACAAAATGTTTATTTTTCTGTTATTTACTTATAATATTATGTAGAGAATAACAATTTTTATTTTTGAAACAGTATTTTCGATACTTTGACACCCATGTCCAGTTTAAAATTGTTGGCGTAGTTACACAATACAAGAAACAAGAGTCGTCACGAAGTGGCGTAAATATACAAAAAAAATGTGTAAGCTCAATTTACTATTACAAAATTAAACCATCTCAAAACAAAGTTTTACATAACTTTACTCTAACAAAAAAGAGCAACGTGGAGACTAAAAAATTAGTGTCATTTTCAATCTCTTTATTGCTGATTTTCGTTTTCTAGCTCCTGTAAAATTTGTAAAATGTTAGTTACGCCGGTACGTGCGGAGACCGACGAAGTAAACACAATTTGTGCTAGTGGTAGCTCACCGTGTCGATATGATTACCAATAAAATTGAATCGATCAGGAAATAAAAGTCCCATAATTTGCATTTTTTAGGAATACATGCTGTAATATGGAAAACGGAAGCGCCAAATTTATTTATTAATTTATTTATTAATAATTGACCAACAGACTAACCCAATTACAAGGTATCATTACTTATAGTTTGCAGTCATAAGACAAATATAAAAAACAAAATTAGCTATTATAATAGTCCCTGAAGTTCGACAAAATCTTACTTATACAATCAAAATTATACAATCAAAATTAATGTCAGAACTGTCTGCTATGGAATTATAATTATTGCATATACATGGTGCGGCAGAGAGGATAGACGGTTTTAAAAAATCATAAAATAGTTAATTTTTACTCGAAAACAAATTTATTCATGGAATCAGGTGCACAAGGAAATAGCATTTGAGACAGTCAAGTGTGGAACATCACATCAGGCATGTGGTGGCAGAAATCGTTGATGCAGTGCTGGAGGCGTTCTTGGAAGTTCGCGTAGACTCTCTCCAACATCGCTCTCTCAACTTGGACGACTTCCACGCGAATTTCGGCCTTCAATTCGTCCAGAGTTCGGGGCTTTTTGGCGCACCGCGGCGTATAACTTGCTGAACCATAGTTATTATAATAAACATATTGCGTCCTATTGGAAAGACATGAGCTAGGAAGACCGACTAACGAGTCACTAAGGCCGAAGTGATGAAGGTTCTCCACAAGAAGATGATGGTTTAACTTATGGAAAGCCTTACTGAATTTTGTGAGAGTAACATTGACCTGTTGTTTATTGTTTAGCGAGTCTGCTATATATTGCGTAATTGTCATTAAGTTTAACGTAGTGGAGCTACCTTTGATGAAACCATGGTGTAATTAGGCTTTTAACGTTCTCAAAGGCAAAAGAGTAAATGGCCATTTCAAAAACATTCGCAAGTTGTTGAAAATGCTTATAGCTCTATAGTTACGTATATTAGATTTATCACCATCTTTTAGGACCGGACAAACCTTTGCTATCTTCCAAACCTCAGGACAAATTCCAGTTTTCAAGTGTTGAAAATTATCAGCATCGGCTTGACGAAAACATGGGCGCAATCTTCAATAATAAAACCAGGTATTTGATCTCTACCAGACTTAAGTTTATTCTGAAGCTTAGAGAGAGGCTTCAGTATATCAGCTTCCGTTAATTTCTCTAGATAAATACATGGTGTTGAGGTTACACTATCTTAAGAAGAGGCAATATTTTGAGGACATACACAATCTTAAAATAGTCGGCAAATGCACCTTGTGGTGTGTTAAATACGTTGCCGTTGAACTGAACTTGGCCTGGTAATCTACTAGAGTCCCTCATATTCCGAATGTACGACCAGAATTTCGAGTCGTTGATTATGCTGTCCTTATACGACGACAAGTACTCACTATAAGCAAGTCTAATTTGCTCCTTTATGTTTCTGCGCAATCTAGAGAATTCATTGTAATAGTAAACATTATTTGATGGCTTATGTTTTCTGTAGTAATATTCCTTCAAATTTATGTGACTCATCATTTCTCCACTATACCAAGAAGGATACCTGAATTTACGGGAATTAGTATATTTAGGAACATAAGTATCAAACATTGCAAAAATTTTAGCTTAAAACGTATAGCATAGTTCATTGACATCTGTAATGTTACGTAAACAGTAAATTCAAAGCATTATATAAGCCAACATAGGATACCTTCTTGAAGTTATACATCAATGGGGCAGGATCAGTATTTGGGGGCAAGTTAGAGCTACTAAATAGCCGTAAGGTAAATGGGATACATAAGATGGATGGTGAGGATCTACCTGGTTAACGATAGAAGTAGCTTCCCTTAAAATAATACCTGGTATACTTTCAGTGCTGGATAACCAAAATCTGCATGGAGACTAAATAAGAAACCGGGGGCATTAAAATTGCCTAGTATCAAAACGTTGGGCTGGCTAATTATTAACTTATGTGTGACACAAAAACCTTCGTAAGTATCAGTATGTGTGTCTGGTGGGATATAAATATAATAAACAAACAGAGTGAGTGGTAGCCTGCACTTAAGCTACATCAATGGAAGGACAATCAGTAGAAAAATCTAAAGAGATACGCTCTACCATAGAACTCGTCTTACATGCCAACAATACATCCCCTCCAGACAATTTATATGACCTTGCATAATCACGATCACCACGAAAAAAACTGCAGTTCCCCGAAAAACTTTCGGAGTCACGTACTTTGTCAGACAGCCAAGTTTCTGTCAAACCATTTAGATCATATTCATTCAAGGTTGCCGATGAAAATAAATCATCAATTTTGGAATTCAAGTCCCTAACATTCTGATATTTAGCTCGAAATGCAGTGCTGTCTATTTAGTTTGAATAGGCGACAATTTTTGGAAGACCATTTACATATTTGATTCTGATGTCTTGCAACAACCTTCTGATACTGTTCATGTTTGACTTTTCTGTAAAATTCCTGTTGCTTTGGTGTTCTGTCGGTAGAGATACTTATTCTTGTATTAGTGTTACCGAATCTAAGTTTTGCAGAGTTTTTAATGCATACCATGACATCATGATTGTTCCAACTTATAATCAGTATTTTGACAGTTCAAATCTTCCCGCGAGCCGGGCTTGTAGTTATGATATCGAATATTTGTCATAGTCCAAGTCTTTTGTACTAGGATGAATAGACAGAATGAACTCGCTAGACGGAGCAATCACCTTATCACGAAATATATTTTTCATTCAATAAAGCTATTCTCGGAACTTGAATGCTATCACATAGCTATTTAACTTTTAGAGCCTACGCGGAATACCACAGATTTAGTTTAGTAATAAAAGAAGTACCCCAGCTTGGAAATTCAAAACTTTTTAACCTGAAATTGCTTATTGGCCTTAAGACAACATGTTTATTTATTACGTATGACTCTTTGTCGTAACAACGAAAAACCATGAAAAGAGCCGAACTCCATTCTGCTTAGTATAAATATAGTATTTTATATGTATTTTAAAACATAGATCCACCTTTTTATTTGTAAAGCAGTAATAGTCCAAGCGCCCGCCGCAAGTTTTATATACATCGCGTAATGACATGAAAGGTTAAAAACTAGGCAAATCTTACTATTTTTAAGCTAAATAGCAAGCTCAGCAAGATCGCAGCATCAAAGTACGTAAGATGCGCCTAGTTTTCATATCAGTACTCTATGATGTAACAAAATAATTACGATTAGCTTCCCTACTTATATTATTGAGGTATTCCACGAAGTGTCTTCTCTTGATATAACTACTCCTTGGTGCAAGTGTTAAGATCTTTAGGTTGCAGCCTCAACGAAAAGAAACTCATACCAGAAAGAAACTCTGATTTTTTGCGTCATCCGTTACCCGTATCAAAATACGCCGATGAATGCATGAAAGTAGAGGTTCATTGAGGGGAAGGAAAGCAAAAGAAGGACAGCGAAATTCTCCTACTTGGTTCCATTGTACATGATCAAGTGACAGCCCTGCACGCTGGTGCAAATGACAAATATTGCCGCAGTTCCCTTCGCGTCCCTCATCCTCAATGCGCATGCACATTTATAGTGCTTACAAGCAAAAAACTGACACTATCTGTCAAACTAACTACTTTTTACTCACCTGCAATTAATATTAAACTCTACATTATACCAAAGATCACCCCAGAAATGGTTTACTTCACACGACACCTACTACCCCATCGAAAGTAAGAAAATTGAACAAACTGCTAACTTTTCTCATTCCTCTCACCATAGTACACTGAACGAAAAGAGAAAAAAATATTCAACAGACTTTACCACCGAATCGCATATTGGGAAACTGCGGAGATATCAGGCGGTTCAAACTTTTTCTTAGGGCGGAGACAGGAGGAAGGTAGGCAGATTCCCCGTTCGAATTCACACTTCACTTCTTACCTCATTCCTAAATCCCCCGATTTCGGTGGCGACGATTATAAAAGTTGTCGAAGTACCTATAAGGGTAACGCCCCAGTGAATCGTCAATCACATGGGCGTGCAAGAGGTTTTGAGTTATATAGGCTATTTTATGGCATGTCTCGTTAATTCCAGCAGCTGCTAAGAGATATAATCGGGTTATGAATTGAAAGGAATTATTGTACGCCATTGTTAA
This sequence comes from Acanthoscelides obtectus, assembly GCA_963669975.1. Lineage (NCBI taxonomy): Eukaryota > Metazoa > Arthropoda > Insecta > Coleoptera > Chrysomelidae > Acanthoscelides > Acanthoscelides obtectus. The sequence goes on along the minus strand of CAVLJG010000003.1, from coordinate 69,475,695 downwards.
TAAGGTAGGTAGAGTATCACATACCGTTCACCCTTTATTACATGACGGAACTGGAGTTTCCGTTTATTGTTGGTTATCAAAGGTTTATCTCGATGCCAGTTTACTGATGGAAATTACTCCATCGGCACTGATCAGATTCTCAGAAATATAAAGCTTTGACGTTGAAATTTTTTGAAAGCTGAGTGATATATACAGGGTGAGCTTTGGTGTGGGCTAGGTTGGTAGCTCTGTTGTTAAGCATTGTATTTAAAAAAGTTAACTACAAAAATGATAACCAATAGTATTTTCCTAGCCTGAAAAATACCTTTATTTCGACAGGGTGATTCATAACTACGTGGTGACCCAAGCAGATTTTTTTTAAATAGGAACCCCTACATTTTATTTCAGATTTGGATAGCTCATTTCAAATTAATCAATTTGAACATATAAAATGTTTGAGATATTGGACAATCTATCCAAAAAGAAACTTTCAATGTTGACAACTGGCACCTCTACAACTATTATAGCTAGAGTTTTAATTTTTCGCTCCCTTAACTAAATCCGGGTGTTACAGTTTCGAAGCCGAAAAAAATATTGTATCTTCTGAGTAACCAATACATGCGCAAATTTGGGTGGATCAGGCCCCAGGCAACACCAGTGGCATAAACATTAGTAAATCTCGACTCATACAAAGGAAGGAACGAATACCGTCCCAAGAGAAATTTGTCTCGTTACTATGGATGTTGTGATTGTCCGTAGGTGGTAGACGGTCTCTGTCGTACGTGGACGTAACACCCGCCGGATGTCGGGTCAGAATGTGTGCATGCTGCATGCACACGTGTTCCCTCGCTATTTTCAGTTTCTTGGCCTGAATCTGGATCTTCAACATACAAGCTTTGATATAGGTTCAAAAATCAAAAATTCTTTCATTATCAATTCCAATAAATTCTTATTTTTGAAAATATCAGAAAGAACATCAAGTGGTGAGTCATCTTCTGTGTCAGGTGTATCAGCCTCATCCAACTGGTCTTCACTTCACTTCACTTTACATATTTTCATGCTTAAATCTTGCTTTGTGGAAGAAATTTTGCACTGTTTCTTTGGTTACTTGGTCCCAAATAAACTGCATCCAGTGAGGTAGTTTTCTATATTAACTCAAACGCTGTACAGCAGTTTCAGTGTTTACTAGCAGGTGTTTGATTATTACACTTCGGTAATGAGTTAATCTCTTTAAAATCGCTTAGTCAAGTCGTTGACAAGCTGATGTACAATTAGGGGGCAAAATAAGATTTTTATATTATTTAAGCGAATCTAAAAATAAAAAAATGTCTCTTCAGACATTTTCCAATCTAGGTCCTGCCACCTATCAGTCATAATGTGTGTTGTCATCCAAACTTTCTTATTGCATTTCCAAGTTACAGGCAGGTCACTTATGTTACTGCTTTCAAAAGCTCTGGGTTCAGCTGCCTTACGAGAGACTAGGAGTTTTTCTTTTTCACCCGCCATATTTACACAGTGCAAAATTGTAAAATTCTCTTGGGATACTTACCCCCAACACATTTTACCTTCTTTAATGTGAGCGTTTTGTCGGGTACAGCCTTAAAATACAGGCCTGTCTCATCGTCATTATAGATGTCTCTCGGTGAATAACCCATAGTCAAGGAATGATTTTTTTCGAAAAACGATAAAACATCTTCAGCATCAACCGAAGCTGCTTCTCCCGAAATCGCTTTAAACCTTATATTGTGGCTAAATTTATTGGGCCAACCAGAACAAGCACTGGATGTAGAATGTTCCAGAGAATCGACTATTTCTCTTGCTTTGCATCATATTAGCGGTCCTATAAAAAGAAGTTTTTTGTATTTTTGTCACGCCAAACCTAATGATAATCTCACCCTTTTTATTTATTTTAGAATTCATATGAATGCATTAATGCAAAAAACCTTATACAAAAAATAACAATATTCGTACAGCCCCGACAAAAGAATCCCCTTACGACGAGTTGCTATAAACCGGCCATAACACAATTTGTCGAGTTTAGAACCATCGCCCGACAAAAAGCTTCTTTTTATTCAAATTGTTGCTCGACTTCCATTTCTTGAGAAGGATTTCTTAATGTTTAACTATATCTGCAGCTTGTATTTTTCCAATATGAAAACGCTTGGATAAGTTCTATACACATAACTTCCCCTTATTGTGAACTTCAAAAATATCAATCTTTTGTTTAAGCGTCAGCATTTTTTATATGGAACCGTATCTACACTGAATGTGTCGCCCACTGTGATTTTTCCGCTTAGAAGTTAGAACAATACTGAATGGAAATTGAATCGACAAAGTGTAACCAAAAAATAAGAACGGTAAATCCCCGACCAACTCTTGGAAGTCAATTCACGCAGGGCAGAAATGCACCACATAGGCTGCGTTTTTACAGAAAGATTATCGGTGAATCACCGATTTACTCGACAAAATCCCAGCGAAGATGGCGCGCGACAGGATTGAGAAATGCAATAGTAACACCCTCAACAGGGTCCGTCCGTCCAAGAGAATCTCAGCGAAGGGGAATTTCACTGTATTTGCTTTTATTAATTTTTGTATTATATCACTACGGACGCATATCAGTGGAGTAAAGTGTGAATATTATAAATAAAGTTATTGAGATAATTTTACTGTAAAAGGCAGTTTAAATCTAAGTATAGTAAGTGACATATAAATCCGAACACCCAGTTTAAATGGTTTTATTTTAATAAAAGTTGATGGATGTATTTATATTGCTGTAAATAACAAACGAAAAAATTTTCAGCCTTATCAGTTGGACATTCCGGTTTTTATAATGCTTTTTTTTAATTCACTAACGCTCTAAAAATGAATATTTCAGCCGCAGTAAAGAATCAACGTTGGCGGATTTTGGTTCTTGACATCCTTTACGATCGGTTACGATGCCTAGAGTACGGAGACCCGTACGATTTCGTCAACTTAGTGAGTTTGATAGGGGCCGTATAGTGGGACTTCGGGAAGCTGGACTTTGTTTTCGGGCAATTGCAGTTAGAGTGCAAAGAAGTGTAGACACTGTGGTTAAGTGTTATCAGGCATGGCTTCGAGAAGGCCGTACGCAAAGAGCAAGGGGCACTGGACGCCGCCGTAGAGCAACAGACCGTGAAGATCTCCGCCTAAGATTATTGGCCTTAAGGGACCGTTTCTCCACTACCAGGTCCATTGCTAATGAATGGTTTGCAGAACACGGAAGACCTATTGGCATGCGAAGTGTTTACCGACGAATGAGAAGTTTTGGCTTGTTTTCATACCGGCCACACTGGGTCCTCTCTTTAACTCGAGAACACCGACGTAATCGCCTTGAGTGGTGCAGGCAACGGTCACTCTGGGATCAGGAATGGAACAGTATTGTCTTTAGTGACGAGTCTCGATTTTGTTTAGGCATGCACGATGGTCGTGCCAGGGTTAGAAGGCGACGTGGTGAAAGGAGGAATCCACAGTTTTTTGTTGAAAGACATGTTCATCACACTGTTGGAGTTATGGATTGGGGTGCTATAGCTTATGGTTCCAGGTCACCTTTAATCTTCATCAGAGGTAACATGAACGCGCAGCGTTATATCCACGAAGTTCTAGAACCCCATCTTTTACCCTATCTTGACACCCTGGCAGATCCAACTTTCCAACAGGATAATGCCCGACCACATGTTGCAAGAGTCACAATAGACTTCTTTCAACATAATGATGTCACATTGTTACCATGGCCACCAAGATCTCCCGACTTATCCCCTATTGAGCACGTGTGGGATATGATGGGTAGGAGATTGCTCAATTTTCAACGTCCTCCTCAGACTCTAGAAGCACTTCGAGAGGAGTTGGTGGTTGCCTGGAATGAGATACCACAGGAGGACATTGATCACCTGATCAGGAGCATGCCTAGGCGCGTTGGAGAATGCGTAGCACATCAGGGTGCATCCACACATTATTAAAGGTCAAAGGGCTTTAAAGCAGTGCAATCATTTTGAAATTTTTATCATTTACTTATTATGCTTCATTAAGTACTTATACAAAATTTTATTAAAATAAAACCATTTAAACTGGGTGTTCGGATTTATATGTCACTTAGTATATTATTATCCTGTTGTCGAACATACATTTTTATTAAATTTAATCTTCCAGCATCGATCGCGACTGCTATTTCTCCCATAGAAAAACAAAACAGATTGAAACTTTTTCCCGTGACAAAAGTCATTCACGAAGGCAAATTGCAGACGGAACGGGTGCTTCTAAATCAGTTGTTAATAGAATAAACAAATTCCAACCAAGCCAGTCCCTTTCAGCAAAAACAAAAGGCAATAGCGGACGACAACGCAAAACTTAGCTGCTGGGAAAATTTGGGAAATTTGCCTACAAAATTGGAAAAGGTACTAAGCTGTTAACTCAAATAGTGCAAAAGTCTGGTATACCATTTTCTAAGAGACATATGAATTTCCGTTGTCCGTTTTTGAATATCGGTCCAGTGGCGGCGGAGCTACACGCAAAACAAAAAAAAATCGCTCTCCGTTCTTTGACGTTTCAGAGGATCCAGATCATTTACAGAAAAAAATTTGCAGCGGTTGAAAATTGGATGCTGAGAATTGTAGGAGGGTGAGGAAGACCATGTGTAATTTTTTTAATGTTAGCAATTCATACGTTTCCAATCTCGGAAATTCTACATACCTATGAGATATATGTCATTCATCGTGTTTCCCCTTAAAACTTGAACGATGGAGATATATCTTCGATATAGGCGTGTGGAGGGATAACTGGAAACTGACACCGAGCGATGATGCGTGTATATCCGGGTATTCATCGCCATGCTCCGTTTCCACGTTGTTGGGTAGTCGGTACTATTGGTAGGGCGGTAGGCTGCATCGCAAGGTTATCAAATCTAGCCTGTTTGACTGACACGATCCATTTAGTTACTTTGTTATACAAGTTCCGATCCAAATTTCTTTTAAGAGGGACTAACTTGTATCCAGGAAAACCTTTTATGGATTGATGACATCGTTGCTTAGGCAGTACACAGTAAACCTATTTGACGCCATTTACTTGAAGCCATTGCTTGCCGAATTGGACACGCAATGGAAAAGAGATCCAAAATATAACCACCAATCTTCACGGTTGGAACACTAAATCTGAAATGTACCTACTTCAACAAGCCGAATAAATGTGTAAAACAGCAGATTTTATGTTTTCCTCTCTCCCCTAGCATTTTTTTAACAGGAGAGTAAAAAATCAAGACGTACAAGCCCCATTCAACCTACTGGTATAAATATGCTTTTATCGATGTTGAAGGGTAAGTTTGGCTGGTTGGGTTATTAATCAGCAAAGTTTCTATGACTTTGAGCTAGTTTCACCAGAAACGGAGCGATGCAGAAGCAGAAGAGTCCGGAACTGTGTCGTGCGTATGTTTATCCGGTCTGGTGCGGGATATACTTTTTGTGGAATGTTGAATTATTCATGGCACGCTGCTGGCTGATATACGGGAGATGGGTTGGAAATTAATGGTGTTCCTGTGGGTCATGACACACTGGTACCCCATAAATTAAACACACACTGAATCAGACTTTTAACTTTGCACACTGCAAAGAGAAAACGACAGATGATCAATTTTCAATAATTACAACTGGGCGCCAATCCAGAGCAGTATTCTGATTATCTATCGTTTACGCTTGTTTTCTTCCTTCTAACACGTGGGAAGGGGCTTACAGGTGAGCGACGGGACCGACTTTTTGGGGGTCCATATTGACTAATCAGTCGACCCATGAGAAACGTAACCCGCCAACCGATTACATTTCCTTGATGACCCACTAGAACTGGAATTGGGAAAACTTTCTTATACTCGTACAAGATCATCTAGGGTTTTGTGTTATGTATGGGCTCTTAAAGATTGTGGGTTCCATTCCAACCCACTGTTCCAAAAAATTGCCAAAAATGGTCTAGGTTTCAGTGGAATGCAAAAAGCGGTTTAAAATAAATAACAGATCGTGTGATCGGTAAGTGTTAATATATTATATAGAGTGGCCCAGCGTCGCACCCCCATTTGTGACTCACCTAGAATATTTTGGGCAAAACGCTCGGACACGTCTTTTCACCTAAAGGGCGATCCAAAAAAAAATATTGCATTACACTTTAGATTTTTAAATGGAAACCCATTTTTTTTTAAATTTTTACATTTTCCATGAAGTTTTTAGTAACTTTTGAATAAGAAAGTTTATACCTATGTATCTTCAATTATTCTGAAGCTACTTGAGTTTATCACAAAATTCGACTAACTTAATACTGATAATTATGGAATGCACGGCAAAAAATAGTAATCATGGACATCAGCAAGAATATTTAGCATCATTCAGTGTCATCGTATGTCATAGAAAAACTTTGCCTTTCATTCCAAATTGTAGGTTACCTACCTACTGTGATAAATATTGAACAACGACTTATTCAATTCAAGAAAGGCTAGAAATAACAAAACTGTATTAACAAAATGGTAGCATTGCAAGGGCTACTGCCCGTTGTTTTTATTCGTTACATCCAGATAAAAATGTCAACGATAAGTATGTGGCTAAGTTGACAAGAAAATTTGAAGAAACTGGATCTGTGTCTAATATTCGCCGTAATCGCCATCGAGAAAATCGACCAGTTAGAAATGAAGTCGCAGAAATAGCAGTTTTGGGACACGTTGCGCTTGACATCACCCAAAGCACTCGCTACTTATGCAGGATTTACACGCTCATTTACCAATACCGTTTTTTTTCGGTTCGGCAACACTGCAGATCACTCCAAAAGCAATTGATATCCCAGAGGTATTATAGTAATCATAAAAATAACAAGAAAGTATAACAAGTCTTGCAAATATTTTACTAAATATTTTACATGTATATTATAGTATAATAATAAGGTGGATGCGCATGCATTTACAGATATCGATGTTTTAGGACCCGGGAATGCAGAATGTGCTTTTTGTTTACATTTGGTGTGATTTCTAGATAATAAATTGGCAATAAATTGTCTTTATGTAACAAAAATGATGAACCAGTTAAAATACGTTTTATATAATTTTTTTGGCAAAATAAAAAAAATCGGTGCATTTCTACAGGCACGTATTATGTACAACACCCTTTACGTGATATAGAGACAAAACTAGATTGCCGTGCATAGACGGTCTTCAAAAAGAGTAAAAACATCCTAGTAAATATACTAGCTAGAAAATCGATCTATTATTTCTTGCATTGTCATTGGTCCATTCAAATAAGTTCCCTATCTTTTATGAAATGATAGAAATGGGCAATTCTATGAAAGTTAGCCAAATTCTATAGCTCAAAGAATATTACATCTATAATCTTATTTATAAAGCAACCATTTTTTCACGATTTTATTCAATATTTCAATAGAAATTACTGGTATTAAGAGAGCTTTGAGCTTCCGTCAAATAGCATTTCGATAAGGTGCTCCCTTGTTGGTGGAAGCCTCAGTCAAATTTAAATCTTAGTGAAATCTGCTCTAAAACTAGCAATCAATTGAAAATGCAAAAAGATGCATTTTCACCAAAAAATTAGCAGTACGAACTATAAGACTGTGGAAAGATTTGGAAGCTTTGACCTTTAGCAGTAAGTCACCCAGATCACTTATCCCGGTAGATTTAGCTGATACTGACGAAATGAACCGGTACGTGCAGGTATAGAACCTGATGGTGATACATTTTCTGTTTATACAAATAATGTCAAACCTAATGTATTCCTCTTTGATTTATTTCTGGCATCCACAGATCAGGTGAAAGATACTTTGGTGGCCTCCAAAACCAAATCATTTGGTGCTGATTTGATAATTATACTGTTCTCTTGCTGCCCCAAAGTTATTCCTTTTATTACACATATCATTACTGAAAGCATATTGCGTCGCTACTTTATTTTTTGCTGGAAGCACGCTTTGTTTGTGCCTTTGCCTAAAGTTGCTCAGCCATATGAGCTCAAGTATTTGCGTTACATTAGTATACTGCCAACATTCAACATTCTTTAAATTGCTTGAATCAATAATGGATAAGAGAACACATAAGAAAGAATAAGCTCATCAGAGATACACAAGAGCTTGTCGTAACATATGTTTAGACCTGAATCCAACTAAAAGTACAGTCATGTTATTTGGCCCGAAGAATTGGAGAGAACATTCTGAACCTCTGGTAAAATTTTTATATCAACTAAAAAACTAAAGCGATTCTATGCAATTCCCTTGTTTTGTCGCATTATAGCTTCTGTGATGTCGTCTATGGCAAATGTTTAACTAAATTTACCTCCGATAAAATACAATGTGTACAAAGCTCATGCCTCAGACTTATTTTTGGTTTAAGGAAATATGATTCAAAGCTTACTGATGTTGGCTGGCTGAACATGAAGGCAACGCAGGCTGCTGCATAGCCTCGTGCAATACCATAAGAGTATTATTCATAAGCTACCATCCTACTTCCGTAATACCCGCAACAAAACGCTTTTCATTCGCCTTTTCATTCTACCATCTTATTCGAAAGATCTTTTTCGTATAATATACACATATGCAAAGCCCTATGATAATATCCCGCGAGAGTATTGTTCTCTTCCTAATGATTTGTTTAAAAAACGTATACGTAACATTGCAGGTAATTGCATGATATGATTTTAGGGTCATTATGCATCATTTCTCAATTTAGTCATTAGTGTCCGTCCTTTGATACTGCTTATACTTACATATCTTTTGGCCTCATTTGTCTGTATACTTATTAAGAAGGAAACCTAACACTAGGGGTTAAGTGGAAGAGCGGATATGCCGAACTTCGCCACTCCCACTATATGTTCATGTGAAACTGGTTTCGTAACTTGTTTTGTATTTTTTTAAGGGAATAAAGATATTACTATTATTATTATTATTATTATTATTATTATTATTACTATTATTATTATTATTATTATTATTATTATTTCAATTACATACTCTCGACCTCCTTTGATCGGACAGTACCAGCCACCGGAACCCAACAAGGGTTCTGAGGTTTAGCTGGCTCTTATGTTAATACCCTTCTCAGAATGTGGACTGATCCTAGCAGTGCAATCTTTTGCAGTTCATATATATCTGGCTTTCCTGGTATTTGATCTAAGTACGTATGCATTCCCTTTTTAATTGCTCCCAATGAGCCAATTATAACTGGTATAACTTTAGCTTTTACTTTCCACATGCGCTGTACTTCTATCTGTAAATCTTTATATTTTGAGATCTTTTCTGCCTCCTTGATAGTAATGTTCTGATCGTCTGGGATAGCTACGTCCACAAGTATGCAAGTTTTATCTGACCTATTATGCATGATGATATCGGGACGATTAGCTGATATGGTGCGATCAGTTATAATTGAATAGTCCCACAGTACTGTGCGTTCGCGTGTGTTGATTACCGGGGGCGGGTTATGACTATACCGTGTTCGAGGCACGTCAATCTGGAGTTCTTTACAAACTTTCCAATGAATATATGTAGCAACCCTATTATGCCGATGTAGATATTCAGGTGCTGCCAGAACTGTGCACCCTGTAAGGACGTGCTGAATTGTTTCCTCTCTTGTGTTGCACCTTCTACATCTGCTATCGACTGGTTTGCCCAGCATCTTGCGCTGGTGGTATCTTGTTATTATTATTATTATTATTATTATTATTATTATTATTATTATTATTATTATTATTATTATTACTATTAAATGGCGGAAGCAATACAGTCAACGGACCGCCCAGTCGAGATGGTTATACCTATATTTGTCATAATGTGCCGCTATATATCGTATTCACAGTAGAAGGTGCGAGTGTGGTGGAATAGCTTCGATTTATGTAAAGAAATTATCGCGTACAGTAGCTTAGTTAGGATAGCTTTCTTCAGATGACGCTACCACATATGATTTTAGAAAATAGTCTGGACTGTAGTATACTGATAAAATCTGTGCATACGTTAGATTCACAGCAGCTCTGACCACCACCTGTTTGTGCCGAGAAACACTTTAATAAAACCATTGCTGTATTACTTGATTGGCTATACGTCACTCTTGCAGAGTATTGTAAGCTTCCAATTTAAGGAAAGTCTTGTCACGGTAGACTCACAAGAGCAATCTGTTAGAGAAGGGGAGAAGCGATCGAGGTGGGAGAAAAAGGAATTTCTCTCCAAGTCTCAACAGGACACTTTGCTTGCTAATTAATTTTGCGCGTCACTCTCTAGGACCATCGATCAATCAGCAGCGCGAGTCATGTCGCCGTTCTCTGTTCCATCCCAACGAACACCTCTAATAGCAAAGTCCGGTCACTATATTGGAAATCTTCGACCGACCTCGTTCAGACACGCCTGGAAAACTGGCCTTTATTGCTGGAGCTTTCATACGGAAAAAAATAATGTCATTTAGGTGCCATTATTATCGAAAATTCGGCTTTAATAGATTCAACGACTTCAAACCCAAATTTTTGTAATAATTATCACTTCCATTGAAAGCACATTAATAATGCCCGTTTAAATAACGTAAACTAAATTGTTATCTATATATAAACATGAAATAGCCGAAGATATTTGAACTTTTGCTTGGGTTCGTATAAAGATAAGGAAAAACAAATGTAGAACCGTATACCAATCTGAAATAATACAGGTGTTACAATGTAGTTAAGTTTAGAAATTTATTTTTCTCTAGGCATGAGATTTGGCAAAATTATTCAGACAATTTTTGTATATAAAATACTAAATAGATTATGCGTAGAATATTTCTCCATCAAACATAAATGCACACATGACATATAGTGTATATATTTCGGGTAATATAGTGTCACTGGTACTAAATACCTTCATATACCTGTTTATGTCAAAATTCGTTGCGCGGGAAAAAATATTGTGATTGGTGTAACGGAATGTCTAACAAAATATGGCACTTTAAAACTCTGTTGAAGTTGCTTCGGGTTTAACTTATTCCACACTGCGTTTTCTGACGGAGGAGAGTAAAACTCCGCTTTTTGTACCAAGAATAAAAATAATTCTGAGCAAGGAGCCGATTTGGTGTAAGTCCCCTTATTTTCGACAGTGATGATTACCCATGATTTTTATTTTCACAGTTCCACGCTGAAAACTTATCGGAAAACTTGCATGTAGCGGGAGTGCTAAAACTGCCCCAATTACCAACGTCACATTACGGCCAACTTCCGAAAAAACTCTCAGTTACCATGACAGTTACTAATAAAGGGTGCATTTGTTTTGCTACGTCAAGGCTGGCATAGACACTCATACTACCCGTACGTGTTACTTGCAAGCTATAAAGTTATAGAGCTTGTGATATCAGACGTCATGTGGTCGTCAGGCATACAGACACACAGTCTTTTCCTCATAGAGGCTCTTACGCGCGTAAAAAACAACCTTCCATTGATTTTACTTATGCATAACAATTGATGGATTACGACAACGGTGACAGGCGGTTCGACACCACACACACTTCATCTTCCGTTGTGATTTAAGACTGTACAAGTAAAACGTACGAGATATTCGCTACGGGGCGCCCCGAGACGGCACTGGACGGGATAATTTCAATCTAATTAGGGCTGAATTAGCCTCATCATAAAAAAATCATATTGCCAAATTTCTAGAGAATCGAGTGAATGTTTTTTAAGTCATTAATAGAAAAAATTAAATTTATCACCCTGTATCTTGAAAACTCTGCAATCCCTGACCCATGTTTACTTTTTTCTTTTTTTTCACAAGGAATCACTCTCTAAAATATGTCCGTCTATTTTTCGAACACCCTGTATGCTAGGATATTCTGACGCACCTCAGTACAGGAGTTTGAAAAGAGATGTTTCAGATTCGTTAAAGTTACTACAAATTACGTAGGGTCTTATGTGAAGCAAAATGCGTGTGAGAAGTTGTTGAGGATAAGGAATGTTGTCACCAATACCGCGCGTAAGAAGGAACAATGCATTTAAATTAATATCACTGCCATTCTGAACAAATTCGCCAAAGAAGGGATATGTATATTCATTATTGTATAAAGCAGCATGAAGTATCTCGACGCTGGTCTCAGTGCAAGTACAACGGGTTAATAAAAATGCAGTAGACCCTAACACTAGAAATACAATAGCATATATCTGGGACGCCGTATATTCTGTGATTTAAAGTATGTATTAGGGGATATTATCCTCTCCTTCACACCTTCAGATTGTATTAACCTATGCCAGCTTTTAAACATGGTTTACCAGAAATAACATGACTTCCGGATCTAATCATCTGAATGGGATTTTGAAAAAGGCTATCGGTGATACATACTATGTACGTCTTGTTTTTTTTCGCCTTTTTCATCTTAAACGCATGTGACAATTCATCTTACTGACGTACTACTGCTTTTTAAGGAGTTGCCCATACATACAGGGTGTCCAAATAGTGTGTCAAAGCTCAATATCTTCGTTACTATTGGAGTTGCAGAAAAAAGTTAAATAAAAAAGTTGTAGGCAGAGCTAAGCGCTATAGCCTAAAATTTTTAGCTATACGTGGTGTCCCATGAATTAGTGACAATATAAACTTGTATTGCTTTAAATGGGACACCTTGTATTTCTGTTGATTGTTAGAAGTGCCTTTTAATGGCCATTCTGTCAGTGTATGGTTTCGGAGGATTGTGCTGCGTATTTAGAAATATATGGCCACTTTGTCGTTAGAGTCATTTTACATTTGACTTCCCGTATCTTAAACAAAAGTTAAATAAAATATGCATTCGAGACATACAGGGTGAGTCAAAACAGAAAGACGTAACTTTCTCTGAAAACTTAAATCAAATGTTATAACTGTATTCAACGCGATCGTAGTGCTCTTCCAGTTTTATTAAGCATTGCATATGTGTACCCAAATCTATTACATTTTCTAAGATACTCCATGGTTTAGAAGTGAAAACCATAATTTTGGAATTATTAGGAAAATATCAGCTGTTCATAAAACAAAAATTTCGATTAATCAAAGTATGTCGCTTAGTGGTTAAAAAATGTAATTAAAGAATTTCAATGGATACCAGTACAAAAAAAAAGTATTTTTATCTCTGTCAAATAATCTTAATAATTAAAAATGACAACTCTGTAACAATTATGATAATGATACTGAACTAAATCTATTTGTCTACTTAATGAGTTGCTCAAAGTGCCCATCAGCATCAACTCAGGCCTGCAACCGACGTTCAAATGATTTGGCAACATTTGGTGATAAATGCTCTGAAAAACTTCCCGTATCCTGTCTTGCATATTAGCTCTTGTGGTAGGTGGAGTCTTATAGACCTGTTCTTTAACGTAACCCCAGAGCAAATAGTCCATGTTCGTTAAATCGGGAGACCTGGACGGCCATCTGACTGGCTCTGCATATCCTATACACCTCTGAGGGAATTCAGCATTTAAATAGTTATTTATCGTTTGTGTGTGATGTGCAGGACCTCCATCATGAAGAATTCATATTCTCTCCCTTATACGTTCTTGTATATGTCTTAATAGATCTGGTGAAATAATTCACAAAAAGTCCAGATAAACGTGTCCGTTTAATGTAGCATTGACAAATGTGGCCCTATAACAAAATTTTCAATTATGCCACCCCAGACGTTTAATGATCGCTGTGCGTTAACATTGCATAGGAATGATGGCCGGCATAATGGTGGAAATTTTGTCTGTTTACACATCCCCTTTTATAGAAAGTTGATTCGCCAGGGAACAGAAAATTTTCAAAAAATGTTCTTGATCACGGATTTTTCCTTTTACCCAGCCACAAAATGTCAGTAATCGTCCGTAATCGTTTTCGCTTAGCTCTTGGTGCGATTGTATATGGTAAGCGGTGCATTTTGTTTTTTTTTTTAGGTATATTGTGTACAGATGATTCAATTTGTAAATCTTTTAAAATTCGCCGAGCACTTAAATGGGGATCTTCAGTTACGCGGAGCATAACTTGAAACACATTCTCTTCCTGTAAAACTGGTTTGACCCTTTCTTTCTTCTCATATGGCACACTTCATGCATGCTCTAAACGCTCCATAAGATAATCGAGAGTTTTTCTACACGATTGTCTTCTGTTTGGGTGATGTTGATTCTACAATCTTAGTGTCAATAAATAATTTATGTCACCTGCTCCTAGCGCATAAGTCATGTCAACCATTTCTTGTAAGCGAAACTTATATAAGCAAAACTTTAGTACTGGAGTCTATGATGACAGGTTTATCAAAAAAGCATGACCAACCCATATTTTCCTAATAATTCCAATATTATTATGGTTTTCACTTATAATATACTAAGTGACATATAAATCCGAACACCCAGTTTAAAAGGTTTTGTTTTAATAAAAGTTGGTGAATGTATTTATCTTACTCTAAATAACAAGTGAAAAAATGTTCAGCCTTATCAGTTGGACATTCCGGTTTTTATACTGCTTTTTTTTTAATTCACTAACGCTCTAAAAATGATTATTTCAGCCGCAGTAAAGAATCAACGTTGGCGGATTTTGGTTCTTGACATCCTTTACGATCGGTTACGATGCCTAGAGTATGGAGACCTGTACGATTTCGTCAACTTAGTGAGTTTAATAGGGGCCGTATAGTGGGACTTCGGGAAGCTGGACCTTCTTTTCGGGCAATTGCAGTTAGAGTGCAAAGAAGTGTACACACTGTGGTTAGGTGTTATCAGGCATGGCTTCGAGAAGGCCGTACGCAAAGAGCAAGGGGCACTGGACGCCGCCGTAGAACAACAGACCGTGAAGATCGCCGCCTAAGATTATTGGCCTTAAGGGACCGTTTCTCCACTACCAGGTCCATTGCAAATGAATGGTTTGCAGAACACGGAATACCTATTGGCATGCGAAGTTTTTACCGACGAATGAGAAGTTTTGGCTTGTTTCCATACCGGCCACACTGGGTCCTCCCTTTAGCTCGAGAACACCGACGTAATCGCCTTGAGTGGTGCAGACAACGCTCACTCTGGGATCAGGAATGGAACAGTATTGTCTTTAGTGACGAGTCTCGATTTTGTTTAGGCATGCACGATGGTCGTGCCAGGGTTAGAAGGCGACGTGGTGAAAGGAGGAATCCACAGTTTTTTGTTGAAAGACATGTTCATCACACTGTTGGAGTTATGGTTTGGGGTGCTATAGCTTATGGGTCCAGGTCACATTTAATCTTCGTCAGAGGTAACATGAACGCGCAGCGTTATATCCACGAAGTTCTAGAACCCCATCTTTTACCCTATCTTGACACCCTGGCAGATCCAACTTTCCAACAAGATAATGCCCGACCACATGTTGCGAGAGTCACAACAGACTTCTTTCAACATAATGATGGCACATTGTTACCATGGCCACCAAGATCTCCCGACTTATCCCCAATTGAGCACATGTGGGATATGATGGGTAGGAGATTCTTCCAAAAATAAGATATTGCATTACACTTTAGATTTTTACTTATGTATACTAAGTATATGAGTTTATACCTATCTCCAATCGTTGTGAAGCTATTTGTGTTTATAATAAAATTCTATAAATTGTCGTCATAGGGAATTATACCGTAAAAATTATATAGTGCGGCGGTGCACCATCTTATTGAAAATGAATGTAATTTTCATTATAATTAACGTCACTTGCTATTATTTCGGTAATTCGTGACTATGTTGTATTTTCTAACATGTCCAAGCCCATCAAGCTTCCACTAATAAAGAAAGGTCCTAGAATATGATTTCCGAAAATGCCGGAAATTTATTTTTTCAGGACCTCTCAAAACAAGTAGCCAGTCCACGAGTGCTTTTGGTGTTGTCAAGTGCCACGTGTCCCAAAACTGCTATTTCTGCAGCTTCATTTCCAACTGGTAGGTAATTTTTTATGGCGATTACGGCGAATATTAGACACAGATCCAGCTTTTACAAATTTTATTATAAACTCAGCCACATACTTGTTAATATTTTTGTCTGGATGTAACGCATTAAACAAACTGGCAGTTGCTCTTGCAATGCTCCCATTTTGGTAATGCAGTACTGTTATTTCTACCCTTTCTTGAATTGGATAAGTTGTTCAACATTTATTACAACTTAAGGTAACTTGACAATTTGAAATGACACACGATGACACTGAATGATGCTAAATGTTCTTGACAATTATTATTATTTGCCGTGCATTCCATTATTATCAGCATTAAGTCCGTAGAATTTTATTATAAACTCAAATAGCTTCACAACGATTGAATATAGGTATAAACTTTATTATACATTATACTAGGAGAGTCACAAATGGGGGTGCGAATTTTTCGTTGCGCCATCCTGTATAGCTTCCGTTGCCCGTCCTTGATTTTACAACCTATAAGATCTGTGGATAAACAACGCAGTTACATGCTTCAGATACTTTATCGTTTAGCATTAATACGGTATTAATAGCCCATCCCAAAAATGGTAAGAATATCGTGTGTTCACGTGGATTGGTCAAACTTGAACTTTAAAAAACAGTCGCCAATACATCGATTCGTGTCATCACCACTAAAGATGGTTAATGTACTTTAAAAGGCATTGATCTTACTATCACTATCCACTACCATCAGAAGAGAATTTACAACAGTTATATGGTGATCATATCGGACTTTGGTGGTTATATAAAAACAATTAGTGGTAGCATATAGTGTAGCAACATCAATACGGAAAAGCGCATATTTATTCATGCTACTGAATGTCCATTCCGTGCGCGACTATTGTATGCAGTTAGGTGCGATGACACCTGAGACCAGTAATAATTATGGTACAATTATGTTACAAAATCTATATTGGAGTGGTTTCTGTATGTCTTTTCTACCTCTAGGGAAAACCCGAGCAAAGTGAACACCTTCATCATTGGAAAAAATTCTGTGCTGATTCTAAATTCATCCGTGTTCAGAAAACAGATAATAGTTATTTGCTGTAGCTGCTTAGTATACAGGTTACTTAATGATAGGCCGTAATTACGGGAGTACATTCGTGAACCAAATTTGAGTAAAAAAATTCATATACACAAGTGTCCGGTTTTCAAGATACAGGTTGTCAAAAATAGATTCCGATTATGTTGAATTTTGACATTATTGTTTACTGCAATAAGACGTTAAGCGAGCACCTGCTAAAAGATAATTACGAATTCCAGAGGCGTCTCGGGGCAGTCGCACGAATTCTATTGACAAAACAATGCGCACCTCTAACTTAAAATCTATATCTTTTTCAGATTAAGGTGCCAATAGAGCAACTTCTTTGTTTCTTTGTATCTCTTCGTATGTGAGTTCGTTTCCAAGAAAAACAAGAGAAACAACTTGATTACTTGTCGAAAAATTATTATCAGACCAAATCAACTTTGGCCCCTGCCAGGGAATGTTGTTCGATTGTTAAAAACATATCTTCCCTGACAGGGTCAGTTGACTATTACATTTTTTCTTTTAAATACCATTCTTTTGGCATCCTGCATCTTGGAAACCAGACATTTTAGAACACTTGTTTATATAAATCTTTCCGCTTACCTTTGGTCCAGGAGTGCGCCCTTGTAATATAGTTACGCCCTAAATACATAACGAAAAACAAAATGGTGTAGATCAGATAACCAACTTTGCCTGAAACACTGGGCAAAACGAATACACGCGTCGTTTAAGTAAATATCACAAATGGTTAAGAGCTATATAAAAATAGACTCGAAGACATTAATCCAGATATCAGTACTTAGATTTCGAAAGTCATGACTGCATCGATAGCATACATCGCACAGCTTTTTATCACAACTGTCTTTTCGATAGATCTGACTTGCACCATTAGAAAAGAGCGCTGAACAATCGTTAGATATCTTGAAAAGAAAATCACGGCAACGGTATAAGACATGCATAAATTATCGCGTTAATATTGCAAGATCAATATTTCTCTTAGAAAATCCCAAATTGTTGTTTGGTGGCCAAATACACAGTAGGTTCCTTCAATAACTGAGTGAAGATATTTACTTTTTTCTGGGTCTCCCTTACATTACGACGTAACTGGGTGGAACTATTGGAACATTTTCTTCGAACTTGAATGATTGAAGGCACAGATGATGATCAAGTAATTTCACAAATTTAGCCTTTAGCCATCTTCAATTTACATAACAAGTATGTCATTATGCTAGCTGCCTTGTATCAGTATGATCTGTCTTATACACGGATACTGATATAATCATCCTTTATTTTCACTTGTTCTCTAAGATTAAGCAAAAATAAGGCTACTATAAACTCAAAAATAATAAGAGCGCTTGCATCAGGAAGTTTGTTTTGGTTGAATATTCCGTAAACATTTTTTGATCACTTACAAAGCTCATCTTTCTCAATCTTGGTTTTGTTAGTGCACAAATGGGATGCCTATCTTGCTCAGCTCAGGAAAACCATTGTGAAGCCTAAATAATGTATTTATTGATGATTTTTTGTCATTCTAAATTCAGTCAGATTACGCTGAATAACAGCAGATCCTTTTATCGATTAGTGTTAATATATTATAGTCATGAAAGTAGTATGTACATCAACAATAGCTTATCTTGACTTGTAGTGACCAGTCCGTACCTAAGGTTTGTTAACATAGCATGAATAATGCAAGAGATCCTAGAGAAACCAAAATGATTGATAGGTGCTGAATTGAAACGTCTTTACTTTCGCGTTATAAATCACAATTTTACGGTTTCCAATTTGAGTTCTATAAAAGTTCTGTAGAGGAAAAGCAAAAGATCAAAGATTATCAAAATCACTAAATCACTTCCAAATCTTTTAATTGGATCAATCTGGTACAATGATATAGCAGCAGTACTTTTCATATAAGGCTCAACTAAATATGCTTACGGTGGATTTCACCATGATTGTCAAATCAACAGTCCGTTATTCTCCACCTATAGGGTAACAGTCCGTCAAGTACAGCGAATGAGCTTCAAGTTCCAATGAACAAATTTTAGCAACCAATAACTATGAAATCTTGAAAACAAAATATTGTCAAAGTATGAGATGACAGCTTGTCATTGAAAAATTACGTCACCAGCTTATTGAATATTAAGCAATTACATATAATTCAACCAAAATTTAATAATGTGTTTGATTTATGAATAAAATTTTTTAATATTATCGATATAATATTGTCGATTGTTTATTCATACTTATATTATTTTTTTCAATTGATATGCGATTTTACTGATCTAACAGCATCTACCGTGTTTTTTCCTATAAACCTCTTGCAGATAGCCATCAAGCACCTACTTGGTGACAGGCTCTACCAAACATTTCATAGATATTGCTCGTTTCCAAACATTCATTCGTTTACTTGCCGTCCATCAGTACCACTAAAGCACCTTAGACTGATATTCCCACAAAACAGTTCAGGATTTTTGATATCCATACAATCCATGAAGTCGCAAATTTTTCATTGTTCAGGAACTGAACAAAACATCCACACTATATATACAGCGATTGAGAAATACGCAAATATATGTCGTAAAGCTACCGGCGTACCTAAAAACTGCAGAACAACTAGAATTTGCAAGAACTTTTTTATTTCCCTGAGTACACATTCTAGGTTATATTTATATGAGAAGTTATTTGAAGAGGTCACGATTAGTGTTCATCTGAGGTAGCATGACTGCCCAGCGCTATATCCCAGAAGTTTTACAACCACACCTTCTTCCCCTTTTGGAAATATTGCAGGATCCACCATACAATAAGCCAAGAAGACATCAGTCACCTAATCCAATCAATGCCGCGATGACTTAACAAATATGTAGCGAACAGAGGAGCTTCAACACATTATTAACATTACTCAGCTATTTTGCGAAACTTCGAGTTAAAGTTTTAATCACTTTCTATTTATCAGTAGACATAAAACTTTATTATTATTATGCTCAAAATTACAGCACTCCTAGCTGGTGTAGCATTTTCTACGTCATTCAGTATATTTGCTTTTAGCCAAGAACTCATTAAGGTGTCCCATTATTAAATATCGTATATTCCACCATTGCTCTGATCAAGCAAACAATTGTTCGCATTTTTCACCTTCCAAAATCACCAATTAAGCCAAAATTATTATTGTCTTTCGCTTTTTTGCTTTATGTACCCCATCATTTATTAACAGTAACAAATATGTTAATATACATGTTTGTCTGGCCAATCAAAACGACCGTCAGTATTTCTGTTTTATTTGCTACTTGCCAGTCCGTGACATCTACATTCACAAAACCTTCAAACAAAGAAATCCAATGAAGCTAATAATTTTTGATTCCTCAAAATTGGATGGGGGAAATGTGCTAAATGCATGGAAGATAAAGTTATAGCTTTACATTTTTCAATTCATTTCAATCAGTATGACAGAAAAATTTGAAAAATGCCATGTGATTGTCAGACCGTGACGCTTGGAATTGCTCATCATTCTTAATTGACTCTAGCAGTTGTAAACATTAGGCCATTTCCCCTTTTGTAAATTGCCATTTGAAATGTGTGTTTTTGTATTTGGCTTAAGATATTTTCTTTTCTCTTGTTTCCAAGACCTACGCCGCAAACAAGAATGAAACAGAGCTGCACATGGTTGGTCACTGGGACGAAGACCAAACAGATGCAACTCATTAAGGATTTTCCCTGCAATCTTTCCGATAACGCAACAGGAAGTAGCAAAAAGCTTCAACTCCGTCTCGGTAAAGAAAAGTGGGAGGTGGAGATAGAACATCTTAGCGCGTCGCGTCGCCTTAATGCTAATGGCAGTCGCGCTACTATTTCACCGGGTACTTAACGAAGTTGTTTGTATTCAAGACGAAGCTGGATTTTGCTAAAAAGGGCCCGCCGTTTATATTATTTACGATTCGGAAAGTTCGCAGCCACCATCGCGACGCATCGCAAACGCGAATAGCGCCGATGGCGTGTTTGCTGACAACTTCACTTGCACTACCTTGCAAGTTGACTGTTTGAAACCACGACGCTAAGATGAAGTGAGACGCCTGCTGAATAAAATATTGTGTAGAGTCTTTATAGAAATTTCTCATCTATGCCAACTAAAACATTGTACTCCTTATACTGACCCCTCGTCAGCTTACGTTCGAGGAAGAATATATATTGCAAAATAGCTCTGAATAATGTGGTTTAGACTAACTATAAACTAATATGAATTTAGAATTTTCAATTCTGGTCAAAACCTCCCTGAGTAGTTATAAGTGCCAATCGAGTAATTAATCACAATCACAATATCACTATGTTGCATTTGTCGATGTAAGACGCTCGCCGTTCTGTCTCGTACGTTGAGCGTTTGAAACCACGGCGTTGAGATGAATAGTTGAATAATGTCCCAGAATCAGATCAACTTAAGATGGATTTCACCAGAATTGACAAATCAACAACCCTAAAGGGTAACAGTCCGTCAAACATAGTGAATGAACTTTAATATCCATTCAACAAATTTTAGCAACCAATAGCTGTGAAATACTGAAAACAAAATATTGTTAAAGTATGAGATGGCAGCTTGTCATTGAAACATTACCAGCTTATTGAATATTAAGAAATTACATATAATTCAGTCAAAACCCAAAAAACATATTTGCTATTGTTGATTGTTCATTCATGTTTATATTATTTTCCTCAATGGATATGCGATTTTACCGACTTATCAGCACCTAGCGTGTGTTTTTTCCTATAAACATCTTGCATATAGCCATAAACACCTACTTGATGACAAGACTCTATCAAAAATTTTATAGATATTGCTCGTTTCCAAAGATTCATTCATTTACTTGCTGTTCATGAGCACGATTATGGCACCTTAGATTGATATTCGCCAAAACCATTCTGGGTTTTTGATATCCATACATCAATAAAGTTGAATATTTTTCGTTGTTGAGGAAGTGAATAAACAACCACAATATATTCACAGCGATTAAGAACTACCCAAATATATGTCGTAAAGCTACCAACAAACTTAAAACCTGCAAAAAACAAGAATTCGCAATAATTTTCTTTTTTCACCGAGTACACGTTCTAGGTCATATTAGACATTATTTGAATCACAACTGATTACCTCCTAATATTTCAAAACTCCCCGACAAGTGACACATCATTCTGTGGGATCATAGATATTGCTTGTTTCCAATCATTCATAAATTTACTTGCCGCTCATCAGTACCATTCCAGATTGTTTATATCCATACACCCATAAGGTTGCATATTTTTCGTTGCTCAGGAAGTGAACAAACATGCACACTATATCTAGAGCGATTGAGAAATACCCAAATATATGTAAAGCTGCCAAAAACCTAAAACCTGCAAAAAAACTGGAATTTGCAATAGTTTTCTTTTTACACATTCTAGGTTATATTACATATTATTGGAACGGAGCTGATTATATCCTGATATTTCAAAACTCGCCATATCGACAAGTGACACATAACCCTGTGGGATCTGTCAACGCTTGGTTCCAGTGGAGCAAACTCTGCCAACTATTGAAATATTCTCCATTATGTTTTGTAGGACGATACGTAGTGGAATTTTTCCCAGAATCGTGCGCACTACACTTCAAAAAATGAAAATGAAAATTTTTAAATTAACTCTACGGCGCCTCAAATGGCTCCTGGTACCCCGGGTTATACATCTTGACTAGGCATGCTCGATACGGTTTGCTTAGATATATCGATACATTTCACGAGTGTCGTTATCTTTCGATCTGGACTGTGTCAGAAAGAGTGACTAGCTTCAGATTATTTTCCTTATTTGCTTCCTTCCGCTGGTGATACTCACTTCACGATCTCGCATAATTTATTTTTAGATTTTATTTTGGGGATAATTTTATCTGGGGATTTCTTTTGGGGAAACATATTTTACTGGGAAGACATTACTATGTCAAAGTTTATTAATGACATTACATAATGTCTTGTTATGTATGTATTAGTCTTTCGATTCGAAACAAATACTACCTCTTGGGGTATTTCTCGTTATATGAAAAATAAGTCGCTCAAAAAAATATTCTAATATCCAAGGATATCTAGCAAATCGTCAACCTAAGGCAACAAAATATAAATAGTATTTTTTTTAAAAGTCCTGAATTTAGGGGATTTTTGCATTTCGACTGGGAAAACTCAGCTGAGCGACCTAGCAACCCGGTTGGATTCGGTATCGGAGAATTACACACACACATGACATACAGTGTTTTTAGTTTTTTTATACTCCAGCTACCACGAAACACCCATGGGGTACCGTGGGGCTATAGGGGGATACAGGGAAAAAGGGGGGGACGCCACACGGACTCTAGCGAGGGAACACCTGTACATGCAGCATGCACACATTCTGGCACCGCCTACGAGATTCGCCCGGTGGTACCTCCGCGTACGACAGTCAGAGACCATCTACCACCTGCGGACAATCACAACATCCATAGCCAAGAGACAATTTTCTCTGGGGATGGGATTCTAACCCTCGCAGCGCGTCTACTACTGTAAGAAGTGATTTGTGGAGCTATTTTGTCAAATCGGGTTTAGGCGGGAGATATAACTTATGCTATTGTGAGGTTTTAACTTATTCTTATTAGTAAACGTATTTGACAATATAGTCATGCAGAAAAAAGTAAACATTCTTTAAGGGGTGTATGTTCCGTATCGAAAGGAATAGATACTTGTGGAATCGATAATTTTATTCCGATATCTTAGACTATTGACACTTCCTAAAAACATAAGAATCGATACATGGTATCGATACTTTTCGTGGATCGAAACATCCCTCATCTTGTCAGCTTGTCGTTCTTGTCAACTGGGCTGCGGTGTGCGTGGCTGCTTTCACTATTTTGCATTTTGCCAAAATCTTATGAAAAACAGAACCTTCAAATGAAACACGGATGAAAATTAATGGATATGCATAGAACCTATTTCCATATTTACATACTTGTGGAAAAAGAGCTGGAACCAAAAATACAGCTAAAAGTTAATTTTATGTGGTCTTCGTAGTTTTATGTCACATATCAATCATGCATATGCATAAACATTCAGGCAGTCGGGCACAGAGAGGCGTAGATTTGGGTTGCCTATGAACGCACATACTCATCCCTTACTCCGCTTTCCCTGAATTGATTTTTGTGCGTATAAGGTACAGACTGGTAGAGTACCATCATTACCGCATCACTGAACAAGCAAACCGAAACCTGTCTGTTTTCAAAATAAATATTTAATTAGAATTAGAGGTGAGTTCAGACGTAAAATAGACAAATATTGATAATCCTATAAGCAAGAATCGAAGAAGTTTCAAGAATGGTTGCAAAGGACTTTGAAAGAGAGAACAGTATGCACATTTTACAAGTTGTTATATAGAACTATGCCCTAAAAAATGTGTTATATGTGCGCTCAATACAATAATAAACGTTTTTCGTAGACGGCGCTGCGTGACTCAAAGGTCCTTGATCGACCATTGATCTTTGGACGGCATTTTCTCTATACTCAACGACACTATTTACCGATTCCTTTTTTTTACGGTTCGGCAATACTGCAGATCACTTATAAAGCAATTAATATCCGGGAAGTGTTATAATAATAATAAAAATGAAATATAACAGGTTTTGCAAATATTTTCGTAGCTGGGTATTTTTGATTTTGACTTCCAATATCTAGACAATGAATAATAGGTAGATGCGGATTCATTTACAAATATCGATGTTTCGGGACCCAGGAATGCAAAATGTGCTGTTTGTTTACAGTTGGTGGGGATTTCTAGATCATAAATTGGAATAGTTTTTGATGTAACAAAGGATGATGAAAACAGTGAAAAGATTCTATTCAATATAACAGCTACAAAATCGATCTGTTATTTCTTGCATTGTCATTGGTTCCCATCTTTTATAATCCTAATTCGAAAGCTCAAAGACAAAATATTACATCTAGGATGTACCATTATTAATAAAACAACCGCTTTTTCACGATTTTTTTCAATATTTCAATAGAAATTACTTATATCAGGAGAGCTTTGACAGCTTCAGTCAAATTACATTTCAATACGCTGTTCCTTAATTGGTCGAAGACCCCGTTGGATTTTAGTGTTAGTGAAATCGACCCTTAGAGTTTTTAGAGTTAGTACAGGTCCCCTTAAGTTCGACAAGGATTTGTGTGGATTAGGATGCATGTGATCCAAATATTGAGATTACTAAGTTTTTGAAAGTCTCGGGGTCACTCATCTGGCAACCACTTTTAGTTTCACCGTATTTTAATATCTGTGCAGTCAAAGTATTTATCTTTCACTGTTCAGTAACTTTATCATGGTGCCTCTGCTCCAAGATGGATGTAGTTGGTTTAAGCAGAGAGTGTCGCAATTGACAGCCCACAGTACATGAAATGCGTCTAACTCTGCGCCTACTAAATTATAGTAGTACCCGGCTCGCGGCGGGCTGGAGTGCGTTTTCCGAGGTACGTCACAGATCGCTTATGCCAAACAATAGCTTTGCTCAAGCGGCATTTGAGGTGAACCAAGTCTCCACACCTTAAACATAACTATGTTATTGCATTATTTGCTTGTCACTATGTAATGGATGGTAATTTTTGAACCTATGTACGTCATATTACCTGTTGCTGAAAGCCTTAACTTGAGTAGTTACAATAGAAATGTACATTTAGTTGACACATACACTGCGTACAATTTATGTAGTTGTGTACAACCTATAGTTTACTTTTGTGGAGCGTTAGTAGTATGTTGTTCCAACTAGCTTTGAACATCTACATTATGTATTCTAAATATTTACTTCGACGAGGACGGAACATAATTACATGATCAAACGAACTTAGCTGTAAATGATGTTCGATCTTAATTATGTGAAGTCCTCGTCGAGGTAAATAGCTCCTTCCTCTCTATGTATTCCTCAATTGTTGCAACAACTTGGGTTTGAATAAAATGAGTGTTTGTAGGCGGCCAGATGGGGGAAGGTAGGGGGGCGTGGTGCCGCTTTCCTTCGCTGCGTGCGCGCTTTGAAAACGTGTGGGTTTGGTATACTCCGAGGGTACTACATTATATATTCTAAATATTTACTTTAACGAGGACTTCACATAATCAAGATCGAACATTACTTACAGGTAAGTTCGTTTGATCATGGAATTATATTTTACACAAACTAGAATACTGTATAGAAGACTACTTAAATACTAACCAGAATAGTCAGAGTCCGCAGAGTCGCAATTCAGACAAAGAAAAAGAGGATCATTTTTTGCACATTTAGAATGTGCCCGTTCTCTACATTGTCTACACTGAAGCCAGTCTTCATAACTACTTTTGTAAGAACCTAAACAGACTGGGCACAACGCGTCTTCTTCTTCATCTGATAAGGATTTACTATGTTTAGGCGTTTGCTTCTTCGCTGCACGTTTGTATCTTACAGATTCTTGCCCCACGTGTGTCTTCTTGATAGATGTTGTAGGTATTATTGTTTGCAAGACGTTGTTCTATGACCACCTTTTCCGCTTCCGTTCGATTCCCAACACTTTTGGGTTTTGTAAAGTCTGCCTTCGGCAAAGGTCTTATTTGTTCGGGAGTAAATTTTTTCTTAGTAAGTAGTGAAAAATGTTCTCTAGATTTTGAAGAAGACAGTAAAGT
This sequence comes from Acanthoscelides obtectus, assembly GCA_963669975.1. Classification (NCBI taxonomy): domain Eukaryota; kingdom Metazoa; phylum Arthropoda; class Insecta; order Coleoptera; family Chrysomelidae; genus Acanthoscelides; species Acanthoscelides obtectus. The sequence continues at coordinate 69,449,114 of CAVLJG010000003.1, read as the reverse complement.
TGACTGGTCCATAACTTTTCATGTTAAAAGCGTTGACGAAGCAGAGGTTGACGCTATTAGGGAAGATGAAGAGCATATTTGAGTTGTGGAGCTTTTCATTGAGCACTGATTTCCATTTGGTTCTTCGGGATTAAAATCAATGGGATCCTTGGTATTATTATCTTCTAGAGGTCTATCAGTTACAGTGCTAGCGACAAACTTATCTTCATTAAATGCTTCTCTATCTAGATCGCCGAATTCCCGTACATGTAAAGCCAAATTTAATTCACTGGTGTCGGTTGTAACCCATTACAATCGCCACCGATGCTTATGTTACAATAGACACCAGTGGACACTTCAACGTTTTGTTCACCAACAAACTACCCTAACCTTAAAATTTAGTAGTCGTAAATTGTCGATTTCATACACAAATATATGTTGATTTCAACGATCTAAGTAAAGGACACATAAAATTCATGCACTGGAATATATTCACAAAAAACAATAAAAACAAACTCTTACTTTTTATTACAAAAGCAATATTTTGCACCGGTCCACGTGCAGGTGATTAATATTCGCAAACTACTGACCGCCAACGTGGCGGACGAGGGTACATTTTTGTTGTGTACAGGTGTTCGCGCTCAGCTTCATAGATGGCGGCAATAGGTCGCATGTTACAGCCGACACCATTTACAACCGTCACCGATCTCTGCTATACATTGCTACAGAAAGCAATCTTCAACATAATTTTATACTTATGCGCTATTAACTTACGAGTATTATTTGATCAAAATAGGGAAAAATGCGACAAATTTGAAATCCATCGCTATTACCGTGACGTCAAGATATCGGCAAGTGAGCAGTCAATTCTTTGTCGTTAGCATTGCTTGCCAACTTATATCGGTACTAAAGAGTACTGCTGACATGGAGGCCACATTCCGAGCTATCTAACTACGTTACGCGCCTTTTTCAACATGGTTGTCAATACTGTTTGACAACGAATGTGCTGCCACCAGCAAAAGCATTTCGCCGCCAATAAAACGACGGACGAAAAACAGCAAATGCAAAATGGAAGCCCTCAAAAAAATAAATTAACCGAGCATACAATAAAATGACAAACCATCATTTGTGACATCACTGTAAAGCGTGCGAAAAATAAAAATATCCAGTTAGTCAGCCTGAAAGTCAACTTGGGATTGAAAATACAGGACTCTTCGTGGCAAAAAGAAATATGCACATCCCAGTAATGGATCACCCAAAAACTTGATAGGAGGTAAAACCAGTGCTTCCTAACGAAAATGCCGGCGACTGAAATAATTAAGTTGTCCCACGGCGACTGAAATAATTAAGTTCTTCCACGGCATAACAAATATCGATTGCTCGATCGACTAGAACACTTTAAAGAGCTAAACGACATGGCAGAGGTATGAGTGCTTTGTGGAAAATCCCAAAACTGTGAGAAAAATCAGTCTGTAGACATCCTCATATCACCCTGTAGAAGCATAATCCAGCCTTTCCATCAGATACATTCGTACGTAACTATTTTTGTTAACTGACGGAGTTGTCAGTCTAATCCGATGCGTTGCGTCATGATGTTTTATTCATATCGATGCGATTGAAACGCGCTATTGGCGTAATTAAGTCTGGATCGGGAATCGGAGTTGGCCATGACTGCATTGCACATTGCTACTTAATGAAACGTTTCGGAAAACTGACCGTTCGTCCGCTATTGCACTTATTCCAACCGCGTACTTTTTTTCTTTATTGTCGTACATTATGAGATGGGGTCAGCGATTATGCGTTAGTTGAGTGTCAACCAAAAAGAGGTGGGTTACAGTCAACCATCATCTCATGGGAAATGGAGAACAGTTTTATAGGCAAACTTGTGTTAAATAGCAGCAAAATTGACTGCCCTGAAAAAGCTAAAAAACTATTTTTCAGGTCAAGGATGTTCTTTCGTATCAAAAAACTGAATAAAAGTTTGAAGGACCAGAAAAATCGTAACAGGTAATGGAGAAAGATTGTTGCTTAGACCAAGTCATTTCCATTTATTGTTATACCGCCTTATTACTGCAAAAAGAAGATAACTCCATAAGGATAAATGTAGTGCAGTATTAACGTCATGACCGCGTTAATCTTGCTCCACAGAACATATAAAAAGATAGGTAATGTAAGGAAAGGGAGTAATCTTGTTTTTACAGTAAAGTCACGATCTGATCTATTGTAGGCTAGAAAGCCGTTTTAGGCCCGTATCGTCAGTCGTCCCTACAACTGTAGGGCGCATTTATGGCCTCCTTGATTGTCATACTCCTTTCTCTCCATCAAAAATTTCTAGATTACACTGTCCCGTGTCAGCGTCAGCGCTCTCCTATTGTGAAGATATGTTTTCTTTTTAAATTGTAGGAAATTTCAGGCTGATAAAACATGATATAACTCAAAAGCAAGCACAATTTGATGCAAACAGATGTTTGAGACATAACCTCAAAATATAGCGCTGACACGGAGAAGTAGAACACTATGACAATCAAGAAGGCCATAAAGGTGCCCTATAATTGTAGGGACGACTAACGATACGGGCCTAAGCTATAGCCTGCGAAATAGGAATTACAACGTTGAAGTCTTTTATTCAAATCTGCCATTCTATTTTGCATAAAAAGTTGTTATAGCTTGTGTCATTCGCACCGCTAGGACGAATCCATCGACACCTCATATGTGAAAATCCGTCCAGCTGTTTGACCTGTAGGTGAAAATATCCACGTTATCTTTATGAATCCAAATGAGAATCACTCTCAGCGTGACGTCATGCGCGCCGGAGGACGAAAATTGAACAGCTGAGCATCCGGCACTGAGTGTCTACGGTGTTGTCAGAATGTATCTCTCACATGCCACAAGCTGGAGCCATAGAAAAAAGAAATTAAGAAAGCGAGTATTTGGGAAGACAAAATGCGTAGTTTTGAAGCTTTTCAGAGATTATGTCATTGATGTGAGTGAAAGTTCTTCAAAAAATCAGTGCCTCCAATGAAAACATTGAAAAGTAAGAAAGGTAATGACTGAGCAGCAGTAATGATGACGAATGCCCCTATCACAATTGAAGAGCGGTTGCTCAGTATTTTCTAAATCAGCCAAATAATAATGAGAAAAATTAGCATTTCATGCAAGAAAAATGGGTAAAAATCAGAAGTCCAAAGAATAATAAGCAAAACTAAATCCGTGGACACCTGATATCCATCCGTGTTTCCCCACCAGAGACCGCGAAAGAGGAGTCTTTCCTAATCCCCCATCTAACCCCACGATGCTCCACGTTACCATTTACCGTAGGCTTTAATTGTTGTTGTAGAATAAAAAGCTATTCCTGATCGGTATAGGTAACATGGTTATATGCCCATTAGGTATCACCATATGAATCAAAACTATAGGATAAAATGATTTGCTAATTGATTTGTTTACTGTACTAACGCCCGTATTGGACAAGTATTACATGGTGGTTCAAGTTCTAGCCCACGGAATTTCCTGGTGGGTGCCAGCACCGGCAGTTAGTGGTGGCATCGACATCGCTCGTATCTGCGGCCTGTTGAATGATTAATGACCAGCCCATTGAGTACTTTCCAAATTTACTATAGAGGGCAGGCACGAGTTCCTTCCTCAACGCCTGCCCGCCTCCGACACTGTCAGTTTACCGATGACCGATGGATATCCTTACAATACTCTGATTATTTATACCTGAACAGGTCTGCATCCAGAAGGCCGACAGGTATAATAAGAAGGTTGATCGAACAGTGTAAGCAAAGGGTATTTGTACGTTGTAACAAAAACAGACAGCTAAGGCGAATATACTAGCTGATTAAACCAAAAGGGTGGCATCCATGGAACAGCTGATTGCATCTAACTACGTCTTGTAGTTATTTACAAGTTGACCACTACATAGAGGAACTTGATATAATATCTTTATGTCAGTCAGGCTTTAGAAAGCATCATGATATAACCTCAGCACTGTTATTAGGGCATTCGACAAAAAGTTAGCCACAGCAGTTGTATCAACTGCCTATTCAAAAGCATTCGACCGAATTAATCATAAACTTTCATGTGCAAAGTTAAGGTACCCAGGCTTTGATGATACTGCAGTAGATTTTTTCTGGAGCTACTCAGATCGTACGCACTGTATCTCTATTAATGACAGTCAATCTAAGGAAACTTTTTTTTATTAATATATACCTTTGACCTGCATAGAACTATCGAAAATAGAGAAATACAATACAAACATTTACTGATGATACGCAGATAATTTACTATTTGGATGCACCAGTTGCGGCACCCATTCTTCAAATTGACTTAGGAAAGGTACACTCATTTTCTGTGGATCATAATATTGATGTTAATTCCGATATAACACAAGTGCTTTTGTTTTGTTCTGAACAGAAGAGAAAAACCTTCGGAGACTCTTTCATTTAACTTTTGATGATACAACTTTGCGGCATATCCAAACAACGAAGATTCTAGGTGTAAAAATCGACAACAAATTAAGATTTCGTAGCCATATATATAATTTGATGGAAACGACTTGCCTCCAATTTAGAGATCTTTACTCCATTCGATACCTGCTAAGCTTCAAGCTGAGGAAAAAGCTGTGTGAATATTTGGTTATTTCAATTCTCAGTTACTGTGATGTCGTTTATGACCCGTGTTTGGATCGGTTGTCGAAAAATAGGCTTCAAATCATCCAAAATAGCTGCGTACGCTTTATTTTGGGCTTGCGAAAATACGATCACGTTAGTAAAAAGTACAGGGAATTGAACTTTCTTAGGTTAGGTGGTCTAGTTAAACATAAGTTCCTAGTTCTAGTTCACAAAATTCTGTTGTCATAAAAGCCCGGATAACTAAGCGCTACAATGCGTTTTAATTACGAAGTTCCTGACAAGGCTGTAATCAGTTAGCACACAGAGTTTAAAAATCAATGTCTTTGCAAAGTTTCCGAAAACATACTAAAAATGTTATGCCTGCTGTTGGTTGAACAAGTTCTACACCTACTACAGATGCAAAATGTCCTTTTTTTTAGGTATATATGTATGTTTATGTTATTATTGATTTCTTTCTTATTCTGAACACCTAATGTAACCGACATAAGCAGTTAAGTGTAAGAGTAACCTTGGCTATATTTGGCTGTTTATGTCCCTCTTGGTTATTTAATAAAGACCCGATTATTATTCGGCGAGAGATGCATGCGGTGTTGCCAGATAGATGATCTTTCAGATTCACTTTTATTTGGACATTTGTCTAGAGTGGGGATATTTATGATCCATTTGCAAGCTAGGAGAAGTTTGGATCCCCACAGTAAATTGTATTCTTAGAAGCTTAACTAGCAACTAGATCGGACATTCGTATTTCAGGAAAATCCAATTGTTAAAATGCATGATGAGTCAAATATTTTCTAACAGATCGCATAGAATTTTGTGAAAATGAATGTAGGAATGGGCCTGCGTGCGATTTGAGTTTGCCTCCTACACGAAACGTAGAATATATAGCTACAATGTCAACAGTCTGTGTCAAATGTTTTGGATCAAAAAGTGACAAAAAACAGTGATCCTCTGACGCTCAGCTCATAGTGTGTGCGCACAAGAGCAAGTGGTAGCTACGTTAAGGATCGGCTTGCGCCGTGTCCAATATCCCTAGCGAAGTCAACTTCCGCAAGTGGTCCAGTTAAGACAATCCCTTTACTTATTTCGTATGATATTGTGAAGCAAATACCAAAAACCGTAAAGAGAATTATATTGCGTTTACCCCAGTAGAAATGTAGTAGTTTCTGAGCAACTTTGCTGGTTTGCCAGCACTTCATGGACACTTTCTCGATAGCTTCCGAGCCATCTCTGAACGATACCCAAGGTCAGTGAAGCCGACCGGCAGATTTTAAAGCCATGTCACGCAGTGTCCTCTCAGTCGCTTAGTCACTAAGGGCCGGTATTATAAAAGCTGCTCTTGACCGAAGGTTGTTCAACCACCGGTTGAAATTCAACCGCCGGCTGAGAGCTGGTCGGTATTATAAAGCAACTTACAACCATAAGTTGGCTAACCGAGACTTGACGCTCGTTAAGGTCTGTTGGCTACACTGACATTTTGATTTGACGCAATGAAATGCGAGTTATTTGGCGGAAGAAACAAACGTCATTTGCCAGGAATGTCAATTCTCTATTTTCCTCCGCTATTTATCGTTTTATTTGTGAATTAAAGTTATTTAATATGTCTACCAGAAGCAAAAGAATAATATATTCAGAAGCTGATTGTCATACGCTTGTGGATATAATTATTTCTCATAAGAATATTATCGAATGTAAGAAAACAGATGCCACAACTTGGAAAGAGAAGGTGAGTGATTATTTCTATAAATTCTTAGTAAAAAATCTACATGTGGGGTATATTTTAGATAACTGCATGGGCAAAAATAGCAGATATTTATAATGCCACTACTATGGAGCCAAGAACAGCTGAACAGTTACGTTGCAAATACGATAACCTAAAAAAAGAAGTGCGCAAGCTCGAGGCTCACAAAAGACAAGCGTTATATCAGACTGGTGGTGGTGTGAGCGAACCTGATATAAAAGGTTCACTTAAATTATTGTATGCTAAAATTAATAGTATAATTAGCTTCTCAGTCCAGGGTTTAGAGCCTAGTAATGGTGATAGCGATTTGGTGATGGATGTAGTAGAGAAGGGACAGCCTAGTATGTATAATAATTTAATATTCTATAATGATTTCAGCATATGCAAAATTATATTTCAGATACATTGCAGCAAGCTTTAGAAGAAGATATTCTATTTGATAACCTGCCAAAAGAGACAGTTGCTGAACAAAAAAATGGTATACATTGTCTTATGTTTAATAATATACTCCCTATATTTATATTTTAGATATTTTTAAGAATAGTGAATCTGAAGTAAAAGAAAACGAAATGCTGACAGAAACAAAGAAAGATCCTGAAATTAAGAAAGGTAGTACAAATCAATGGTCTGTACATTTTCCATTATTATATGAGTATATATATATTTCAGACTGGTCAGATTACACTCCTAAAATGTTACGAAGCAAAAGACATAGAGTATTACAAGTGAAGAGAAAGGCAACTGATCACCAAAGTGAAGATGATAAACAAAATTTAAAGAGGAAATTAATGGAGGAGGAAGCCCAAAGAAATAAGGAATATCATATTGCACGTATGGAACGAGAAGCAGAAATCCATAAGTACAAAATAGAAAATATAAGATTGCAAAATGCAAAATTGCAATTGGAGATAGAGTTGCTAAAAAAACAATTATAAAGGAAATAAAAGTTTAGTTATACTGTTAAAAACTTCTTTTATTTATTCATATATTTCATTTCTAATTGTCAACATAAATATCTCTATAGAGAACTATGATTTGTGCGCCATAACATATATACTTCAATGAAAAGGACATATACATATAGAACAAAAAGTATAAATAATAAAACAATAATATAATTTTTATTGTGCCTGCTCTAACAAATTTGAAAAATATAAAATAAATTCTTCTCGAAAGTTATGATTTCCATCTCCAACTGGAACATTTTCATGTATGGGTTCATTGCCAATTAGAGTATTAGGATCTACTATTGGATCTGGCTCTTTCATATCGATGGCCAGGTTATGTAATATGGCACAAGCGACAATAATGTTCTTTGCAGTGCCAAGTGAGACCCTTATTCCAAGTGATAAAATAGGAAACCTTCTTTTTAATACTCCAAATAATCGCTCAATTGGGTTCCGACTTCTAATTTGTGCCTCATTAAAAAGTTGTTCACTGTTTGTTCTGGGATTTGCAATTGGAGTAATTAAGTATTTTTTTAAACCATAACCTGAATCTCCAAGCAGAATGGCATTTCCAAATTCATTTTGTTCAAGTCGACCTTGTAATCTGCTGTTAGCAAATATTGTTTGATCGTGGCTTGAGCCTGGCCATCGTGCAACAATATCCCTAATTTTTAGCTCTGAGTCACCTACTACTTGCACATTAAGAGAAAAATAGCCTTTTCTATTTCTAAAATATTCAGCATTTTCCCCTCCTACAAAAATACGAGAGTTACTTATTATTACAAACCTAGTGCAAAAATAATCACCTGGTGAAATTATTTTTATATGAGTGCAATCAATAGCTCCTACAACTCGAGGAAATCGAGCAATTGAATAGAACTTATGTTTAGTTTCTTCTATTTCTTGTTGGGTCCTTGGCATATATATAAATTCTGGAGCCAATGTTGCAATCATTTTAACTATTTTCTTTACAATCTGACCTGCTGTGGACTTATGTATACCTGCAAAGTCACCAATTGTTTGCAACATGCATCCAGTAGCACAAAATCTCAAGGCAAGAAGTATTTGTTGCATTGATGTTATCGCACAGTTCCTAAAAACAACAAATTTAAAACATACTCGTCATTTCATGCAATTTACATTTTGTATAATTACCGGTTAGTTTTCGGTGCTATCTCATTCCGAAATCTTTGCTCTAGCATTACGACCGTATCCTTGCTTAATCTAAATCTGATTCGAAATTCCTCGTCGCTCCAACGGGTGAAATGATCCATTCTTGCTCTAAAATTGCGAGGTGCCCTGGTTCTAGGTTCTTCACTCTCATCAGAATCCGACGATTCGTTACTACTATCTGCCCAAACTAGTCTGCTATGCAAATTTAATTCAGTTTCTGGTGATGATGATGGAGATGCCATTTTTTGACAAATAATTTTGTAACTTCATAAACATAAACACACTAATCACAATTTCGTTATTTGAGGTTAGAATGCCGCTTTAAACCTTCGGTTGACAGTTCAACCTGAGGATAGGTTCGAGTTGACTGAACGAGCGCTCAACCCGCGGTTCAACCTTCGGTTATCGTTTATAATACGTAAAGTGCGGTTTGAGTCGAGTTTGACATTCAACCTCCGGTCAACTAGACATTATAATACTGGCCCTAAGTCACTCTAGTCATGTTTAGCTTGTATCACCTCTCAAGATTTCAACTAAAGAATATTTAGTTGCAGTTCGAATTTGAAATCTCGAACAAAAAATAAACCTTGATGACGAAACATTATCAGTCATTAATTTGTTAATCTAATATTGTTATGGTTAATCTGAACGTCACTATGGTAAGCTCAAAGATGTGTATGACGGTTGGCCGACAGTAATATAAACTCACTGCTTAGATGCTTAGAAGTGAGTAAAGTAAGACTTACCACCGAGGACTCCTTATCTCCTTACCTATAAGAAAAAAGGTACATTAGTATACTCCAGCTTTTATACGAAGATATCATGAACATTAGAACGTCATCTGCACTTGTGGGTCACACATGGATAATGAAAACTAATAACTGAATCAAAAAATATTTAATGTAACACGTTTCCCAAACGCTTTGATCCTGAGGTTGATTTTAACGTGAAAACCGAGCAACCTGAAATTGAATTATTTCTTTGTTCTTTGCAAGTTTTATCAACGAAAGCTGTTCTCTAATACTCCTTACTGTCTCTTTTTGACTGCACTTATTCCACGTTTATTCACACAGAAAGGTGTTTGCTGTCGTTTATCATGCATCTGGGACCAATAAATGTCATAAGAATTGGTACAAAATCACAATTATAGAACTTTTCAGTTCAAGCTTTATACAGGGTGTCCAAATAGTGTGTCAAAGCTTAATACCTTCGTAACTTTCAACAGTAGAAATATAAGCGTGAACTTTAGAAAAACGCATCATACGCAAGACCGATTATTCAAATATTTCCTTCAAAATAAACAATACAAATTTAAAAATTGACAGTTCCAGCACAGACCCCTCCTTAGATATCTCTAGCATAATACTTAGCACAATTTCAAAAGCAGAACTCGGGGGTGCAATTAGAAAAAACTATCCTTGGTTGGGAAAAACGACGAGAAATACCTTGAACACCACAAAAATCACACTATAATTGAAAAAGCCCAGAGTTCTAACACAGCGCCCTCCCCCCTCAAATATCATTAGCATAATATTCTGTACAATTTCCAAAGCAGAACTCGGGGGTGCCTAGAGAAAAGTACCCTTGGTTGGGAAAATGTGACACCTTCGAATGACTAAAAATCCCCACAAAAGTGAAAAAAGGCAGAGCTTCAGCACAGCACCCCATTTAGATAACTCGAGCATAATACTAAGTGCATTTTTAAAAGCAGACTCCGGGGGTGACATTAGAAAAAACTACCCTTAGATGGGAGAAATGACGAGAAATACCTTGGAAACGGAAGGTATTTACCAACATTTTCTCAACCAATGGTAGTTTTTTCTAATGGCACCCTGGAGTTCTGCTTTGGAAACTGTACAGAATATTATGTTGAATATATGTGAGGGGGTGCTACGCTAGAACTCTGCTTTCTTTCACTTTTGCGTCAACTTTTGTAGCTTCCAAGTTATTTCTCGTCATTTTCCTAACCAAGGACAGTTTTTTCTAACTCACTTGTGGGATTTTCTGGTATTTCGGAGGTATTTCTCCACATTTTTCCCAAGTGTATTTTTTTCTAATGGCACCTCCGAGTTCTGCATTTAAATTGTGCAGAATATTATGGTAAAGATGTTTGAGGGGGGTGCTGCGATAGAACAGTTTTTTTCACTGCTATGTGAATTTTGTGGTTTCCACGGTATTTCACGTCGTTTTTCACTACCAAGGGTAGTTTTTTGTAATAGCACCCCCGAGTTCTGCTTTTGAAACTGTACTGGGTATTATGTATAGAGCTATCTAAAGGGGGAGGCTGTGCTAGAGCTCTGCGATTTAACACTTTTGTGGGAATTTTTGGTATTTTGGAGGTATTTCTCCACATTTCCCCCAATTAAGGGTAGTTTTTTCTCATAGAATTCCCAATTTCTGTGTTTGAAAATTATTGAGCATCATTGGTTGCATGAACGTGTAAGGCTTACTGTGCTGGAGTGCCGCGTACTTGTCGAATTTTTGCACGTAAATGTGACATGTTAATGAATTGTCTCGTGGATGGTTGATGTTGATTTTCTTCTAATTTTGGAAATTTTGCAGAACTCTTGCTAAAAACTATTGAGAACGGTAGAACTATTCACTACCTTGAGAATCCACAGCTCATAACTCAAGTTTTATGTAAAAAAACTGCAGAAGTATTGTCGCACCCCCCTGAGAACTGTAGAACTATTCGAAAATAGTCCAGAATTCTGAAAATATTCAAAGGCGCTGCAAAAAGGGGTGCCAGCTTGCGGCGGATTTGCGCATTTATACGTCCCCATGACTAGGTGTGCATTATTCATTATCTGGAATATCGAATAGAGATGGCATGTTATAATAGCCACAAGTTGCGACAGCGACTATTTCATGGCGCCTTGTTGATCTAGTGACACAGGCATTGAACTGGATAGATAGAAGTGGAATAGTATTGGAATAAAGCCTTCTGAATTTGAACTGAATATCTGTTGGCTTGGAATGGTGCCAAAGCAAGTGGCAAGACGAAGAGGACACATTTCAATGGTCACGTGTAATAACAACAAATGTCTTTATTAAAATCATACCAATAAGGCGAGGTTTAGTCAGATTGCTACTCTTACACCCAACCCCACTATAAGAGTGTATATACAGCGAAAATAAGACAAACTTACAAACATAATAAATAAAACGACTTGATGTTCAACCTAATGAACTAATGAAAAAGAAGTAAAAAACAAACTGATAAATCCTCCAATCCACCAATCCAAAGGAATCAGACGAGAACCAATAATGATGGACGAAGATACAAAAAAAAAAGAATGAATGCATCCGGTGTAATGCAAAGGCATTGTAATATCTCTAAGATTAATGATTCTGCTAGCGATCAACTTACTATGGAGATAAGTAGGGTTTTAGGAAAATATTATCTTGCATATTATACGATGAGACTCAAATTGTTGATCCATCTACACACATTTCAACTCCCTGATCTACAGTGGTTTGTTTATTCCTTTGCAGTATAAAAATAAAGCATAGGCCGCGCTGAACATTATTAATGTTTATGGGATTGTTTTTGTCATTATACGAATTTTATCTGTTTAGCAATATATGGTAGGACAACTGTTGGGACCTTTGCGCCACCGGTTGATGTAGGTACTCATATTCCCCATAAAGATAGGCAGGTTCAAGCAATACTACATTCACTGTTAATATTTATGCACAATGTATCAACGGTGATATTTCTAGAGAAGAAAGTACCCCCAGAGGGTATTGTCTCGATAGACTGGTTAAGGACAAAACGTGAATATTGTTCAAATAACAGTTTTGTTAGATAGGAAGACCCTTCTACTGCATATAGTTATCAAAATTCACTAATTTCGCGTATATTCGGTATTTAGGTTTTTATCACAAATATTCAAACGAATGTTTTTCGAAAAGTTGTCTGACAAAACTTTCTCAATAGTAACGTGTCATGTAAAATTGAACACCTTACTCAAAAATGATGTTTCACGAAGGTCAGTGGCGTAGAAAGAAATTTATATACCCGAATTTCTACGATACTGCCACGGTATCATGTACGAAAAGTTTTGTATGCATAGTCCATAATATTAGTGTCAGACGTATGAAATTTTAAATTAATATATTAACATAATCCAAACATATTCTTTTTCGATTTCAAAATGGAAATTTCAACACCCTGTGTTATTTTTGTATCTTCCTTCTGCCTCGGAGATATTGCAATGATTTTCTAAATCACCCAGTGCAGCAGTATATTGACGCGTCACAAACGTGGTGCCAGGCACACGTGTACCAATACACCAATAAATGTATAACTTGCTTAATGATTTCATAAAGCGTATGTAGGTAGGGAATACTCGGGCACTGTCCTTTGTGTGTAGTTCGCAATATGTCCTAGGGTGATAGAAACATTGATGTGACATATTACATTTATCGCCACAAAATCGCTATTTCTCAGTAAACATAAAATAGCAAGTGGTAAGATAGCTGGATGCCTATAATAGCTCACAAGATCCAGAGAATCTGTATCAACAGAACAACCCATCTCTACTAATGACATTTGAATATACACCAACGGTAAACATGTATCAAATGAGTGAATACAGCCGACTTGCCTACGTTCCCAATTAACAGAGTCCAGCTGACAGATGAGGGAGTTTTGATATGCGAACATGCAACAACAGGAGTTGTCACTCACTGTTCCAAAAAAACTTCATATAAAGAAGAACCCCGAACAACATCGAAGATAAAATTTGTTTCACGAACATCTGCGGAATTAACAGCAACACTGATGCTGTTCATCACTACTTGCAATCCAATCGTCCTGCCATGCTTTTCTTGGCGGAGACAAAAATCTCATAGTCTGCACCGATTAACCATCTTACTTCCCAAATTACGAGGTGCACTCCAATCTGAGAGAAAACGGGGTGGTTGCGGATTTTGTCACCCCGCTTCAGAGGTAGTTCTCCTCGGTGATTTCAATGCCCAAAATGAGCTTTGGTTGGGCTCAAACAAGACCGATGTAGCAGGTTGAAGCGTTCGCTCTTACTCAGGGGCTGACCCAGCTGGTAACGAGCCCCACTTTCTTTTCCCTCTTCTCGTCACATGCCAGTAGCCTGCTGGATCTCTTTCTGACCACTCATTCTGTCCACTATAGCACTGGTGTCCTGTCCCCCTGGGCAACTCAGACCACAGTGCTGGGGAGGTTCAGTTCTGGTCAGAATCCGCTGTCGAAGCAGAAACTCGCCCAAGCCACAAAATTTAGCATTACGGACATGCCGACTTCGAGAGGCTCAGAGACTTCCCATCTACCTTTTCTTGGGGAAATGTTTGTTTCGGTAACGCGGATGCGTCGCTGTCTGTTCTTCGATAACCGAAATTATCCACGTTACCATGGAGAAATACATACCTCATACAGTGAAAGTGCCTAAACCAGGGTTCAACAGCTGGTTCAATAAATCGTGTGACACTGCTTCCCAGCAGAAGATCAAGGTGCAGGTACACAGAACCTTCTTACAAAACAGACAAGCCGACATCTAGTCCAGAAACAAATATAAGGGTAATGTCGCAACGGCAGTCGATCTTTTTGGACTCTGGCCAAGCAGATTGAAGGGAACTTCTCGCGCAGAAGCCTTCCACAACTTACGTGTGAGTATGGACCGATTGTAACAAACTCAAGGCGGAAGTGCTTGCCAAGATCTTTGCTGCCAACTCGACCATGGAGATCCCCGCAACGCCCAAGTCCCGTCGATTCAAAGGGTTCCCTACACTATGCGGGAAGTAACATTTATACAGGTGCTCTTGTCGCTCGACATCAGCAAAGCTTCGGGTCCGGACCTGATTCCTGCAATTGTACTGAAGAGGTGTGCAGCGTCTCTTCCATATGCCTTTTGAATCCGGACCTTCCCAGAAACCTGAAAATTGGGTCATCTACAGCCCATCCAAAAAAAAGGCTCTAAGAGCGGCCCTTACAGCTACAGGCCTATAGCTCTGTTAAAAGTAAGGTGAAGGAGAGGTGCATAAATCGCGATCTTCTGTACTACCTCGAACGTCGCGTCGCGGGTAGATTAGCGAGTATGGTTTTCGGCTCCACAGGGGACCTCCTAGCTAACGTCACGCAATTGGAGTCTAGTCTTATGGTGAGGCCCATGCCGTTGCTATTGATATCACGAAAGCGTTCGATCAGCTGTGACACGCTCGCCTCTTAAGCAAACTTCCATCCTATGGCCTGCCAGAACAGCTTTGCAGATGGGTGGCTGACTTTGTCTCTGGCCGCAAGATATCTGACGTAATTGACGGGTTATCCTCTTCATCCCACAACGTCGACGCGGGTGTTCCCCAGGGATCGGTCTTGGCTCCGACACAGTTCCTCTTACATATCGAAGACCTTCTTTACTGTATGCTCAACCCAATCCACAGCTTTGCTGACAACAGCACTCTGCATGCAGAAGTTCAGAGTAACAAGCCGATCTCTGCCGCTGAGCTGGGAAAAGGAAGACTAGCGACGACTTCCTCTCTGACGAGAGATCTGGAGGTTATCAATGCTTGGGGACGCAACAATCTTGTACAGTTTAATGCTTCCAAAACGCAGTACTGTCTTTGACGAACAAAAAGTGTCTTTGCGCTCATCCCGTTTCGATGGATGGCAGAGTTCTGCCAAAGAGTCGTTTACTTCGGCTGGTCGGAGTCCAGATCACCGAGGACTTGATCTGTCACGAACATATCTCGTTAATAGCGGCAGCTGCTGGGAAAAGCTAGGCTATTTGTTTAGGACTAAGAAGTACTTTTGTCCGCATGACCTTCTCACTCTATACAAGGCCCAGATAAGGCCTAGCCTCGAGTATTGCTCACATGTTTGGGGTGCTGCCACCCTGATTACATTATTTATGCTCGGTACTGTACAGAGAAGGGCTGTCTGACTGATCGAAGGCTCTTCTCCAACAGACAGTCTTGGAACCCTTTCGCACTGGCGGGCCGTCGGCGATCTAGCATTCTTCTACCGCTACACCAACGGGTTTTGCTCCTCATGTCTCTCTTCCATGATGCCGCCGCGCGATGTGTCTGCCAGACAGGCCCGCCTGATTTTGGCCTCCCATCCTAACCGTGTCGAACTTCATACATCCAGAACTGGCCGATACGACCGCTCTTTTGGCCCGAGGGTGTTGAGATTGTGGAGCAATCTACAAGAGGAAGCTTTTCCAAATCCTACTAACCTTCGGCAGTTCAAAAATCGGATTAACAAAATTTTTTTGGAATCCTTTGGGATACAGGTGACCCGGCATTTAGGCTTCTGCCTGCGCGGCTGCTTCGGTATAAAAAACCCATCTCTACTACTATGACTTGTAAAAATATACAGGTATATCCTGGAATCTGGAACTTTCGTTTTCAGAAACAATTGTTTGAATTAACAGATCTAATGTGCTGCAAAGGAGTACGGAATAATTAAAACGGGAATTAAAAATAATGTTCTGCTCATTTGATAAGAAATTGCGACCATGTACGTATAAATACTACTCGAAGTTGTTGCCGCTTAATTTAGAAACACGGATTTGTTAGCTCCTTCCTTAATTTGTAAAGCCAAACCTAATGTGCACATGAATGAAAGATCTAGAGAAGCACCTTGCTAGAGGAAGCGTAGGATTAATACCAAAGAGTTTTTCGGAAACTAAGAACTAGTTATCTTAGTATTTACAAGAACTATACGTTGTGTAAAGGAAAGTCTCAAGAATGCCCTGTATTATAGTAAACGTCTATTAAACGAGTAAGTACAGCTCATTGGCCGACGTTGCCAATTAACAGCGTCCAGCTGAGACCTGAGGGAGTTGCCGAACTCCTCCTCTCTGATATAGGAACATGTAAGAACAAAATTATAAACTTCCTGAGACGTCGTAGCTTACAGTTAGGGGGTACATAACAATATTGAAGTCGGCCGAGTAATTAATAACGGGCGAGAACATATGCGCCTCTCGAGGAAGTTACTCGCTGCATACAGAAACTTCGATGGCTGGTGATTGAGCATAGGTGTGAAGTGTGTTAGGCCAAGGAGGCAAATACTATCAATGTTGTCTCAATACGATATTTATTGCACTCTTAAGTCTACCTTAATACTTTCACGATTCACCAGAAGATAGATAAACATGCATTTAAGCAATACTATTAGAAAGGTTGAAGTCTCAGTATTTACTGTTAAGGAGCCGGGGTTTGCCAAACTTTCGTGTGTTTCAGATCTTATATTTCCTCGGTGACATCCTTCTTCCCAACCAATGACATTTCACTTAAACACTTAGACTAAGCTCCAATGACACTCGACGCTACGTCATCGCAGATTTGGATAAAAATGGTATCGAGGTGAGGCTGATAATGTCGGGAGTTCAGAACAGCAATGTCCGTCGGGCATATCGTGTTATTTAGTTCCTTTATTAATTATTTGAAACTTTTTGTCCTACATTTCAACTAGAAAGCGTCCGGTAACAATGGTAATGTGCAATATTGCCACAGAGTGACCATGGACACGATTTTTTATGTCAGTTGTGGGGGAGGCATATGAAGGGTGTTATCTGTTCATCTGTAATGGACGTTTTCTGTGCTGTTGGAAGAAAGCATTTGAATGAAGTAAATGTTTCGCATTCCCGTTACCAGCTACACGCCGATACCATTGTTATCAACATTTCCGATTACGTAGAGTGTCGCTGGCTCTGAAATTATTTGCTAAGGATCCATCTATTTGAAGTAAAAAACAAATATCTGTTTACACTTTTCCATGTATCGGCCTCTCAGGTGGTGTTGAAACAAGTTCAAAGATTCACGTTGATATTGAAATTTTCAAGGGGTCCTTTTGCAACTTATCCATTCAAAATTCACTAATCTGTCTTCTGGAGAATGCAGCAGTCCCGTCGTGAAGCACTCTTCATTCAAATACTTTTTCCAATAGTACGGAAAACGTTCTTTCCAGATAAATAACAACTGACATAGAAATCGTATCAATGGTAACTCTGCAGCATTACCATTGATAGCAGATATCTCTTTTATGAATTATATCACAACTGCGCCAGTTCTACAGTTTTTAAATAACTAATTAAGGGACTTAGTAATAAAATATACCTACTCGACATTGGTGTTCTATGTTCCTCAATTACCGTTCTCACTCCAATAAAATTTTTATCCAAATCCGCGACGTTGTAGGGTTAAGTGTCGTTGGAACTTATACTAAGAAGGTTTCTCAGAAAATCTAGAAATTCCCCTGAAAATCGTTGGGTCCTCTCAGAGTAGAACTCCTTATATATCCATGAGACAAGATGATGAGATCTACTGCAAGTCAGTATATTGAGCAACCATGGGTATAATGCAGGCATACTTCGTACTCCTCTCCCTGGGCACCATCGGATCTCTTCGAACTGCCTCTGAATCTCGGATTTTGTGAGGCGAATGTCAGACGATAAGTATTTGAGATGTGATGATTTATAGAATGTGATTTTTTTCGTTGACCGTGTGGCTTGGATGTCAGTAATTATTAATCTTCGAGGTTACGAAGACATCCAATGACAATAACCCTTGCGTTACTATTGATGACGGTGGTGTAACGGCAGCCTGTCTGACGTCATTCTCCATAATTAGATACTAATTTTCATTTATCCTCGAAAGGCGGACCAGTGCTTAGTAGGGATGTAATCCGATAAAGCACGATGAGCTCCTCAGCTTCCACTAATTACCATAGGAGACCGTGCATGGTTGCAAAGTCCCTTCCGACACCAAGCCAACCTCCTTTGTCAGTATTTACTTATGCCTCCTCCGCTGGGGTGAGTATATCCGCAAAGGAACAGGGTGTAGAAGCAGGTGCAAAGAGTGTGAAAAGGTGTAGCTCCTCTCCTTTCAACCTCATCATCTCCGTAGGAAATCTAAACCGTTAATGGATAACAGAACTCGCTTCTACTCGTACTCTAAAATGCTTTGCTGAAACCAATTTGGATGTATGACGTTAAGTTATCGGGCACAGGAAGCAACAACAATATCGTTATCATTCAACTGTTCCAGAACAAGGTCCAAGGTATGATCTTTGAGGCACCGTACCCAATGAACTGATTCTGCGTGGGACCTATCTACCTACCATCAAAAGAGCGATCCTCGAGTGTCGGATACAATGAAAGCGTTGAAAAATACCGTAATGTGTTATCAAATAGATAAAATGTCCTACAATAAACTAGTGAATAGATTAAGCTGCCATTTTGCCTTAGTGATAGGACCAATATACATACATATACAGGGTGGCCCAAGCAAAAGGTCACACCCCTATTTGTGACTATCCTGGTACCTTTTGGGAAAAACGCTCAGACAAGCCAACTTTGATTTACAGGGAGACGTCTCTTCATCTACAGCCGTACAATACAGGGTGATCCAAAAATATGCGTTACATTTTTAAATGGGAACCCCCATTTTTTTATTTTTAGTAACTTTTGTGTAATAAGGTTTATACCTATCTTCAATTGTTGTGAAGCTCTTTGAGTTTATAATAAAATTCTAGAAATTATGATAATAAGGGATTATATCGTAAAAATAATAATTAATATAGTTCCCATAGTATCAAGACTTTAGTTTAAAATTAAAAACAAGTCTCCGAGTATTAAAAAACAAAAAACAACCCACAGTTTACACGCACATCAAAGTTAAAGTAAAAATTAATTAGCTGTGAAATGGTGTCCATTTACCTCCATGCAATAACAAAGATTTTGTTCGAATCTATTCCTCACATTTTCAAGTATGTCTTGAGTTATTTATCTACATTCAGCCGCAATCTGCTAAGGAAGTTCTTGAATGGAATCTGGCTTCGTACTAAAAACTTGAATTTTCAAATGCCCTCAAAGAAAGTAATCTAAACGACTTAGGTCCGGAGATCTCGGTGGCTACTCGATGGGGCTCGTCTGCCGGTCCACTGATTCGGGAAATGGGTGTCCAAAAACTACATACAAACTAGTGCGGCGGTGCATCATCTTGTTGGAAATGAATGTAATTTTCATTTTATTATTTTATTTATTATTATTATATTTTGTTGGGCCAGTGGCTTGGATGTCAGTGGTTGGTGATGATATATGCAATTAATTTAGCATTGGACAGATACCACTCTATGGAGTGATACTTTTTAGTTTATATTCGCCCGACAAAGATTTATACCGCCATAATACTAACCTGTGAAATGTTTTGCTCTTTTCAGATACCTAAATTAAATTTATAAATGTAAAAGAATTCTTGAATTATGAATACAGTAGAAAATGTACTTCTTTTTCTGCTAGCACTATATTCATTCCTTTATTGGTGCTAAATACACTTGCGTGCTTACACAGGTCAAAGTAAAATTTAAAATGCAAAAGTGTAAATTCACAAAAGATTAACGTTTGTTCGAAAGAACGACATTAACCGAAAACTGTAAAAAAAAAAACAAAATTCAAAATAAATACAAAACTGTAGAACAAACACATCCGAACAAATTAACAAACAGAGTAAAATTGAACAAGCACACTATAACATCATCATTAGAAATCCAAAAAGTTAATATTTATATATACAATGTGTTTGGTCACGACATACCGATATTTAAGGGCGGTATTTTTCAGCTATCTCTATCGACAGATCGATTCCCCTACAATGTCTTACCTCACCACCCTTGAAATGGCAGCCATTTTTACTTTTACGTTACGATTACGCTAGTGCATGTAAAAAAAATGTAATAACTGAGTACATATTTATGTGTCACAGAATGATAAATTTGGTGTAAATTGAACGATAACGTGTTGTCCTAGCGATTGTTAAAACACTTGTATTGATACTAAGTGTCAAACTTTCTTACAAAAAGACAAAAACAGAAAAACACATGCAAGAAAATTGATTATTTTGTGCATTTCCGCACACCATTCAAACTAGTCCGTGAAGCTGTACTTTTTTTGTGCTAATTCTACAGATAACTATGCTATATACAAAATGCCTCCAAATTTGTTACCCTATGTTGGTTATTTTAAGTATTTTAAGAGAGAAGGTTTACACCCCTATCATCTTAGAAGAGTTCAGGATCTTCATGAGCCAGATTATGCAGCAAGAATCATAGTTTGCACCTGTTTTCAAAGGCAGCTGCGTCAAGACTGCAACTGTTGGCAAAAAATTCTGTGGACGGACGAAGCAAAATTTACGAGGCAGAGGATCATAAACCATAAAAATGACCACTTAAGGTCTTCGGAATACAGTTCGACCGAGCACTTTCCAACAGGAAACGGAGTCTCAGTCGCCCCACTTGAGCTATCTCCAAGGTTAGATGCCCAGGGATTTTTGGAGTTCTTGAAGACCGAGTTTGCAGATCTACTCCATGATCTGTCACTTACCAACCGCCGCAACATGAGTTTGCAGCTTGACGGAGCTCCCGCACATTTTGCGCGGATTGTACGAGAACATTTGAATGGGCATGGACATGTCGTGGACGCACTGTCGCTTGGCCACCCGATCACCCGATTTAATGCCCCTAGATAATTTTTCTGGGCATAATGAAGCAAAAAGTTTACTGTCATATGTCGGCGACATGGGAAGAGCTCGTGGAAAGGATGCATACAGCTGCGAACGGAATTGGAGCTGACTCGGATATAGTCCGCCGCTCAACACGACGCATGGTTTTAAGAGCAACAATGTGCACAACCAATAATGGACGACATTTTGAATAGCTTCTGTAACATTGAACATGTCCAAACTCTTCATGAGAAACATTGATTTGTCATTTTTATGTATAAAAAGTTTGAAAGCAATTTGCATTTCATTACACCCATTTTGACCAATGTAAGATAGCATCTATTACTTAACGTAGAAGAATTAGGATAACAGATTTGGTGTCACTCTGTAGACAACATAGTTAGCTGTAGAATTGGCACAAAAAAGTACAACTTCACCTACTAGTTTTTGAATGGTGTGCGGAAATGCACAAAATAATCAATTTTCTTTCATATTTTTTTTTCTGTTTTTGTCGGTTATAGGTATGTTTGACGATTAGTATCAATACTAGTTTTTCAATAATCACCAGGGTAACCTGTTATCGTTCAAATGACACCAAATTTATCATTCTGTGACATTGAGGCCCAATTTCACCAACATTAATATTATGGACCAATGGGCAAATACCTTTTCGAAATGCAATTTGACAGAAGCTGTCAAAGGTCTCTGAATATTACTGACTTCTATTGAAATATTGAATAAAATCGTGAAAATTCGACTGTATTATAAACAAGACCACTTTTTGATTCCAACATGATGCTTTTGTACAGAAAATACAGGACAACTTTTAAGAATTTAGATATATGTTATAGGTTTACATTTAACAATCCGTTATCATGACAGCTGTCAGTGACCTGGCGTGGCTTGTGTTCCTCTCAGGTTCCTCTCCTCCCCAGAGATAAACCCAGTGATGATAAACCAGTTGGTTCTTTCCTTGCTGAGTTATTGTGTATCTTGTGAATACGGATTACCGTTGTGGATGCTTCCTTTCTTCTTTGTGTTTGGACCGTTTAATACTTTTATTTTTTGTTTATGTGTGGTTGAATTTGAGTGATTACAGCGCTTGTTTATTGCAGCATGTAAGTATAGTGCTATAATCTAGTTTTATAGGCTAAGATGATGGGTACAAAACTTCAGGGCCGTCGACAAGAGAGGAGCTCGTGGCTCAGCAAGGGGGGTTCGGCGCTGAGGGTAGCCCGAGGCTCGCTTACTGAACTGAAGGATAGACGTCCTTAGGTTTGCTCATGTCAAGAAAACTGCCCGAGAATATTTCGGCATGGGGGCTCGAGAATTTTCCGGCATAGGAGCCCGAGCTTATTTCTCAACGGCCCTGCTTATCAAAATATGTTGCTAAAATCATCAATTTTAATATTGTATCATTACAGTATTGCTACATTATTACAACTGCAAAAGTTAAATTTGATTTTGTTTATGTTCTTAGAGCTTAGCGACATTTCTATTTCCTTGAGTCATTTAACTTGAACATATTTTTTGTTACTGAATGTTGTTTTTCAGAAACCATGTCTGGGTACCGCAAATGCGCAGTTAGAGGCTGTCAGGGCAGTGTTTTAGTATGGCATAGATTTCCAAATCCGACGAAATTTATGTATGCTTTTGTGCAATGGGTGGATTGTATTGGTAATGAAGCAGTGAGCGATCTAGACCCCATAACTGTTTATAATGGATATAGAGTGTGTCATACACACTTCACAGAGGAAGACAATTATGGTAACAACAGACTTAGGATGGATGCTGTGCCATCACTAAATCTTCCTGATCAACAAATATCCAACACGACCGATGAAATTCTTGGTATGTTGGTTTGTTTTATTTTTAGTATCACCCAATTTTACATATCTGAACTTCAATTACATATATTCAGCTTTCTGGAAACTGTTATAAGTAGTGACTTTCAACAGTGCTTAGTACAAGTGATTGATACTACATAACTATAGTCTGTTTATCGAAGGAAGAGTAAATCCAAACATATACATGCATATTTTACATGACTGGTGAGGCTACATGCACCTTCGTGTTGTCTCCTGCTCCACCCTCCTGGTTTGGCATTGGCAGACAACACAGTACATGTAGCAAGTCACATAAAATATCTGTGAACATTGTTGGGTTTGGTGTCTTTCTTCAATAAACGAAGTATATAGTTAATATTTCCCATTTAAAACTCATTTCAACTCTTTGATGAGAATCATTTATATTTGGAATAAGTTGGACTGAGCTCCAGTTAACACTGGGAATGTTGTAAGGTGAATATTTATACAGGGAAATTAGAGATAACATTATCTTAACTGCAAACATCTCATTGGTAGTTGTTTCAATCATTCCCGGAATGGGCTCCAAAACAGTTTATTGATGATAGCACAGTAACTGTATGAAAAATTATAAAATTGATCATTTAATTTTTTTTGATAGTGTAAATTGTGTGGTTACAGGAAAACCATCAACTTCAGCATCATCACAACAGTTGGGAGAAGTTTGCTCAGTTACCACTTCACAACCAGAAAATCTTGATGTAACTACAGTAGAACCCATTGAGGAACATTATTCAGAAGCAAGTGAGTAAAGTAATTTTGCATGAATCTCTTAGCCTATTATACCAAGGGAAACACTGTTTTCCAAAAAAAGCAAATCTTAATAGAAGTTCTTCAAAATTGTGAAAGTTTGAAAAGAAAGTTGATTTCTATACATAATAATACCTACTAATAATAATAATTTTAATTTCAGATCACATCAGCATAATATAAACTTTAAACGAAGTTTGTTCAACTTTGACTATCAATCACGGAATATTTTATTGAATTTATTGTCTTGTAAAAATACAGTTGTAATGGATTGTAAACATATATGTAATATAATATCAATTTCATTCTTTATTTCAAGGTTCGTCAAGAACAGAATCTGGATTATTGCATAAGGTACATGTAACCAGAGAAACTTTGAACTCACAGGCTGCTAATTTGAACTCGAGGCTAATTGAGTCTACAATTCATAAATTTGATAATAGCTCCATCTGCACTAATGTTCCTACATTTACTTTTCGCTACGTTGACCAGCATGGATTGCTGGATGTTTTAACTTCTATAAAGTCAGAAGCATCGGGTTGGGATGGACTTAATCGTAAAATGATACATATCTGCTTACCAGAAATCTTGAATCACATTACTCATATTATCAATGTTTCCTTAGAGACAGGAATTTTCCCATCCTGCTGGAAGGAAGCTATCGTTTTGCCTTTGGCGAAGACAAACAGCCCCTCTGAGTATTCTCACCTACGGCTCATCAGCATGTTGTGCTTTTTGTCGAAGGTTTTAGAGAAAATAGTCTACATTCAGCTGGCCCACTATTTTGAACAAAACACTATGATTCCTCAATATCAGTCTGGTTTCCGTACAGGGCATAGCACAACAACCGCGTTATTAAACATTACGGATGATATCAAAAATGTAGACGATCAGATAGGAACTGCTCTGATTCTGCTAGACTTCTCTAAGGCCTTTGATATGGTACATCATGGTATTCTCTTGGGTAAGCTCAAATTTTAAGGTCTTTCTGACAAGCCACTGCGTTTCTTCGATTCGTATTTGCGCAATCGTACCCAGAAGGGGAAAACAGGTAAGGGACTTTCTTCGGCGAAGATTGTTGCAGCTGGCGTACGTCAAGGCTGTGTTGGGACCATTACTCTACTTAGTTTATACTTTTGATCTGCATACTTGCCTTTAGCACTGTAATACTCAAACGTATGCAGATGACACACAGCTAACTCTGTCTTTTGATTCTTTAGACATGCATGAAGCATCATATAAATTGAACTTAGATCTAGTTAACATTGAAGAGTACTGCAAAAGACATTGCCTGAAGATCAATGCCTCAAAATGGTACCTTCATGGTAATTTCTAATTACTTCAACAATGTCATTTTGGTCTGTGACGCTTATCAACTTTTTTTGTACATCGTACTAGATTGATCTGAGAATTTTTAAAATATGTTTGAATAACTGCGCTGAATTTTTCGAAAATTGGATCTTCAAAATATAAACAATATTTGAATTTTTGTACAATGAATTCTTTCACAAATTTAACAATATCTGCTTCAAAATTATTTTTTGACAGTTGAATAGAAATTCGCTGCTTGTTCGTATGTAACTAAATAATTACTGGATCAACTGGTTCGAAATTGACTTCACAAATAATAATTTGATTTTTTCCATAATTTACTGCTGAATCACTGATTGGGATCTCAATCGTGGGGTTTTCAATATTTGAATAGACAGTGTGTCCTGATGAAATATTATCGTTTTCATCAATTCTATCTTAGGCCCGTATGGTCAGTCGTCCCTACAATTGTAGGGCGCCTTTATGGCCTCCTTGATTGTCATAGTTTTCTACTTTTCCGTGTCAGAATTCTATTTTGAGGTTATGTCACAAACATTAATTTGCATCAAATTGTGCTTGCTTTTGAGTTATATCATGTTTTATCAGCCTGGAATTTCCTACAATTTAAAAAGAAAACATATCTTCACAATAGGAGAGCGCTGACGCTGACACGGGATAACTGTAATCTAGAAATTTTTGGAGGAGAGAAAGGAGTATGACAATCAAGGAGGCCATAAACGCGCCCTACAAATGTAGGGACGACTGACGATACGGGTCTAAGTCATTTGGTTGAGGTGCTATCGAATGATTATCGGTTTGATTGGGAATACTTGAAATGTTCGATGGACCTCGTTGATTTTCAAAATTTTCGTTAAACTCTTTCATGTATTGTGCAAGGGGCGTTGGTGCTCCTGTTTCATTAACATTTACTTCTATTCTAGACAAAAAGTCGGCATTTGCGTTAGCTTTACCTTTCCTATATACGATGTCAAAGTCGTGTTCTTCTAGTCTTAAGCGCCATCTTAGTAATTTTGAACTTGCGTCTGAAAATAACCATTGGAGGATTTTATGATCGGTTACAATGATGAACTTGCGTCCAAGAATATTGGGTCTAAAATATTTAACTGCATATACAGTCGCTAATAGTTCTTCTTCTGTGGTACTGTATATTGTTTCTGAATCACTTAAGGTTCTTGAGGCGTATGCTATTGGCAAGTCTGAACCTAATTTTCCTTATGATAAAATTGCGCCGATTGCATAATTGCTAGCATCTGTGGTAATTAAAAATGGTTTAGAAAAATCTGGATATTGAAGAATAGGATCATTTGTCAATAAAGTTTTACGAAATTCAAAACATTTTACATAATCTGGATCCGTGGGATTAATAATTGCATCCTTTTTTAATCTGATAGACAGTGGCTTCGTAATCTTAGTAAAGTCTTTTATACATTTTGGGTAATAACCTAACAGTCCAAGAAAGCCTTTGATCTGCTTCTTAGTTTTTGGTATTATAAATTCTGCGATTGCTCTAATTTTTTTGTGGTTTGGCTTAACACCATCCGTTGTTACAACATGCCCTAAATATGAAACTTCTTTTCTAAGAAATTCTGATTGATCTAATTGTATTTTAAAATTCGATTGACGCAATCGTTCGAAAACTTCCCTATGTCTATATATATATATATATATTTATATATATTATATATATTGTGTTATGACCTTTTTTTTGCTGTAAGTTAAAGTTGCATAGATTTTACGAATTAGAAGGTTCTCTACTACTTACTCGTTTGCTAGTTCATAAGATACGATATAGATAGATAAGAGTATATGGATCTCATACCTTGCTAAAATTTATTGTCTATACATTGTACATAGCATTTTCATTCCTGTTTTCACCTGTTGATTCGCTTCCTTCTGGTGGATCTGCCCTAGCGAGTCTGAAACACGACTCAATAAGTAACAGATACTCAACTCACAGTATTGAAGTCAAATTACTTGTTTCCTTTCATAACTTAGTGCCACTGAAGCCATCCTAGTCATTGTTTACAATTTTATAACCTTAATAGCAATGAAGTTTGCGGACAGGTGTCAAGTCGGCTGTCACTGTCAAAGGTGTGAATGATAGCATGTCAACTGGCGTGGAAATGACAGGCTCGAGATGCGCGCAAGAAGTAAAAAAAAGAAGGGATCAGCGTCTGTTACGCAAGGACGGATATGGTACCGCAAAATAGCTGAAAGAGAACTCTTCACAATTCCAAGTGCTATAGGCGCACCACCAGTATTGTGGGATTATTAGTATTGGGAGATTTCCCTCTACACAAAAGGCTACCCTACACCCTAGGTAGGTAGCTTACCTCTTTTTCGATGCTTTTAGCTGATGCTAGAAGCACTCATGTAGTGCCTGATTAATTGCTTTGAAGTGCATGTAGCTTATGCTTGACTGTTGTCCACAGGCCTTTTTCGTTCTTTTTATTCTGTTTCTTCTTCACTTCGTGTCTTGCTTCCTGCTGCATACCTACATTTGACCATCTGAGGGCTGGTTGACCCCACCAGGTGATTCCAGGGATTGCAGGTCAGATTAGGCTTTAAGGTTTATTTATGTAAAACTTCAGGTTCCTGGGA
This sequence comes from Acanthoscelides obtectus, assembly GCA_963669975.1. Lineage (NCBI taxonomy): Eukaryota > Metazoa > Arthropoda > Insecta > Coleoptera > Chrysomelidae > Acanthoscelides > Acanthoscelides obtectus. The sequence goes on along the minus strand of CAVLJG010000003.1, from coordinate 69,421,618 downwards.
CAGCTGGAATATAGAGCACCCGATTTGTTGTTGTAACATCCATTATGTTAAGATCACTAGTTTATGTTTCACCATGCAGTGCGCATACTTACCATAGGCATATCTGCCCCCCCTTTCTGTAGTAACACATCACCTTGCCCAGCAGGTTGTGTAAAATGAGACATAGCATATTCGAATGTAAGTGTTACGACTTCGTGTAGTCCTAGGAAGTAACCCATAAGGTAGCCGTCCTCTCTTTTGTGAGATTCTTGTACATAAATATAACGTTTTTTTTTTGTCCCGTGGAACCACGAAACTTCATACAGAAACCTGAAGCTAAGTCTAGTGTTGAGAAATATTGGCATCGACCTAATTTATCTAATAAGTCTGTTAGGTTCGGAAGGGGGTAACGATCTCCTAAGGTTTTTTCGGTCAACTTTCTGTAGTCTATGACTATTCTCCACTGTTTTGACCAGAAGCGTCTAATTTTTTCGGTATAATCCAGATCGGTGATGACGATGCTGAAAAACTTTCTCTGATAATTTTTTGATCAAGTATTGACTGAATTTGCTTTTGTACCTCTTCTCTGTGAATTTCAGGATATGTATAAGATTTAGTGTAAATAGATATTTTACGTATGTGATGCTTTATTTTTCTAGTAAAAGTCAAATAATGTCCATCTATATGGAAGATGTCTGAATATTCACTTATCAGCTTAGTAATTGCTTCTTTTTCTTCAGAATTCATGTGCGCTGTCCTAATTTTGGAAATATCGAATTTATATTTTTGAAATATCAAGGAATTAATAATTGGTGGATCAGAATTTTTTGAAAATTCGTAGTCTTCAAAATTTTCTACATCAATAGGTTGAGATATGTCGAGAGAGATGAATTCTTCGGATGAATTCAAAATTGTGCAAATTGTTTCATAATTATTTACTACAACGAGACATTCTGGGATTTCTAAACTTGACAGTTTCCTGTATGGAATAATAGCATTGCCGTTTTTCACATTTTTTACGTTAATCTTGATTATCTGCTCTATTCGAGGTGGAACAGTAATGACGTAAGTTGTATTTGTATTGACTTGGTGATACTGTAAGGGTATTTGTGCTGTGGGTGTAATCAAAATATCATTACTTAAATCAATGTTAGCGTTCAATACATCTTTTAAATTATCTAATCCTAATAGGCATTGAAAATGCTCGTGGAATCTGAATAAGTGAAATTTCATAAGAATATTCGGATTTTTAAAAATTTTTGGACAAGGTATCCTCATGCTATATTTTCAATAGATGAACTATGTGCTGAAGTGATTTGAAATGGATCTTTCCTTATATATCTTGGGAATAATGTTTTCGCAATTTCAGGATGTATGAAAGATTTCATACTTCCCGTGTCAATGAGTAGTTTGAGATTATACTCTGGAAATGTTATGTATGGCAACTTGCTAAAATTATCAATTAGACTCATTATTTCAATTGAAGTCGGTTTGTCGCTCGAGTCATTGGTTCCGAGGCTTCTTCGCCTAAAAAATCTTCGGAATTATTTTCCTCAGGATATTGATTTTCATAATAATTTTCATCGTTTCGAAGTTCTACCACTGGTGGATCTTGTAAATTAAATGATGGCTCTGAGATCACACTTGGTCTTTGCAAATTTCTGTTTTGGAAATGTTGATGTTGCTGATACGTATGACGTGTGGACGTACTCATTGGAATAGTTTTGGGTAAATTCTGTTGATTGACCTGATTGGGCCTAAACACGTTAGTGTTGGAATAATTTGGTTTAATTTGATTAAAATTATTCGGTCTAACTTGATTAGCTTGACCAAATTGTCTTTGTAAAAATGGTCGTTGTGGAATATTTTGGTACTGATTTCTACAAGTACTGAAATTATTGTTTGTAGTGTGGCGAACTAGTTGTTGCGCATTATACCTGTTGTTGTTCTTATTCTTATCTACCTGTTTTACGGTGTTCTAGTTGGAAATCGTTTGTTAGTATGTTTAGAGCTTCCTTCAAGTCTTGAGGATTCTTTGTCCTCATAAGTGAACCAAGAGGCTCCTTTAATCCTTGATTGTTACTTGTAAGTTTAGTAAACTATGTAACTTGTTATAAAATTGAAAGGGATATTCATTGCTTTGTTTCAATTCACAAATTTCTATATTTAACGTGAAAACATCACGATTGTCTTGATAAGTGTTCAAAAGTGCATTTTTCAAATCTGCCCAATTACTTATAATCAATAAATCTAGGTAACAGCCTTGTTGTCCATGAAATTAGGGTATCATGTTAAGATACTCCGGGCGTAGTGTCATATTGGACTGGTTTGATTGATTTGTGTGTGATTCTATTAGTAAACTAGGCCTCAATTGTATATTTTTTAACCTATGACTGATATGTTCCGTATCCGTCTGTGAGTCCGAATCAGATTCGCTCCCTGAACCTCTTAACAGCTCTTGATTATTTTGACCCTTGTAAGGCATTGGTACTTACAGTAATAATCCAATCCGTCCCATTCCTGTATGCCTCAGTGCTGTGAGGATTCCTATCTTCGCACAGATGTCCCTTCTGTTTGGTCGTCTGGGATGACCACCACTTGGATAGATTGCTGTCTTCTATCGGTTTCTCCATCGGGTAGCACCCCAATCTGGTTTCGTTGATTACGATCACGAATTCGATATCCCGTCGATTCACGTCCGACCAATCGGGATTGGTTTCGTAAGCCAGCTAATCGTTGAAACGAAATCGAATAATGTCCCTTTTCCGACTGACTGCGCCACTTAAATAACTCTTCTTTTCGAAAGTCTTTTCAAAAATTTTAATTGTGAAAAAACCGAGTACAGATAGGTGTTCGTCGATTGAACTCTGAATCGAGACTGTTTTAAAAATACGTTATACAATGCAAAGGAAAGGACAAATTAAATATAAAACTATTAACTGATGAAACATGAGTCGCAGTGAAAAAGTGCTGAATGGGCTTAATCTTCTTTATAGGCTGGTACATAACTTATATATAGATGGAAGACAAATTATCCCCAGGTTGATGAATGCCTCCCTACATGGCTGCATATAACTCAGACCTGCGATGACTCTGGATGCAGCGCCTTTGTATGCATATGCACAGAATGACCGCAGTTAAAAAGTGCATAAGACATTCTTGCGAAATAAATGGTCTTGGGTAGTTCCCTGAGAATACTGTTACATGTTCCTTCCAAGTCATGTGTGTATCAACACTGACACCCAAAAAATTTACTGTGTCTACGGTATTGATGTTATCGTGACACAAACTTATTACGATGGAATGTGTCTTCGAAGCATTAAGTATCAGTTTATCTGCTAAGAACCAATTTTCTAAATTTATTGTCTATTCAGTATTCGCAGAGAGAAGTAGATCAATTGATTTGCTACTAAAAAGCAGTGTTGTGTCATCGGCAAACAGTACAAGGTTGTTGTTTGTATTACAATTAGGAAGGACATTAATGTACCTCTATTAAGAATGAAATTGGACCCAGCACAGAGCCTTGTGAGACGCCACATGAAACTATCATTGTACTAGAGGTAGTGTTGTTGAAGGTTACAAGCTGCTGCCTGTTACTCGAATAAGATAACAAAAGTCAAAAGCTATTTCTATGGAACTTATAATGCCGACAATTTTTGTAGAAGATTGTCATGTTGGACACAATCGAAAGCCTTAGTAAGATCAAAAAAAATTAGCTAAGCAATGAGCACCACTTTCAGAAGCTGCACTTATTTTCTCAACAAAGCTGTCAATAGCTAGAGAAGTAGACTTACCTGATCTGAAACCGAACTAACAGTCAGTAAATAGGCTATTGCTTTCAAAATAGTCAATCAACTTATCTTCTTAGTTTCTGGGCAATTCGTAAATATATTGTCGAGGCAGTTAGCCTTACGAGTTTCCACAAGCACCATAGCCTCAAGCCCATAGCTTTCAAACAAGTTCACTACCTGTAATGCTTAATATTGATTTGTATTGAATTTAACGTTGAAGTCACCAGATACTATAATCAATTTATTGTTATTAATCTTATCTAGCAGTATCGATAATTTCAAAATGAAAGAATCAAAATCACCATCACGGGATCTGTAAAACGAAACCAGTTCATCACCAATAATAACACCAGCTAGTTCAAAGTTTAGTTCATCAGATAGACTTAAGATATCCATGGGAAGGGATTCAGCAGCAAATGAATCATGAATATAAATTACCACACCACCTCATATCTTAATTTTCCTACAAAAAACTAGAAGCACTAATGAGCAGACAGCTCAATTCATCCGGTTTCAGCCAATGTTCATTTAAACACAATTGAAGTTGTATATTCCTTGGATATTATGGTGTAATAAATTAATGATCTCTAATGCCTGATTCACTTAACATATCACAGTTCTGCTCTAACCGTGGTCCTCAGCGGTCGTGTGGAACAGCCGAAGTGAAGAGACTTTTTTTTGTGGTCAAGTGAAAAAAGACAATTGTGTGTTTATGCGAGAGATTTCTTGGTCAAGAACGGAAGGTCGCTCCGAATAAAAAACAAAACAATGCTGCCAGCTGGTAATGGTACAGCTATATCAGCAATCCGTTCAACCCACATATGAGTTATGCAGCAGCGACATCAGGATACCAAAACAACATCCAACAAGCAGAAGAACAGGCAATGTCCCTGAGCAAGTCTCTCCAAGAGTTCAAGGTGATGTTTGATCAGCTTATACAGCAAAACAGCATTTTAAACATCTACACTGTTGAATAAAATTCATAATAGCTAAATTCTTGAAAATTGCATTGTGGAAAGCCAACGGTCTTCTGCAGCACAAACAAGAAGTAAAATTGTTTCTTGAGCAAAATAGGGTGGATATTCTTCTGGCGAGTGAAACACGTTTTACTGATAAGCCTTATTTCAATATTCCACATTATCCACAAAACCTATCATACCAATCACCCTGATAATACTGCGCATGCTGGAACAGCGATCATAATAAAGTCCAAGATCAACTACTACGAGTTGCCAAAATTCGAGAAAGATTACCTGCAAGGTACAGCAATTAGTGTACAAATGACATCTTATCAGTTAGCAGTCGCTGCAGTATATTGCCCGCACCGTCATAACAATAAGGAAGAAAATTTCTCAGAATTCTTCATATCCCTAGGCTCCAAGTTCATTGCCGGTGGTGATTACAATAGTAAACATACTCTCTGGGGATCACGTTAGATTACACCTAAAGGTAGAGAACTCGCCAAAACAATACAAAAAGGAAACTACCATTACCTGTCCACAGGATCGCCGACATATTGGCCCACAGATCCACAGAAAGTACCAGATTTTTTCATTGCTAATGGAGTATCCCACACGTATACGGATGTTTCACCAAGCTACGACCTCTCATCAGACCACTCCCCAATAATAGCAACTATAAGCTCTTCAACTATATTCAGACCACCACCTCCTAGACTACATAACAAATCTACAAGCTGGAATAGGTACAAAGAGCAGATAAATGAAATGATCAATTTGGATGTGACTCTAAAGACACCACAGGATATCGATACAGCCCTGTCAAACTTCATTGAAATATTAGTACAGGCAGCATCCCAATCTACGCGTCACCAAAGTCCTGAACAACAAAAAGCCAGCATCCCGGACAAAATAAAAAGGTTGATAGCTGTAGAAAGAAAAGCTAGAGCAGTATGGCAACGAAACCATGCACCTACAGACAGAAGAAAGTACAACCAAGCTACTGAGAAGTTGAAGGGTGAGATGATATTTCCATGCAAGAGTATGTCACAGATCCTAATAAATTTTACAATTCGATCTGGAGACCGATAAAATCTTCGAATAAACCCAAAACACCAGTGTCGCCTGTGCGAAGACAGACAGACAATGCTCCAAAATAATGGGCGCGCAGCGATAAAGAAAAAGCAGACTTATTTCAACAATACCTGGCTGATGTATTTACTCCTAATGACGATATACCGGATCAAGAAATAGTCGAACAGCTTACCAACTTACCATCCCATTACTCATCAATCAAACTGCTCACTCCAAAACAAGTGAAAGCTGAAATAAATAACCTATTTATCAAAAAAGCACCTGGTATTGATAAAATCACACCAAAAATGATGAAAGAACTACGAAACAAAGCAATACTGATGTTAATGTACATATACAACGCAATCCTCAGACTCAGTTGTTCGCCTGAACAACTGAAGACTGCAGATATTATACTTATACCAAAACCAGGGAAGGACCAAAGAATAACTTCATCCTATCGACCAATAAGCTTATTATCAATACTATCAAAGATTCTGGAAAGATTACTGCTACGTAGGATTAATAACGATTTGCCAGAAAAAAACTGGATCCCCAACCATCAGTTTGGATTTCGGAGTGAACACTCTACCATACAGCAATCACACAGAATGGTACAAACAATTAATTCAGCACTAGAAAATAAACAGTACTGCACATCAGTATTTTTGAATGTAAGTCAGGCATTTGATAAAGTTTGGCATGATGGTCTGCTGTTTAAAATAAAAACTGTACTACCCATAAAATACTTCTAAATATTGAAGTCGTTTCTAAGTCAACGTAAATTCCGAACTAGAGTAAATGAACAAACATCGAATTTCCATCGTATCAAATCAGGAGTTCCCCAGGGCAGCGTTTTAGGACCAATGTTGTACACCTTGTTCACCGCAGATCTTCCCATTTCCCAAAATACAGCCACAGGAACATTTGCCGATGACACAGTAATCCTTGCCAGCAACAGCGATTCAACGTTAGCTTCGAATTCTCTACAAGATCATCTAGAAATGGTGGAAACATGGATGAAGAAATGGAAGATAAAAATTAATGAAAACAAGGCACAGCAAGTAACCTTCACACTACGGAAAGGGAACTGTTCACCAGTATATATTAATAACACAACTGTTCCCCAGTCCATTTCAGCGAAATATCTTGGGCTCCATATGGATAGCAAACTGACGTGGAAACAACATATCATTAAAAAAAGAAAACAAATAGACTTGCGTGTGAAAGAATTATCCTGGTTGCTTGGGAGTAGATCCAAATTATCTCTGTCAAATAAACTTCTGCTATATAACACCATCATCAAGCCAATATGGGCATATGGAGCAGAACTATGGGGCTGCGCAAGTAAATCTAATATTCAGATAATCCAGAGGAGTCAATCGAAAGTACTCCGTATGCTAACTGATGCCACTTGGTATGTGAACAATGATACAATCCACAGAGATCTCAATGTTCCATTGGTGAAAGATGTGATTCGAGAGAGGAGCAAGAAACACCACAGAAAACTGGAAAATCACAGTAATACATCATTACAACCTCTATTAGAACCCCATAACCGTAGACGACTTAAGAGATATTGGCCAGCAGACCCACTTGATGTTTGAAGAGGTCTCATCACTGGATGGGACTTCATCATGCCACAACTAGTGCTGTTAACAGTACTATGGACAGCAGATTAGCTTATAGAATTGTTAATTTCTGATTGCTAATAAAGGATTGATTAAAAAAAAACTTAACATATATTTTTCATTATAATATTAGGGCGGGGAGTACAATTACCCTTATTGTCATTGTTTTCGTCATAAAAACTATTAGGTAATGCTAAGCGTTTTGGAAATCCGCCAGTACTACGTTATTTGTTAAGAAAATGGAGGGTTATTGTTCTCAGTATCGGTTTTTTATCCAAATTGTAGGCCATCATTACAAATGTCTCAATGCATTTGCGAGCTGAGTACCGAATGGTCATATCCCCTATGAAACTAATAGATACGTCAGGTATAATGTGTTTGTATCTAACTATTGAGCAACGGATATATGCTACAATCGCCCTATCTGAAATCAGAATTACATAAAATAAGCAGGTTTGTAGTTTTTCCTAATGGTAAGGCATTTCTAAGACAATTCTTCATAGACATGTGAACTAATGTTTTTTGCATGGGACATAATCACATAATCATTTTGACCATGGGCGATAGTACTGGGAAAAAGTTGTTTTGTCAATTCATCGATTTCTATATTCGGTTTTACAACACCTTTTTATTAAGCTCCCTCAGATCGCCTGCGTTTCCTCTCCAGTTTTTCTATTTCTTCCTTAGAGTTTCGAATGTTTTTTTCAAGCGTGTCATTTAATTCCTTGATTTTCGTAATTTCAACATATTTTCGATTTGTTTGTTCTTTTTGTCTGTTGAAATCCTCTATATATTTTCTCTCCTTCTCTATGACCTCATCTTCAAAGTCTTTCGACTGATTCTTATCCCTTCCAACCTGTTCCTGTCTACTCACATTTTCGCCAGTCAGCTCTTCTATTGTTGTTTTAATCTTGAGATACTCCGTCAAAAAATAGTTTTCAGCTTCATCCTTTAACGGTTCTACTTCAACGATCTACTGAATGACTGAACACTTGTAAGGCTATAAAAAATAGCTTACATCGATAAAACGCTACCTTGGTTATACGAGGCTGAAAACTTATCAGCCATTGCTTATCTGTAATCCCTTCCGCGGCCTCCATCTATGGTTAAAATATTTCCCTCTTCCGGTAGAACAATTACATTCTTACGAGCTGAATCTGCCCTTGAACACCCTGTAAACCAATATGCCATGGTAGCATTGCGGCATGAGCCATTAATAGGTAAAAGGAAGTCGAATTACCGGAGTTATCGCGGTCGGATGCGTTTCCTTGGTGGTAAAACGCAGCTCAGGAGGCCAAATTAATACACGGTGTGTACGACAATATAGCACCCAATACATTGAAGGACAAATGAGCAATACCAATGAACTTGAAAACAAAAATACCCAGTAGATGGTCCTAATAAATTCTAATATAGAATGTTGTAGTACCAGCAATGAACTCAAATGGAGTATGTCATAAGTTTGACTTCCTTTTAAGTAACATTTCTTTAAACTGAGATCTTCGCTTCCTAGTATTTTAGGACAAAGTGATTTTCACTTTCAAGAAGTAGACCATATATCACATAACGAGCTTCAGGCCTCAAACCAAGTAACTTATTTGGAAGGCGGGTTCGGTAACGTGCACTTCTTTGAAAAGGACGATAATGTTGTTTCAACAAACTAAGAAGCACATGGAGATCATTGAATAATACATAATACCAAAAGTTAAAAAATTTCTTCGTTTTCGGAGCATACTACAAATATACCCATTTTAGCTGGAGGAGTATCTCCTCTATTATGTTTTCTTTGCATAAATAAAACTGCTTTATTTTAGCTACCCCTTATTTAGAGGTAAGGCCATAATTTTTATTTACTCCTACAATAATTGGTTGTATTTGTTCAGTGTTGGAAATAAATCGGTAACTAATTAAATAAATAGATACAAAAATGAATGAACGAATAAATAAACAAATGAATAAATAAATAAGTAAACACAACGGGTGTTTATCAAGTCATCTTGTACGGACGCTAATATACTGTTCTTGCATAGTTGTACAGACATGATCCAGTACACACTAACGCAACGCAATGTGGTCCACACGGCTTTTCTGGTTGCCAAGCCTCAAAGCTGTTACAATCTGCCAAAGCTTTCTATGCCACGTGCTGTAAGATTTTAGCTTTACAACTATAAGGTTGAAAGATTACTAGCTGGAAAGTACTTTATAGGTGCTCTTACGTATTCTAAAGCGGTAATATGTTGTATGTTTCCGTAGTTGACATTTTTAAACAATTGCTACTTCAGCTGAAAAAAACTAAAATCAACTCACTAGGCAGCGAATTCTCATTCACGAAAAGCTTCCCTCCGAAAAGCAAATTGAACATCCCAGAACATAAACCTTACACCAGACTAACTATTATTAGACCTGGCGACAGTGGGCCGACGGTCATTGAGAAATGTGTTGAATAAGTAACAATTATTCCGAACACCCGCCTCTAGGTCACAGAGGCTTATTATAACCACAATGCATGTATGCCGCAACCCCTCGCACGATGATGACACAGTTGTGGTTTCGTCTACGAACACCCTCCTTGCCCTTTCATTATACTTCGGTTTTCGGTATCTTAGTTTACCCGACGTTGCGTATTTCACAGTAACATGTAATAACGTTGTCACCATGCCGTTTGCGGCCTCCTATGTTCCAGAAGCTAATACCATAATATGAGACAAACATTATTTTGTTTATTTTAAGGTTACTTCATCCATGAACATTAAACCCGCCTTCAATATGAAAAAGAAAATGATCAGTTTCTGATCACGACTGCGAGGGAAATTTGACAGGATACGAATAGGTAACTAAACTGTTTAAGAATGGAGGCAGGCTACATGAAGAGGGAGGTGGCTTATCCGGACACATCCCCTGAATCGGACCCATAGTAGTTTAGATACCTATTACTCCATACGCAATGCTGAGCAGCTTGATAGTAGAACACATATTTTAGGAGTGGAGCAATTGTTTTCATCACTCTGAATATTTACAGTAGGTCTTTATATCTAACCATTCGCTTAAGTGGCAAAATGCCTTACTCACGAAGTTGGATCGCGGATATGTTTAATTGCAGTTTAACTGTGTAAATGAGTTTTTGCTTTAAGTCGGGCATACCTTAACCCACTATCCTCAAAGATACCCTTTCAAGTTCGAAAAAAGTGACGAGAAAAATAACTAAATGAGAAAATAGAAAAAAAGGCTCCTGTAATTTTTGTCGCAAAAGAATTCAAACCTATGCAACAATCTTAAATATCGTAAGATTTGAAACATCCTATGGTTTTCATACCGGTAATCCCCCGAGTTTGTCTGATCAAACAAACTACATGTGTTCAAGATTCTTCCTTATTGAACAGTTTCGGTCCCAACGGTCAGCTTCTTCAGTACAATTGACACTTTTTTTACAATATACTCATGTAATCTGGTTGGCCAGACAAACATGAGGGATTCTCCAAATAAATATATTCTGCATCCTTTCTTTTATCTTCAATCATATCTTTTTAAGTCAATACCATAATGGATATTAGGTTCTGGACGTTTTTCTGTCATAGTCAAATTTTAATAACCATATAGACAATGACTGGGAATTTTCATGGATCGATGAGTCGGTGTCGGTGTATATGAGTCATAAGAATTGCAAATTCGTAAAAACATAATCAATTGTTCAAATATAGAACGTCATGATGGGAACGAAAATATGTACTAGTCGGACAATCCAGTTAGCTGAAAATAGCTGTCTAAAGGCAAAATAAGGCAAAACCAAGCAGTTAGTTTGACCTAATTAAGCAAAATTGAGTCCTTTGTTGCTGAATAACAACCTACCTCGGAAAAGCGCTTGAACTAAATTATTCTATAAAATTTACATCAAATTTGCATGTAATTGCTACGGTTTTACGTTATCGATGATCCATGAAATTTTTTAAATTGCCACTTTTTTGCATCCTACGTGCGAATTTAGTTTTAGCAATTAGGAATAGCAAGGAGCATGATTCAGTTCATTGTAATAGCACACCCGTATAGTTAGAACCTTGTCACGAGTAAATGAAAAGGATTATGTGAAAATTAAATTTATTTGTTATATTGTAATGGTCGTGGTCATAATGTAATTTTGTGTAACAAGCCAGTATTAATGGGATGTTGCAACTGGGTATTTCTCAAATGGTTATATTATTCATTTAATTTCCATCTACGGTTCATTAAAGCTATTTAAATTGTTAGTTTTGTTTGGGTGATATACAAATAAAAAAAAATGAATAAGAATTTGAGACTTATTATCAAAAAGGTCACCTCCATGTCGTGGGCAATGTCTACTTAATATTATCACCCATATAGGTATACGCTATGACGCCTCTTGGTTTACTGGATTCTTTATACCACTACACTTGACACCTACAAATATAAAGCGAACGTTGGAGACATATCAAGTCGGTTCTAGGCAACTAGAACACTATTGAAAACTATACAAGATACAATGCTGAAACTTTAAATAATGCATTAGGGACTAGTAGCGAGCATTTTGCATAATTTTAAATACGGCCAGTTCGCTACATTTATTTTATAGTTGTCTACTGTTTTTTTCATTTTCTCGAGTTCATTTTCCAATACTTTGAGCTAGAAGTCGTCTTAAACGTACGAGATTACGAAAACAGACGTATGCTGTATTAATACTTTTAGAAAAAAGGTCCAAGGAATTATATTTCTCCGTAAAGAAACTGGATTACGTGACCTACTTATTTGACAAAGTCATGAAGTCATCAATGATGCAGCCATTTAGCACATATTACATACTAACTAGTCTAGAATTCATTCATTCCCAGCTACCCAAAACAAAACTACGTCTAGTTGAGGTAGCTGATCTAATAGATAATGCCTACAAATCGAAAGATATAACCTCGACAATTAGAAATTATTCTGATGATGTATCAAGCATTATAGACTTTCTTACAGAGCTCTATGGACGACTCAAGGACAGAAAAGTTAAAACAAGAATCACCAAGATTAAGAAGAAAATTTCTAACAGGACTGGAAACTGATTCGGCTGACGATAGTGACATGTCACGATCCTCCTCTCCTACGTATTAAATCTTCCTTTATTTTTCCCCACCATTTCTATGTTCCTCCTTCAATGGAATTGCAATGGTTACTACACACATCTAGAAATGCTCAACCTTATTATGAAATACGGAAACCCCTTAGTGATATGTCTCCAAAAAAGACATATCAAAGAAAACAAACAAACATTTCCACCTAAAAGCTACCAGGGCTACTTCACGAACAGACCTAATTAACAAGTAGCAGAAAAGCTATTGGGCTCATCTGTGACCGTGTAAAGATTTCAGCTCTAAATATGTATACACAAGAGTATGAAGAGATCTTGAAAAAAAATTGATTTCTTCGCAACAAGCGTTGATGGGCATATCCGGTTTGTTTTAAAATGTGTATGATAACGTATGTTTTTCGAATTCGTAGTTAATCTGTTCAATTACTCACAAATACGAAATGTTTGGATTTGTTTAGAAAAAAAATGTAACCCTTCGTTTTTCTCAGAAAAACAACAATTATCTTTCGGAATGGTTTGTGATTTATGTCGGAAGGTAAACTCATGTATTATGCTATAAAATGCCTTTTGAAAAAATATAGTGCTATATACTCGTATATAGTATTGAGAGCCGGAAGCCAGGTGTTTTTCGGACAAACAATTAGAATTCTCAAAGACTAATTGACTCGAATTTTGTTGTGGATACTATATGAAGAATACGGACTTGAAGAATTTCAAGTAGCTGCGCGAAATTATCGTCGCATTAGCAGCAAGTGCCAACAACCTGCATTTTGCCTCGGTTTTTGGGCATACCATTTTTAACATTAGCTGGATCTTTTTACGTGTGGTTTCATTGTGTAGGTCTCATAAATACCTAAAGATCTTATTTGAAGAGTTTTTGGTTCCTGTCAACACTTTAAATTGAATCCCAAAAAACACGTTTTCTCATTCTATGTGATGGAATAAAAACTTTTTCCAGAAGAATTGGTGTGCCCATTTTATGCGTCTACGTTTTAAATACCCTTTTGAACAACTTGCATCAATACAGTACGGCCCTGATTGTCAAGCCGAATGGCAACGATTTTAACTGCAACGTTAATCATCGACACAAAGAGATATATTTGAAGTAATTTCGTGAGAGCTGTGCTATCAAGTTGTAACAGATTTGGACTATCGGTCACCTCAGGAATACAACTGTAAGTTGAATAAATTCAGTAGAACACAGATAGTAAACAAACAAGTCAGAGTCGATAAACACCGCTTGAGCCGGCCGCGTCAGCCCGGTGCGGCACGTCGAGGCAGTACCGCCAGGGCTGTATCAAGATCTATTATACACAACTGTTCAATATCTTTCCACAATGACCCAATGTGAGGGAACCAACACCATACACATCATTATCCTACTCCAGTGCACTATCACAACGACCTACTATTAAACCACCATCGAGGAACCAAGCTATACTGCTAACATCAATTGACGGAATCAAAATTCACGATTACATAGTAGCAGTCGGATCAGTTGCACGTCCCAGAAATGTACTGCTTGCTTCGACGATATCAAACAATAGAATTTGCATCTACCTCAGCAGCTCCGAAGTAGTAGATAAAATCATATTAAATCATAAAACTATTAAAATCAATGAACATGATATTGAAATTAGACGTTTGGTCTCTCCTGCCCAAAGGTTGGTAATATCTAATATATGTCCCTCTATCCCCAATAATGTCATCGAAAATAGTCTGCAGAACATGGGAATTAAATTATTTTCTAGGATGAACTGCCTTAGGGTGGGTATGCCGTTTCCGACGACAAGTTTTCATTTCCCCCTCAGAAAATCCAATAGCAGACCCCATCAGCATTATACATCAAGAAACCATGTATCGAATTGTCCTAACTCTAGACGGACCAAGTTGTATCCAATGCAAACAAGCAGGACACACAGCCTCCAAATGCCCCAATAGCCATGACACACCTCAACAGATTATCATACCTGAAAAAACCAGCACAGATGTATCCGAATCGCCTACAGATCAAATCAACAGCACTGAAAATATGAATCAAAATGTAACCTCTGATAATAACGACAGCATATCTGGAGTATCAGCGGCAGAAAAACAAGTAGTACCCTCAGTTGTTACTGATCGTATCACAGCTACACGTGATGTACCATTGAGTTCAAATACTGCCACAGCCTCTACCGCGCTCGAAGCTTCTCAGACCAAAAGACAATTATCAATATCTCCTGACGCCACAATAACCGGATATCCCTTTGTGATAGAAGCCCCTGTTAAGAAAATCAAGTCGGCGGAATCCACTGAAGACGCCCTGAAGCCTGCTGAAGAATTCATTCATTCCCAGCTACCCAAAACAAAACTACGTCTAGTTGAGGTAGCTGATCTAATAGATAATGCCTACAAATCGAAAGATATAACCTCGACAATTAGAAATTATTCTGATGATGTATCAAGCATTATAGACTTTCTTACAGAGCTCTATGGACGACTCAAGGACAGAAAAGTTAAAACAAGAATCACCAAGATTAAGAAGAAAATTTCTAACAGGACTGGAAACTGATTCGGCTGACGATAGTGACATGTCACGATCCTCCTCTCCTACGTATTAAATCTTCCTTTATTTTTCCCCACCATTTCTATGTTCCTCCTTCAATGGAATTGCAATGGTTACTACACACATCTAGAAATGCTCAACCTTATTATGAAATACGGAAACCCCTTAGTGATATGTCTCCAAAAAAGACATATCAAAGAAAACAAACAAACATTTCCACCTAAAAGCTACCAGGGCTACTTCACGAACAGACCTAATTAACAAGTAGCATCCGGTGGAGTGGCCATCTTCACAAAAAGCAACATAATATCAGAAGAGATTCAACTAAACACAAATATCGAAGCCGTAGCTGTAAAAATCAAGCACCATACCACAATACATGTTTGCAACATATACGTCCCACATCCAGGAGACATTAATTTTGATGACATTGAAAATGTGATACGACAGGTTCTTACACCACGAATCATAGTTGGCGACTTTAATAGCCACAACATTATCTGGGGTTCAGATTATTCCAACAACCACGGTAGGAAAATAGAACAGATCATGAATAATAATAATTTAACGCTATTAAATAATGGAAACAGCACCAGATTCAATGCTTACAATGGGCATTTTTCATCTATAGATTTGTCATTTTGCGACCCAACATTGGCCATCTTTCTCTCCTGGGATACTCTCGCTGACTTACATGACAGTGATCACTATCCAATATGCATTCATCATAATAATGATAGTCCTTCCTCTCCATCACCCAGAAAAATGGAAGCTTGACCAAGCAAATTGGGATGAATATCAATATCTAATCTGCCAATCGCTTTCTACTCTAATTAGAGACTGACGTCGAATTTACTCTAAATCAATTCGTGCATATTATCAAGGAAGCTGCTACTACAGCCGTAGAAAAAACCAAGCCCTGCAGAAATAAGCACCCCGTTCCATGGTAGAATGATCGCATCTCTAAAGCCTTAAAAGACAGCAAACATTCGTTTAATATACTTAAAAAGCACAATACATGGGAGAATTTAACAACATTCAAAAAACATAGAGCAAAATTACGATCCCTGATAAAGAAAAGCAAGAAAGAGACATGGCATAATTATATTTCTACTATAAATACCTCAACTCCCATGTCCCAGATATGGAGCAAAGTGAGAAAGATAAGCGGATCACGAGGATTCAATGAAATCGACACCATTAGTTACAAGGCAAAACAACGTCAAACAAATATGAGATTCCCGAAGTATTTGCCAACGTATACCAAGCATCTTCAAGTGATGAAAGCTTCAGCACTGCATTCTTCCAATACAGACAAGAAGCAGAATCTACAGGTACAATTTTACCGGATATCGACGGCCCACTGAATGACTTCATATCAAGAGAAGAACTGGAAGAGGCACTTTCAACAATGAAAGACACGTCCCCAGGTCCTGATGATATACCATATCTATTTATAAAAAATCTCCCGAACGAAGCAAAGCTTCTACTTAATACTGTATATAATCATATTTTGAAATCCCGTCAATTTCCAAATTTATGGAAGGAAGCTATTGTCATTCCGATTCTAAAACCACACAAAAAACAAGATGATCCTACATCCTACCGACCCATCTCCCTCACCTGTTGCATGTGTAAGCTACTAGAGAAAATTCTGAACAAGCGTTTGTATGGTTCATTGACCAGAATAGACTCATTGTTAATCATAAAAGTGGATTCCGTAATGACAGGTCAACGGTAGACAACATAATCGTACGAGAATCAGCCATCAACGAAGCCTTCTTGAATGATCAAAATGTAATTGCAGTATTTTTCGACATTTACAAAGCTTATGACACTACTTGGAAGCATCTGATTCTCAAAACCATGGCAGAGATGGGGATCGGAGGTGATATACCAGCTTTTACTTTAAACTTCTTATACAGCAGGACAATTAGAGTGAGAGCTAACGGATACACATCTTCTGCCAAAAATTTAGAGAGCGGAACCCCTCAAGGATCAGTATTAAGCGTCGCTCTATTCTTAATTGCTATAAAAGGACTTACCAAATTGTTTAAACAGCCTGTAAAATATTTAATGTACGCTGACGATTTGGTTATATACCTATGAACAAACAATCTGTACACAGGCCAGAAGATAATAGGAAATACACTGGGAGAAATGGAACGTTGGGCTGATAGGACGGGATTTCAATTCTCCAATGACAAAACCAACTATATGGTATTCAGCAAAGCAAGACGAAATACAAACAATATCATATTGCACCTGAATAACAGACCTTTAACAAAAGTGGACAACATCAAATTCTTAGGCTTAGTACTTGACTCAAAATTGAAATGGGACCTCCACATAAAACACATAAACACCTCTTGCCAAAACGGACTAAATCTAATAAAAACCTTAGGAAATAAAAAATGGGGTAGCGATACTATTTCGATACTAAGAATCTGTAATGCAGTTATTAAAAGCAGAATCGATTATGGCTCTATCTGTTACAGCAATGCAAGCAAGAGTTTACTGAATAAACTCGAAGTCCTGCAAAACACAGCAATCAGGACAGCACTTGGACTGCTACGAACCAGCCCTGTAGAGAGCATACAAGTACTAGCCAAAGAGTTACCACCGATCTTACGTAGACAGTACCTGTCTCTATGCTATGCTGCCAAAATTTCAAGTTTCCCAGACAATCCTGCCTACAACTTAATATCTAATAACAATCGACCATCTTCACGCCAAAACGTCAACTACACGCCATTCTCTGAGAGAATCGGACGCACCAACCTCAACTTCCATTTCCTTAATGAAACCCTTCGATGCCGTTTAGACTTTCCTCCTTGGACTGCACCACAAACAATTATTGATACCTCTTTGAGTGTATATCCGCAACTAGAGACAAATCACCAGCTCATTCAATGCAGATATAAAGAAATTATCGAAAGAAACCACAACGCCTAAATCACCTTTACCGATGCTCCAAAATTATCCGGGAGAATTGGCTCTGCCGCAGTCAGCAGAGATACAGGTATATGCAAATCCATTACGATACCGCATTACTGCAGTGTATATACAGGCGATATGACAGCTATCACACTAGCACTTGCAATAGCCGAGACAAGCCCGAAAGCGAATATTTTGATAGTTACGGACTCGATGAGTGCACTGGCCGGAATAAAACAAATGTATCCCAAAAATCCGATTATCTGCGAAATCGGGAAGACTCTGCTACACTTCAGAAATGCAGGAAGATCAGTCAAATTCTTGTGGGTGCCCTCTCACACTGGAATCGCAGGAAATGAGGAAGCCGATGAAGCAGCAGTTAGAGCGGTGACCGATTCAAACAGCAGCCACATGGTTAATCATGTGCCACATTCCGATGTTAAGCTCCTAATCAAAGACCACATAGATGACAGGAGAAATGGAACTTTAGCACCAGCAAACTCCACGAAATTATGCCTCAGGTTACCACTACTTTGAATCTGTCAAGCCATAGAAAAGATCAAGTAGTAATTTCGCGAATGTGCATTGGCCATACGCTTCTGACACACCAGCACATCTTCAGTAATAAAGAACCACCAATCTGCCCCGCCTGTAATACTTCGTTGACAGTCAAATATACTAAGTGACATATAAATCCGAACACCCAGTTTAAATGGTTTTATTTTAATAAAAGTTGGTGAATGTATTTATCTTACTGTAAATAACAAGTGAAAAAATTTTCAGCCTTATCAGTTGGACATTCCGGTTTTTATACTGCTTTTTTTTAATTCACTAACGCTCTCAAAAAGGAATATTTCAGCCGCAGTAAAGAATCAACGTTGGTGGATTTTGGTTCTTGACATCCTTTACGATCGGTTACGATGCCTAGAGTACGGAGACCTGTACGATTTCGTCAACTTAGTGAGTTTGATAGGGGCCGTATAGTGGGACTTCGGGAAGCTGGACTTTCTTTTCGGGCAATTGCAGTTAGAGTGCAAAGAAGTGTAGACATTGTGGTTAAGTGTTGTCAGGCATGGCTTCGAGAAGGCCGTACGCAAAGAGCAAGGGGCACTGGACGCCGCCGTAGAACAACAGACCGTGAAGATCTCCGCCTAAGATTATTGGCCTTAAGGGACCGTTTCTCCACTACCAGGTCCATTGCAAATGAATGGTTTGCAGAACACGGAAGACCTATTGGCATGCGAAGTGTTTACCGACGAGAAGTTTTGGCTTGTTTTCATACCGGCCACACTGGGTCCTCCCTTTAACTCTAAAACACCGACGTAATCGCCTTGAGTGGTGCAGATATCGGTCACTCTGGGATCAGGAATGGAACAGTATTGTCTTTAGTGACGAGTCTCGATTTTGTTTAGGCATGCACGATGGTCGTGCCTGGGTTATTAGGCGACGTGGTGAAAGGAGGAATCCACAGTTTTTTGTTGAAAGACATGTTCATCACACTGTTGGAGTTATGGTTTGGGGTGTTATAGCTTATGGTTCCAGGTCACCTTTAATCTTCATCAGAGGTAACATGAACGCGCAGCGTTATATCCACGAAGTTCTAGAACCCCATCTTTTACCCTATCTTGACACCCTGGCAGATCCAACTTTCCAACAAGATAATGCCCGACCACATGATGCAAGAGTCACAATAGACTTCTTTCAACATAATGATGTCACATTGTTACCATGGCCACCAAGATCTCCCGACTTATTCCCAATTGAGCACGTGTGGGATATGATGGATAGGAGATTGCTCAATTTGCAACGTCCTCCTCAGACTCTAGAAGCACTTCGAGAGGAGTTGGTGGTTGCCTGGAATTAGATACCACAGGAGGACATTGACCACCTGATCAGAAGCATGCCTAGGCGCGTTGGAGAATGCGTAGCACATCAGGGTGCATCCACACATTATTAAAGGTCAAAGGGCTTTAAAGCAGTGCAATCATTTTGAAATTTTTATCATTTACTTATTATGCTTCATTAAGTACTTATACAAAATTTTATTAAAATAAAACCATTTAAACTGGGTGTTTGGATTTATATGTCACTTAGTATACATCCTCCTAGAATGTCCCAGGTATGAAACCGCCAGACGAGCTAACCACCTCCAGCACAGCATCCAGGAAAGCATGACTTCAAACGTGGATAGTGTTTTACAGTTTCTAAAAGACACTAACCTCTACTATTGTATAGGTATAACAGATGCCTAATGTGTTCAGTATACTAAACGACTACTTGTATGTATTTGTGATGTCCCAATGCTCATAACCCTGTGCGGTTGATGCGGTTCTTTTTGTGTTAATAAAAAGAAAACTTGCATCAATAAAACCAAACTTCACAACTTTTTCGGTGAAATTTGCTAATACGACAAGACTATATGGAATTAATTTCATTAGAACATAAAATAACTGGCACAAAACGTAACAAAAAAAATATTTTTAACTTAATAATATTTGTGCATCGGGAAATTTCCACCTCCATGGATATACATATAGAACGCAGCCATAATTTAATAAATCATAAATCGGTGACCGCAGTTTATAGACGATTATGGACAATGATGACAACGCCAGCTTGGGGGTTTTGATAGTTCGCTATTTCTTGGATAATAATGTTGGAGCACTGACCTAAAAGGTTTTTTATAAACCAGCTCGCTAATTCGGTCACTTTTGTGAATTACTTATCTGAAATTGCTAATTATAAGCTATCATATAATAAAAAGTGGTGAGCGATTATAACCATTTTCTATGTACTTCATTGTATAAGACAATAAGAGATTGTAAGAAAATATGGAATGAATGTTTAAAATGTCACCTCCATCGGTGTCACTTACGTGTACTTCAGTTATCCACTGAGGTGACATTTACCCATGGAAGTTGGCAATATTTACGAATTTTGATGATGGTGTTCATTCTGGGTTCAAGGAGATTATGGCAGCCTCAGAAAGAAAGTCAAGAAGAAATTAGATGCAAAAAAAGAATGCGAGAGGCGACGTTGGGAAAGAATAGAGGAGAATCCAGAGTTGTACCAACAAGCTAAAACTAAAGAAACAGAATGTTACAGAAAGAGAAAAGAAGGTTCTGCCTATAAAGCACATATAAGAAGGAAAACAAGGGAATCAGCGAAAGGGATGGCATAAGAGGCAGAAAATATGCAAAGGAAACAGAAGATCCAAGAAAAGATTATTATCACGTCTGTGCGAAGATTCCTCGCTTTCAAGTCTCCTTCTATTTTAAGTACACATGCTTCTATTCGTTCTTTAAGCAAATTACCTCCATCTCAGAAGAACTCATCGTCATCTTTTTTAGAAATTTTCTAACCACATCATACCAAAGAAGACTGGATTGAAGGCTGCAAACCGAAAAGCTAATCGCAAATATGAAAAGAAGATGAATGCTTTGCGGAAAAAAAGTGTGCAGGGAAAAGAAAAATATTTCTGAAAAGCCAAATACATTTAGATGTTTGAAAATAGTACGAGACAGAAAGATTGCAGTTTAATATTTTTTTAAAGCGATGAAAATGAAATATGTGCCGGAAAAATGATGTTATTACGCGAAACAAGATTAAAAAGCATTAAATGACTCAATTGGAAATCTTTACAAAAGTTTATACAGGGTTATACATTTGAAAACTTCCCACCATGAATCTATCGAAAAACACTGATTAAAAGAAAAAACGGCGAGACACATCAAAAGATTTGTCAAGGGGGAAAACTTTTTAACCAAAAATTACTTAACCCCGTTTCACCCTCGCCCCCCAGGGTCATTCCCTTGAGTATTTTAAATGACAAAGGGGATAGAGCAATAGCTTTTTTGAACGGTCTTTCGAAGTCCTTTATTTTTGCGTTTGGTTTTTTTAAAACACCCGACTTATTTTCGAGAAAATTGGAAAAATCCTTATCTTAATTATTTGTTCAGATAGAAAACAAAAACTCACGAAAATATCACTTTTCATTTCAATAATTGTTCAAAATGTTGCCCGTTAGGGTTTGCCAAATCTCCAATTCGTTTATGATTTAAGACGCAAACTACCAACATAAACAGCAATTCGGAAGATTATACGTGGAAACAACCAAATAACAACCCGTTTTTTTTCGCATTCTTTTCATCAACACAGATGTCCTGAGCGAGCTGTATTTATTATTATACCTGTTTAGTTATTTGTTGCTAAGGAAAAGAAAGAATTTAATTTGCTGTCAATTACCTTTGTGACAATCTTGGGATAGTGAAAATTGATTTATTGATTCAGATTTTACTTCCAAATGGCTTACCTACTAGCCGAAAGAGTGGGAATGATTCTAATTTATGGTACCCAAAATCAATGTGCCCGGCAAACTGCCATCACGTTTAACGTCAGGCATCCGGGGAACAGCATTTCGCATAGGTATGCTTTGGACCTTGTTAGTAAATTTACTCAAACTCAATATGTTGCAAACCAAAAATGTGATCATCGGAGAGTTTTGGATGAAGCCACTCATGTTGAAGTTTTGGTTCATTCTGGAATAGATCCTAATACTTCATTACGCAAAATTGTTGCTGCGACATTTAAAATGAAAATATTGTAAGAGTTGACCGAAGATGATTTCGATAGGCGAGTTAAGTTTTGTAAATAAATGACTGCAGCGATTAATGATAATACTATTCGTGCAGAGAATATCTCCTTCAGTGATGGATGCACATTTTATCTAAATGGATTTGTTGATAAGCATAACTATGTAGTATAAATTAAAACAACCTATAGCTAACGCAATTAAAATTTTTACTGGAGCTGTACCCACGATGCTACCTTGATCGCTGCTGGTTTGTACTAGGGTGTCCCTACTACATTTCACCGTGTCCACCGCGTATCTGACCTTGGGAGTCCAAGCTAGATTTGTCAAACTGTACCGTAGAACTGAAACCGCAATGGAATCGACTTGATGAGAGGTCTCAGTTTATCAAGTACTAAAGGGTCATACGCAGAGGAGTGCCCTGACGACATCGCCGGCATCCCTTGGCAAACTAACCTATTCAAATATGTGAGTTCCCTAACGTGCTGCATAGTCGCAAAATATTTCTATTTCATATACATAGAAATCTAAATATCGCTGACGAGGTAATGTACGTACGAGAGAGAAGCACGAGAAGATGACAATACGTATGTTAGAGGCAGTGCGCCGACGAGAATGTGGAAAGCCGCAGCCGCGTCCGTGGCTTTGTCACTAGGGCTGCTAGGCAACGTGGTGCTTCTACACTTTACGATGTCAGTAGTATATGGATTTATCTGAATATAACAAAAGGATAGTTTGACATACAAATGCTGGCGACATCGCGCCCCCGTGGAGGAGGGCTTTCATAGATTAATCATCCCATTTGAAGTCACGACACTTGCTCCGTTAAATTGCGCCCCTGAATTCGTGCTGAATATCGATAAACCCGTAAAGCAAAAATAATAGTATCATCTTTTGGTTTGTTCGTACAGGCTGTTTGCTGAAAAGCAGAAAACTGATAGTCGGCGACAAATCTTGACCTAGTTTACGCAGTTAGCTGTCACTGACACATTGCTGACTGTGTTAATTGCGTACATGAGAACGTTACGAATTGGCTGTGGGAGGTAAGACCGATTACCGTCAAGTAATCCGCTGTTCGTACAGAAACTTCTGACTGCTTGATGACTGTCAAATTAGTCAACAGATAATTTGCCAGCAAATTGTCAGAGCTCAAAATCAAGTACAATCATTATTCGAATGTAAAATTTTTCAGAAGGAAGTAGACAATTTTGTAAAAGTAATTTGCTGCAAACAAGAATGATCTAGAATTTTTCGTCCAACTGCCCGAATGTGTCCAAATTTTCTTCTAGAGACGAAAACATGGACACATTCTAAAAAAAAAACCCAAAAATGTCAAGTAAATTTAGTCAGTAATTCCCATTCAATTCTCATATAAAAAGTGCAAGCATAAATTCGAAGAAATATGATTCCACACATCAAAAGAAAAGTTGAAGCAGCAGATACATAGTAAGAATTCTGAGTAAACGTCTGCAGTGATTATGCATGAGAAATGTACAAAGCATTGTGAATGACTTTTAATAAAACTTAGATAGTAGGGTTTTTGTTCCCTTGTCGCCCAGCCTCGAAGTGTCTGCACAAACAATATTTATATTTTCTATCTATGTAAGTCCAGCCCAAAACTGATGAAAAAAAAACAAAATAATGAATTCTGGAGATTTTGTGATGCAGCTTTTTTTCATGGGTGCCCACGGAGAGAGTGGCCGACTGTTTCTGCTGGGGTGGAAATAATATTTTACTTATACAGGGTATTTTAATATGGGCAAAGTTGCGTAGTGAGGTAATCAGCAAAATGTCGCTTAGAAAGCTTTGAAATTAAAAGTACTTCCGGAAACGTAAAAAACGAAATTTCCTAAAATGGTTTTAATTTTATGGTGGGATTTCAACATAAATTACGCATCAACTATGCCACATTTTCTCCTCTACAATACGACACAATTAGACTTTCAGTATGACGTTTCGTCTCTTGTCCTCCAGAATAAACTTAATTTTTTCTTATAGACGCCACATTGGATTCTTACAAACATGAATAGAATTTGTATTCTGATTTCAAAAATGTATATGTCATATTGACATTGCAAAACCTTAGTTATTCCAGAAGTTCCTAGGTAGGCCTTGAAATTATCAGATTTCATTTGTTTGCATAGCAACAGAGTTTGGGAGACTGTGAATACCTCTGCTTATTTATGGTTATTATTGTTATTACCACCAATAAAATTTATTTCGTATTCAGGTTTCACCATATCTTTTTATTTCCTCATAATTTTCATCGATTAACAAATTTATGGTCAACTAAAGAAATACATCACTGAATATAGGGCTAAAAAATCCATTTAAATGTACAAAATTCCAATATAGTGTCCGTATGAAAAAACAAAATTGATGATGGAAGTCGAAAGAAGAAATGTCGAATTGAAAATTTGACTACGTCGTCTTGTAGACGAGAATAAGTAACAATGACAATATGCAATTTATTTTGAAATCCCAAGTCAAATAAAGTCAGGAAAAAATAGAGCGATTTTGGGATAAATTTGGTGAGCGATACAAACATCTGATAATTTCAAGAACTTTTTATTGGAGTAACTAAGGTTCAGCAACGTCAATGTATCACGTATTATACAGTTTTTGAATCAAAATTAAAAACTCTATTCATCTGTACAAAAATAATAAAGTTGATGCTAATGACAAGACACGAACCGTCATATAGAAATTATGATTATGCCTTGTTGTAGAGGAGAAAACGTGACCCCGTTAATGTGCGATTTAGTTTAAAATCCCAACATAAATAAAGTCATGAAAAAATCAAAACGATTTTGGGAAAATTCAGTTTTTCCGTCACTCTCCGGAAGTATGTACGTTGAATTTCAAAACTTTCTAATTGTCATTTTGTTAACTACCCCATTTAAGCGACTTCATATCCCTTACTGATTCCAAGATCCCAATGGCGAGTCTCAAATTAGAAACACCCTGTATATGGATACTCTCGCTAGGCGAAAGAAGTGAAAATACTACAAGGATTTAATAACATCTTTGAATAATAAAGGATGTTATGTGTACAGTAAAAAGCTAAAACAGCTACAGTTATCAAGATCTGCTTACATAGCTAAGTTTCTAACATGGACAAAAAGAACTGAGACGACGAAAATACATAGAAGTAAGACTTAAGTCGCGTACTTTCGCATTTTGCAACCGTAACAAATATTTTCAAAAGATTAGTGATCACAAAAAACGTATTAATTATGGTTCTTGAAAGTTGTGTCCTCTATTGTTCGGATTTTTCATACTGTATTCATAATCTTCAGTTTGCCATTACCAGGTCAATAAAAATATTGAGTACAAAGCAAGCGCTGGCTAATATTTAATGCCATTTTACCATTAACATTTCTTCTGTTACAAAAACTTGTTTTTGTTGAATTCTGGCAATGTTTTCTCTACAAAATTCAGGTCTTTGAGTTTCATTTTCTCTTTAATAGATCTTCAAGGTCTTCATCTTCTTGGTATATCGCTCAGCTTTTTTATACCGAAGCAACCGCGCTGATGAACGCGACATACCAGGGCACCGCGGCTGCTTTGAGGAGCTTAATGAAACTTTGCTATTCCAATTTTTGAATTGCCTGAAGTTATTAGAACTCCTTATGTAGATTGGTACACGATCTCGATATCATCGGGACAAAGGAGCGGTGTTATCGGCCAGTTCTAGATGTACGAAGTTCGACACGATTGGAGGCCGAATTCAAGCAGGCACATCGTGCCGCGACACCAGGGAAGAGAGCTCCGAGGAGCATAGCCCGTTGGCGTAGCTAAATGGTCAACCGCCCGTCGGTGCGGAGCTGTCCCCAGACCGTCCATCAGAGAAAAGTAATCGATCATTAAATGCCTCTTGCGAAGCAATTTTAGTCGTCAAGATAGTTTCGACACACTCTGATACCTGTCACTGTCACGGTTTGACTGGTGTCCTCTGATCTATCAGAAGGTTCTGTACGAACAGCGGATTAGCTGTCGGCAAACAGTCAGAAACTGTACGAACAGGTAACATCTCTCTGATTCTGATTTTGACAGTCACCGACAAGTTACCGACTACTGTACGAACAAACCATAATCAAATGTATCTTACTTCAAATACTTCTGATGTATCAAACTCTCAGGACACATTTTGCCAGGGCAAATAGATGTCGCTTTAAAAGTCAAGCTAGGAATACGATATTGCGGTAATTTGCGTATGCTTTGAATTAGTTATATGAGTAAAGGTGGGGCCGTTTCTTCATTAGGCCTTTGAAAAATCAAAGCAATAATATAATCATGAGGTTTTCTGATGATAGAAGACCCTGAGGTAGCGAATCTACTGTTACACGTCCAAGTGAGAGGTTTCCTGAATTTAGTAGCACCCTTGACTAAGGTTTCTCCATTTACGGTTGTAGGAAGTAAGATTTGTGATCTGTTGACTACGCAGCATGATTGATTAACGTACTCTAAAAGAAGGTAGCCAACCGTATAGTGTATTTCGGCGTTCAAAAATTATCTGAGATGAAATTAGATACCATGGCGACATATATGAGAATTGGTCACAGCTCTTGACAATAATTAGAAATGTACTTTGAAAAGGCTAGTGAGTCATAGATAGCGGTGTAGCCAACTATATGACCATATATGAGCATATAGTTGGCTACAGTGCCACCTGTGAGCCACTCCACTTTTTTAAAGAAGTAGATTTGTGGAAGAATTCTGACAGATAACGCCATGGTATCTCATTTCATCTAGGATAATCTTTTGGACGCCAAAATACACTATCGGCACGGCACGGCTGTCACGTATCTTGAAAAATGACGTTTTATAGATTTTTTTGGCATCAAACTGTTTTTTTTACATGATGTAGGTTTTTCTACAAGATATTAACTTAGTACTTAGTTGCACGTGTTGCCTAGACGTCATGAGGCTTTAGTTATCAATGTTTGGCTGTAATGTGATGTCAAATCTGCTGCAGAGATGGCATTACTGGAGGTCTAAGCTGTAAGTTGTAAGTGTTGATGATAATTCCATTGGATTTTTCTCCCAAATACACTTAATCGAGATTCAAAGCTAGAAATTAGTTGCACAGCCACTTTTTCTTATCCATTCTGGAAATTACATATACAAATTTGCTGAATTTCAAAAATGAGAGAGATAAATAATTATATTCTCTGTACACTGTCGAAGTACAAGTCTAATACATGCTAATAGTAATTACACTCAACGCGGGCGCGGTGATGATTTCCGGTAATTCTCCTCAGTTTTTCGTAATTTATAACTTCGAACCCCTCTTCAGAAAGCACAACATATAAATAACCTGTCATATTCAGCATGTAGCTTAGTTGAGTGGTTCCTCCATAGATGGACGTTCACGACGATCCTAGTGAGCAAACGTGGAATAACGGTTTGCGCCTTAAAAACTACCTAGTCTGCAAGTTGACATCTTATAGGTTTTTTTGACGTTTTATAGGATTTTTAAATTATACCCGTGCCGGTATTACGGTTCCTGAAAAACGATATTTTGTCGTTTTTTGACACTTCGTAATTTATTTGTGATATAGCATATAGCGTAGGTTTTTCTAGCACAAGCAGTTGTACACGTATTGTGCACTCGTTTTGTTGCTGTATGTGTTGTTTAAGCCGCAGCGAACAGCGATCATAGCGAGTAAACGTGGAATGAACTATTTACATACTAAAAACTACCTAGTCTGCAAGATGACATTTTGTCGGATTTTGACGTTTTTTAGGATTTTTAAATAATACCCGTGCGGGTTGGCTGGCTGTCGTCAGGTAGAACACGTGAATCAATGCCAGTATTTAAATAATTCAAACAAATATGAGGGGCAGCTGTTATTTCGCGCATTTAAAACTGTAGAAGACAAAAATCAATTTTGACGTACAAGAGATGTTGCATTTGCAATTATAAAGAATAGCCTGGAAAATAATTAGTAATGCTTTTGCATGCTACCATCAGTACGTTGTGATATTTTGCACGTTTTTACTCGCTTGAACTCAACTTCTGTCCCCATATGATTTTAGTCCACGGATGTCGTTTCCAGATAATATTATCGGTGGTTATAGCACAATGATATTTTAGAAGTCGAACATCCTAAGATTACATCTAGTGTACTGATTAGCTAGTACAGCAGCTATGTTTACAAGTACTTGATACCATCCTAAGTAAGTTGGATTGAGCAATTTGGGCACTTCACAATACATTTCGCTAGCCGATACAAATCCAGTACTAATCGTTTATAGTATAGTTTTGAGTTTTTGTTCTGGAATTAGGTGCTGTGTCTTTGCAAAGGTCCGTAGAACAATTGGCTTTTACAAACTTGTATCAACTATGGCGTTATCGCTCAAGTAGGTTCAATGCTAATTTAATATGTGAGCCTTCTGCACTATACTGGTCAAGAAAAGGATAAAAGGCGCTACTATGAAGACAGCAAGGGCTAAATAAGTTATACTAGTCCTAAATCCATAAAGATGACAACGATGAACAACGTTAGGGATTATGGCCACATCAAACACACGGGCTAGACTGACTGCACGAGAGCGCCGCAGCCTATGGCGATAAGCGTTTTATCGAGAGACAACGAAACCTGAAATAACTAGGTATCTTTTGTGGCATTGTTTGCACGTAATGTTTTTGTCCGGTGTCTGATGCCAGTATTTGCGTGTGTTATTAGAGCCAAAGGCAATGTGATTGAATCGCAAGAATAAAATTTTCATATAGGTTATGGTGGAGGACTTTATTTACTTTAAAGTGAGCATTGTGTGAATCGTACTATTAGTTGCAAGGACTGAATATACATACAGCCCTACATTTTGTAGCACCACATCTACCTAAACGGAATATTTTCCTAATGAATCGAAGCTCGCTGACAGAGAAAGACGTTAAACAAGGATTGCATATCGCCAGCCGGAGCTAATTGCAATTGCATAATTTCACTTATATCAGCCAGCAAACACCAGTTGGTAAAGTGCCACTGGTTAACATAACGTGCACTGAGTCGAGATTGTAGAATATTAAGAGGCTACATAGGATTCTGTGTAGATACTAATGTATATTTCTGCCAAGAGTACTAATTGTGGAAACTTCACCATCATTTTTTGTTTTGGATTTCCACATTTTTAGATATTACATTACGAGGGACCATGTAACCGGCGGTCTATCTGTCTGGATGTCCCTCAAACATCATTTTTTGACGTTTCTGGATTTTTTGACAAGGGATAAAAGTTGGAGGTGGGGGTAGGCGTTATATTTATATATGCTCTTAACTGCAGTAATTCGTCGTACCTATGAGACATATCTGACATATATATCTATAAATATTTTCCTGTAAATTTGCCCTCAATACCTAAAAATGACAGAAGCATTTCCAATACCAAGATTTTGTATAACACCTTAGACAGATTTCGCAGTGAATTTGAGTTGGGAGCAACTACCAATACATACTCCTGTTGCTTCTTTTGGGTACTCGTAGAGGCCGTGGACTGGAGTTTACATTTCTAAAGCCCTGGCTACAACTGCGGTAGCTATCTTCAGTGTCGCTGCAATCGAGGTCTGAGCGAGTGGCTCGTTGGCGACTGGAAGCTCC
This sequence comes from Acanthoscelides obtectus, assembly GCA_963669975.1. Classification (NCBI taxonomy): domain Eukaryota; kingdom Metazoa; phylum Arthropoda; class Insecta; order Coleoptera; family Chrysomelidae; genus Acanthoscelides; species Acanthoscelides obtectus. The sequence continues at coordinate 69,391,421 of CAVLJG010000003.1, read as the reverse complement.
AGCCCATGGACTTTACGCCTGAAAGAAGCAACAAAGAGCATTGACACCGGCCGTGAACGCCTTCGTGTACTAATTACCAATAACTACTTCACCTAAATACCTCTTATAATGCTTCAGGACTGTCATTAAGAAAACAGAAACCTTGATTTAGTGACACATGCGGGCATACAAGTCGAGATACTTACAAAATTATCTGCCAGAGTTTAGAACAGTGCAACAGTTTTGAGGAAATTTCTAAAATGCGTTTTTATACACAATTGCTATTGCTGAATCGACCTATGCTTGTCGACCAAAACTATCTCTATTTATTTGTTGCTAGACAGTAGCTGCAATACCGGCAGTACCAGATTATATATTTTTACGACCACTTAAAGGCTACTCTGAACTTTTCATTCATATTTTTTTAAGTCAATATCAAAATTATTTTCATAATCTTATAGCCGGTGACAGAATTTTTATAGATCGATGAGTCGGTGTCGGTGTATGTGAGACACATGTAAAAAAATCTATGCTCGTAAAATCACAATCAATTATTTAAATATAGACTGTCTCTATTTATTTGTTGCTAGACAGTAGCTGCAATACCCGCAGTACCGAATTATATATTTTCACGACCACCTAAAGGCTACTTCCAGCACACCATATATCCACTAATAGATAAAATGTGGTATGTACCTCAAGCGTGTGTGTTACTTGGGGTATATAGAGCTGAAGGTAAGAAACGCAGCGCGGGCCATAATCTCCCCTGAATAAATAAAAAAATCATTTCAGGGCTCCCTGTAACCGCCTGGAAATTAATTCGTCCTGTTCTGTTTGCATATACTTTATGTTTCAGCTAGCCACATAGCCGAGTCCGGTAATCTTTAATCAAGAAATATAATCACGCCATATGAAAAACTATTCCCCAAGATACCGTCAAGCTCACTCTAATACTAGGCTTTCAGGGTAATATGTTAATTAAAATTGTGCATAAAACACTGCGGACGCCAAAATACATTGTTCTCATTTTTCCTTTTTTGTAATTATACACCATGAACAGTGGTATGAAATTGTATACGATACTTTCACTGGTTAGGCATTATTTATACAAAATAATAGTCACATCGGTTTTGCTAAGTTCCATATAAATATTCAATACCTCTAAAATTGCTAGGTATAGCACAAATGTGCTAACCATAGTATTTATACTACTAATTGAAACAGCATAAAACTTTTGACAGAGGAGTGCGTTTATAGCCATCCTCAGGCAAGAAAACTCGACAGTATTTCCCTGACAGCCTTTTTTGCTCAAGTGTGAGATTGGCCATGAACGGAATACTCACTAAAGCCCCTCAGCCATTTGGTTCCCATCCCACCACGGCAATGCTTGCAGCATTTCTTCATAGTGGGTAGCGTTGCACTAGGTGCTCATACCGAAGATATTAGTCACATATACTCTATCGTACACGTACATACTTTTATACTTATGTACATGTACAACCGAGCAAAATATAAATCTAATATTGGTCGTTTACTCAGCATCATACGCCTCACTATTAGTTGAATATCAAAGCATTTTCCCTCGCGTATTTGCATGCCACATTGTCAGTAGTGAGCCTCTCGTCAGTTCCAGCTATGCCTGATAGTCAACGTACAACAATGGAGTAAGCGATTAGCAGTTTCCTCATTTTCATTGTAATATACGCAGTTCGCGCAATCTCTCTTTTCGACCCTCTTTAGGTAGCTTTCAAACAAACCATGTCCTGTAAGGTACTGTGCGGTACAGTAATCTATCCGCGCGGCTCTCTAGTCAATCCAGGATTCAATATCTGGAATCAACTTTCTGGTCCATGCACCAAGGCCAGTTGCATCCCATCTCTCCTGCCATCTGACGAAAAGCGCCTCTCTTTTGTCGCTTGTAGCTTCGACCACCTTTTTATAGCAAATCAATTGGCGGGATATCAGATCCCACCAGCAGTACACCGGTCGACAGCGTTCTGTAAGCGCATACCACGCGCAGCGGTATTTTTCGCTGGATTCTCAATATTACCTGTCTATATTTATTTTTCCTCAACGGCTTGTTATATACAGCATAATCAAGTTTGGCAATCTTGTCAAAATCCTGCGTCTTTTACTACAGAAGTCTCCGTCGGATGGCCTGAGCCGTATAAGTGATGCAACGACCTTATTTAACTTGTAAGTAGTGCGCTTTATACTGCACTAAGTGCATCTAAGGCAGAATTTCCCTGTCTGAAACCATATACGTGTTTTCTTCGTCTATCTTCTGTTAGTCATTCAAGTAGCTTTCCAAGTAAACTCGGCATACATAGATGTCTATATTTGACATCTCCATCGGAGGGTTTCGGAGGTTTAGGGATGAGTACCAAGCCAGTCTCCTGCCACCTCTTCGAAAATACTCCCGTTCTCAAGCATTCATTCATCACAGACAGCAAGATTTAGTGCCGATTTCACAATTTAGCAAACCATTATTCTGCACCAATAGGATACGAGTACTAAACAGTCCGTCAAATATACCCAATCAGTCTCAAGATCTCTCCGTCAAATTTTTGGCAGCAAATAGCATCAAAGTATTCAAAACAGAACACTGTAAATTATAAAGCTTGCCATTGAAATGTTTTCAGTTTATTAAATATTATGAAATTATATAAAACTGAGCCAAAATTAAAAAAAATGATTGATGGCTGAGTAAAGTCCATTTTTTCAGTTTAGCTGAAGGTCTGTTTCTCCATGTTTATTGCAACTTCTTAATCCATATGTGATTATATTAGCTCAACATCACCTACTGGGTGTTAATAGTTTATACTACATTTGCAAACTTGCACTTCCAAATTCTTACATGAAAAAGTCTTTTCACACAAATTTTTTTTAGGTGTTGCGTTTCAACACATTCATACACTTCTTTCCAATTCCTCAACGACATTTTGACACCACTGGTCCGCAACTGTTCAAGATTTCATTCATACATTCAATTGCAGTTGCAGTTTTTTGTTTTGATTTCAGTATATCAGTCGCACCATGGGTGATGGTACATGGTACGCACAACAAAGCCACGTATTTGGGGGTTAGTGCAGATTTAACTGTACACGACAGTGTAACGTTGGAGAAAAAGAAGAGACCAAAGAAGAATTTACTCGTACATTTGAAATTAGTATCTCACAATGTTAGTGATGGGAGGATACTTTTGCAATCAGTGGAATGCATTGGAACGGTTAAAAGATTTGAATTGAATCGTTTTTACGTTATCTCGACTGACAGACTCGAATATCTGCTCTGTTTCTGTACATATATTTTGAGTGGTATTGTTGCATAAAGTAGGATGTTAACGAACCAATTCCTAGAACTGAACGCAACTTAACGAAATGAACTAGAAAGCACATCACTATTTCAAGTAATCCAAGGAGGGAGAAATTGTCATTTCAGCGCACTAGTGATGGGAGAATCGAATGCCTGAGATTCGCTTTGCTTCTGTGGCTCAGAGATATAGTGTTTTCTTCTAATAAAACCAGCGCAGTTTTTGTGTTTAAAATACTGTGCCTTTGATCATAAAGTTGTTCAAAACACAACATTAAACAACTCTCATGTCCTGGTGCGTGCAGTAATCTGTCAATGAAGCATACTTTTTTGGTTTCTTTGCCATTTTCCGTGTTACCACGAGCAAATAGCACGGCTGCATTCAAAGATGGAAGTCGAAGCAGAAGACAGTAGACAATACTAGCCCAAGTGCTGAGTGCAGTAAGATATTGTTTCACCTGATTACTACTGCCACGGTTGTGGCATAGATGGTCTACTGTAAGGCTTTTTTTATTAAATTGGAATTAGAGGTACTACAATAATCTAGTACAGACAGTTGCAGACATGTCCGGAATAAAAGAACAGGAGCAGAAATAGATATATTGGTAAACAGAGCGACGTACGTATACGCTTATTGGCTCCATCAGGCCCAAATCCATGTGTATCGAAAATCACAACCGCATACGGGTGTAACCTGAAGGAAAACAAGGATGGAAAGGGAACTACAACTAGAATCCGTCAACAAGAGCCAGCAGGCACATCTTTGGTGACTGTCAGACCACCTTGTTTTGGGAGGTAACAACCACCGTCGTTACGGAGGCCATCTTTCCTTACCTGCCGTGGTACTGTTTCCGCAAGGACAGTTATCTTTTATTGTAAGTAAAGGCATGAAAACGTCAGTACATGGAGACGTGTTCTAAATATCTCACGCAAATTCACCAGAGATTACTTGTGGCGATAGCATTGCATCGAGCTGAGCCCAGTTCAGCTGCTCAAGATCAACGGCGGATCTGTTCAACTATTCCTTAACAGATCAGCTCTTCCGCAAGAACTGTTAACAACAATGGTAAATTCGATATTTGACGGTTGTCGCAATATATCACGCGGACAAGGGATAACCAGCCATAGGCATCGATAACGTCGCATATATCGCAGCTTCAAAATGGGAATACGATTACAAGCTGCGCTACCATAGCCGAAACGATCCATATACAGAGTGCTTCAACTTACAACTTATTTTCTTGTTTGAAGGTGGAAAAGAGATTCAAACTATTTCTAGTACTTTTTCCAATTATGAGCTTCTCAAGGTAAATCACTTATCATCATAAGCACTCAGTTCTTCTGCTATCGAAGTTGCGTCAAACCAGACAATGCGAATGATATCTAGTTACAGTCATATGAATACCATTCTATTGGCACTCTGAGTTGTACCATCGGAACTGCGAAAAAGTTATGCCCTTCTCAGAAAAAAAAAACAGAAAAATCAAGTTAACCAGAGCTACCCGTCCATAATGACAGACACGATATCAAAATGAATAGATAGGTCTACAGATATCTTCCTCCTCCTTATACCAGGAACATTTCACACTAAAGGACGCCTGGAAAAGGTACTGTGAGAAAAACTCAGAAAGTATAGCTAATATATGTACTGTATAGATCAGAAACCACGATGCTTTGATCTGCCCCGTAAAGCATGGACAACCTTCAGCACTATACGGAGAAACAACTATAGATGTGCTAACATGCACAGTTGAGGTACAGCTCCTAATCCTGAGTGTGACTGTGGAGCGCAAGGAGGGAGCTTCCAAAATCGGTTCCTGAATTCCTGAAATCAACGCAAAATAAATGTAGAATTAAATAACATAAAGGTTGTTATAACAAAGGGAAAAACCTCAAAATCAATACTACGCGAGCATATATGGGAAACATGGCATAGGTGAAATGGTAGGAAGTCTAAATACCTAACGAAGAGGACAAAAATTAAACAAAGGGTAAATTAATCACTTCTATAAAATCAAATAACAATTGTCTTTCCAGCTCTTCTGTAGACTGTGGCCCTTTTTGGTCGAGTATACTTGAAGATCTATCCGGTATCCTTCAAGTTAACCAACGGGGTTTGTTTTACTTTCAGGTTCTTTCTTACGGTTTTCTGGATGGGTTATAGCGTTTTTTAGAAGATTTTTGGAATGATGGACGAGGATAACGTGCCTGGTACCCTACCCCAGGTAGCCTTGGGCTTTGCTGGTGTTGAGCACTACCATCTTAAAATTGTAATGATAGCTTTATGCAATCTCAGCATTTTATAGGACCATTCGGACTATCGGAGTAGCACTCGCATAGGAATGTGAGAGTAAAAATTAAAAAACTAGGTGTCACCTTGAAGATAGATAGACAAAATACATTGTCAGAATTGTCGCGTGATGTTCCTTTTTAAATATTCTAATACTCGATAAATTAATAAAAATGCGAGAAATCGATACATCCAATTATAAAATACGTATGGTTCGTTCTATAATACTCAACCGTGTAGATTTGATTTTCAAAGCTGTTACCAAAACACATTTAACTTCCTTGACGATTGTTTACATTTTGGAGAAGTTATTTTGTGTGAATATTGGGGAAGCCGGAGTTGATGGAAATGGCACCTCAATGTTTAACTCCCCTTTCTGCAGGTTTATAAAACAGGTGCTGGTATATTAAATGGGGTAAGCCTTTTGGAAAACAGTGAAACATAATAGGGAAGGAGCCTGTTGCTTGATACAGAGTTTATGTTTTGTTGAAAAGCTCCTAAGAAAATTACAAAGCTATATAATGTTGATTAGTCCACTTCTATTAGTTTTGGGTCGATCATATACGCGTTCCGTTTATAATTAATGGAAATATAAGGAAAACTCGGCGCAAATGAAAGGAAAAAGGCAACCCACTATATAATTAGAGTAGATCAACATAAACATCGTGTTAAAAGCTAGCAATTTTAATTCTTCAACGAGAACATGACGAAATCAAATTATAATAGCTCATTACTAGACGTGACTAGAATAGAAGAACATACATGTATATAGTCATGGTAGAAATTTATGGTACATATCGTGTTTCTTTCATCAACAAGGTCAAATAAACAAACAAGAAATTCAACAAATGAAACCTATTCTGTGGTTTCCATATAGTGTAACCATTTTTTGTAGAGTCAAGAAGCCACAACAATGAGAAGTTCAAAATCTCTAAGAAACAACATGAAACAGCTGTTTGCAGAATGATGCTGAAGATAGACGGAGCGGAAAACAGTAGTATACTGGACCCTTTCCTCTTCGGCAGCATTTTCCAAGATACTGCTGGCACAGATTAACTCCCGGCTAAAAATGACAAAAGAGATTGGGTGAAAACTAATAATAGAGCACAGATTAGGAAACCAATAAGCAACAAAACCCTCTTTCCAGTGCTTTTGAATTGAGAGGAGTATGCACCCGGAGTGTAAGGCTCACGAACTGCTCTAGCAAAAATGTGCACGGGAACGCCTAAACTGCTTTTTCATGTTTTACTTTGACGTTGACAATATGTATCACGCTGCCAAACAATGAAAATGTAAACAGATTTTTCCTTTATTTTCAGGAGAATTGTCAGACTATCTAATTGATGCTTTTAGAATGATGGTGCAACACCTCAGAGACCTCCAGGGCAGGGGATTTCAGAAATGAGTATCTCAGGAGCATGTCACTCTAGAGTAGTACAATGATATTAACAAGTGGTGGGCAGCTCCGAGTTGGTCCGAGTAACACAAACGAGGCACTGGAAAGTACCTCAGGAGTAGTACTGTAAAGTACAGTTCCTTACAAGATATGGGTGGTTTAGGGCAGTATCGTCTGTCAGTCCAAAATAATTGTAGGACGCCTTTATGGCCTCCTTGATTTTCATAGTTTTGTAATGTTCCGTGTCAGCGTTCTATTTTGAGTATTGTCACAAATTTCTATTTTCATTACGGTTTATCAGCTTGAAATTTCCAACGATTCAAAAAGAAAACATAACTTCACAATAGAAGAGCGCTGACGCTCACACAGTCAGCAGAAATCTAGAGATACCCCAGCATTTCTGAAGGAAAGAAAATTCTATGGAAATCAAGGAGGCCATAAAGACTTCATACAGTTGTATTAACGCCTAACGATACGGCCCCTTAGTGGATAACAAACATTGGTTGAACATATTTGGAGATAGCAACTAGAACTGAATTGGTAATTTCAAAGGCAACCAATAGCCAGCTTAAAAGAACCTTTTTGGGCCTAATATAGTATTGAACTTTTATAAGATTAAAATTTCGAATAGTCTTCCCTGTTTGTTAACAAAAAGCCCGACAAGCTGTCCTGGACGGCTTGTGTTGTTTTAGCCAGCAACAGTGTAAGCAGTATATAACGTAAAGCAAACAGGCGAACCCAGGCAAACCACACATTCCCGATTTTTTCGTTTTACATCGACCATGAATCGGTCACCATGAAAAAGTACATAGACTTATTCGTTTGGCCATCTTCAAGAATTGGCAGTAGTGAAGGAATCCACGCAATCATTTGACTACTAGGCGAGAAAATGTATTTTTTATCAAAAAATTAGTTTTGAAAGATAGGCGTATGCGTGTAATTCCATTGTTCTATTATCTACGAGTGTTGTCCCAAAGATAAGGTTCCCAGCGCTCTAACCTTGTCGCGTGTGATGCTAGGCGAAATCTGGCAACACCGTCGTGTTTATCGGCTCCCTCACCACCGATCCCAACAATAATACCACCCATATAAATTCATCACCTCTTGAGTGAAGTATATGGCGAAATATGTATAAACATGTCCTCAAATGGCGAAGAGAGTGCTCTGATGGCCGCACGGACCTCCACAATGAACAACGACCCAGGAAGCCGCCTATCTCCGAGGAAGTTGTGGCGAAGACTGAGCAAGTCTTGCTCCAAGATCGGCGAATCATGATCCGGGAACAAGCGGTTCAAATTCTTGAGGCTTCTGGAAAAACTGAGATGGGCGATCCGAAGTCGTCGAAGGGGAAAACTCGCCGAAGCGTAAGACTGCACCGCAACAATGCGCATCCTCTCATGTCTCATAACAATCGAAAGACCCCCAGCCAAATCGCTCGACTAACGATTTGGCTGGGAAATGCACCTAGGCGGTCAACGATTCGAGACAGACGAGCAGTTGCAAGGAGCAGTTACCAAGTTTCTAAACGGGCTGGCGGCGGACTTCCTTGAGGTGAGAGTGCAAAAGTTAGTTTCAAGTCTAAAGAAATGCGTAGAAAAAAATGGGGACCATGGAGCAAAATAGCTTAAACATCAATCAATGTTTCCAATGGTGATTCGTTTTTTCAAAATAGCAAAATTCCTTGTACCTGAAAAAGATGTGGGAGCTCTATTTTTGAAACTACTCTCGTACATGAACATCTTTTTAAAATAGTATATATTTGAACACCTACTCGGTCAACCACGAGGATTACTGAGTGAATGGTTTTGTTAGAAAACAGGAAAACACGAGTGAATTCGGCAAAGTGGCAAGTGTAGTTAGTGAATTTAAAATTGGTATTTTGGTGCATGCAGCATATAAACTCGGAAAAAATACAAATCAAGGATTCTGGTACTGTCTCTGACATGACACGTCCAAGTGACATATATTGTTTTTGCAATGAACATGTACTCACGGTACTATTTGAAGGGGAAGCATACGTCAGCATGCCTAAAATACGGATCTACTTTTAATCAACCGAAATAAGGGATGTTGGAGGAAAACTGAATTAAGTGTTATGTGAAATGACCGATTTAGGATCAAAATAAAAAAAATAGACATTCTCACGCTCACAGGAAATGACGAATGAGAACTGTAATACCTTTTCTCTGTTCAAAAAATGGCGTCAAGTAAGTTGACTCTGTACTTCCCATGCTACGCCTTCATCAGTTCAGTGCAATTAGAATACTCTCAGAAAAAAGTCTGTTACAAACATGTACAACAGAGAAATTCAATGGATTATGTTAGTCTAACAGGCAGATGCAATTAGTCCATACATTATTTCCCTGCCCTACTGGAATTTACTGTCCATCTGGCAACGTTGTTCCTTTTCACATCTGCGACATTGTTGCAGCGAGATATCCTCATTTTTTGCATGGTACGTGTATGTTTTTTGTGCTATACAATCCCCAAATCCGAAACGCTACGAAAAATTTAAAAAAAAAAGCGATTTTTATTTTTTCCTTATTGGATTTTTTCTCCATTGCTGCCGGGCCGATATTCAAAAACTACACATTTTTTTCGTTCTTGGCATTGTAGCAACCTTGTCTGAGAATTTCGTCAAAAGCGGACGGACACTCAGACAGACAGACGGACAGACAGACAGACAGATGGACAGAGAGACGGACAGACAGACAGACGGACAGGCAGACAGACGCACAGGTAGACAAGACAGATCGATAGACAGACCGACAGAAATGAGTGACATGGTTTTTCATAATGTACAGGGAGGCCAGCTAAGAATGCGGAGTACTGTGTCTGGGAACCTATCCAACGTAGAGGCTTGCGGGAAAAAAGAGGCCAAGAGAAAAACATTTAAAATACTTTCTGAAATGGCCGCTAGGGGGCGTAGCTGCAATCTTGAATCTAAAAAAGTGATGTTTCTGTTAATTCTGCTATATTAACCTAACGACAGAATACCTGATCTTTAAAATCGAGGATAATGTGAACTTTTTGTTTGACAATTTTTGCTGTATCTCTAAAAATAAAGTGGTGGGGGGTATTCGAAGGTCCGTAAAACGCCCCTGTATCATCGAAACGGCTGAGTCGATCTTAACAAATTTGGGCTACTTGAAAAAAGCTATTCTTGGGCTACAAAGGTTATAATATTTGAAGTTTTGTTAGTCTGACATGTGGAACCTAGGGGGCTTTTTCGACATTCCGACAGAAATGATTAAACTTCCCAAAAAAACAAAATGCATTTCGAGCATTTACGGGAGCATTAAAAACATTTCTTTCTTAAATTGGTCATTTTTAGGGCCACAACTTAATGATAAAAAGAAATTTAAGAAAAATCAGTTTGAAAAGAATAAAAAATCAAGGGATTTCCGTATAAAACCTTCTTTGGCATAAATAGGTTAATATCGAGATGCGGTCTTCGCGAGCTTGTTTACACATTATTTAGCTACTTGTTAATAAAAAATAAAAGTCATACCATTGTGTTTTTTTTTTTTGGGAGAATTAACCATTTCTGTCGGAATGAAAAAGCCCTCTATCGTCCACATGTAAAACTAACAAAACTAATAACGAAACTTACTAACGAAACCTTTGAATACCCTTACCACTTTATTTTTGGAGATACCGCGAAGATTATCTTCGAATTTAAAGATTAGGTATTTTGTTAGATTAATATAGCGGAATTCACAGAAACATCACTTTTTTAGACTCAAGATTGCAGTTACGCCCCCTAGCGGCAATTTCAGAAACTTGAAAAAATTTTTCAGGTTTTTGTTACAAGCCGCTACGATGGATAGGTTTCCAGATACAGTACCCGGTTTTCTTAGTTGGCCATCCTGTACCTGTCATATAACATCCAAGAAAGACAATATCTCATTTTCGAAAAGTAAAGAAGAAGAAGGAAAAGAAAGTAAAAAGAGAAGTACCACCCCGTATATCGTCGAGCACACACTCCCGGACAATGCATGATAAACGTCCGTTTGATGTCGTCGTCTGCGGTATAGAGAACTTTATCCGCTGCAGTTTTAGATGCCGAAGCGGTTTCTGCCTTTGACAGATGCAATTTGTTTCTGTTTATAATTCCGTATCCATCTATCGCAGTCCTGCCCGAGCTCTCTAAACTTTGGAGAAACTGGAAGAGCAACTACAACATGCAGGCGATGCAAATGATAGGGTGAAGTGAGCACTTCTGACAAGTTGTGCTAAGAATTCAGATATTTGAGGCACGGACTGCTCGATACCCACTGCTCAGTCGAAAAATTTGGAATTTATGTTGTTGACGCTTTACGGTTCCAATGTAATTGTATGTGCAAGCCATATTAAAAAGTATTTATTGTATATGGACATCTGCAATGTGGACCAAATTGGCAGATACGTAGGTTATAATCTGTGAGTTATAATCCTGCCGAAAGTAGGTCGATCAAAAATGCAAACAGACAATCGATGTCGCCTCAATTTAAATCCGGGCGAAATATGCAAAATTGCTTTGGCGTTTTTCTAAAATTCTAAAGTTATCGGTCGACTTAAGTGTTCCAAAATTTGTTTTGTAAGTATTCAAGCATCGAAAAAAAGTGCTCAGTGGGATTCCGTTAGCAATAAAATATAAGGTAGGTCAACCATGGAAGGTCATGGCGCTTGCAAGACCGATTATTTAAAACATCATAGTTGTTATCATGCGATGACAAATGCCTTCTGTTCACACTTTCATCGATATAACTAAAAGACACGGACGCGCCACTATTTAACCGTAGCTCACAGCAAAACCTAAATTTTCGAGTAAATAAACTATTCTTTTCTTTAGTATATTTAATTATAGGTTTCTAACGCCATCTGTAAAACATTTTGGCCTCACAAGAAGAAGGCCATTTTGGTCGGTTTAAATTGGTTTTTTAATCAAAATTATATAAAGGCCATTGACAATTTATTTGATATCAATATAAAACTCATCACAAAATTATTTTGAATATATTTTTCACGAATACATTCTTAGTTTCACGGTGACGTTCATTGATTATTCTGTATGATAATGTACATATTATTCAAAGTAACTTAATCAGATATTTTGATCATAACGATAGTTTTTCCTATGTTAATTTGGCCATGGCCTTCCATGATTCACCCACCGTATATATAAAAATCGAAATGATTTTTTGGTCTCTTATAAAACTAATAAAACAGAGTCTGGCATGGCTTATATTCATTTTCACCAAAGACACGTAATTCGTCCTCTTACAATTCGCCAATGATTTTGATATATATATATTTTAACATAAAACACGACAATTAATTCTAACATTTTATGATTTAGGAGTTATTCTAGCTTCTAGTCAAACAGCACTGAGATTGCTGCATGTTTGAAAAGTTTTAGACGACCCTGCGTCGCTCGCTTCCTTCCTCCTTGTCCTCCTCGTCCGAATTATGGATATGTAAACAACTAACGACTTAAGCGACTTTATTTAAGGAAAAATGAGTTAGTACTGGTCACATTCTTTTTCAGGTACCTCCTACTTATAACCTAGGCTAGAACAAGGGATTGAAAGCCTAAGCAAACATCTCTACATATGAGATCGTCATCATAGCAGTGGCGTAACTCCTCCCTCTTCAAGAAGGAGGAACCACCTGAGTCAAGGAATACATTTCATCAAGTTTAACGTCATTTTTACCTGTTTTTTGGGTTCTTTAGTCTTCAAAAGAAAGAGTGATTGTTTTTTTAAACTAGGTAGAAATACAATAAATGTCAAGGTACATAAAATAGATACAATGCTAAACGTGGAAATTTTGTGTGAAAAATCTATGTTTTTTGATTTACCATGCAATAATAAAACCTTATATAATTGGATATCTGAGTAACCCTTTGCATCAGTATTTTCAAAGAACAGATTCTTGTCATAGGTCACTTCCATGTTAGGTACATACAAGGGTATCGGAATATCAGAAGTCTTCAAATATTGTATATGATCAATGTTTTACATTTTGAGCTGATAATAAAAAAGGAATCGATTTTTTTTCGTTTAGTACAATCTTCATATACTGAAATATTCTTATTTCGATTCTTATTAATTTTTTCTAGTCATTCTGTTACCTCACCTTTACACGGTTCAATAGTTCATTTTTTTATACCAAAGCAGCCCGCATGCAGAAGCCTAAATGCTATGACACCGCGGCTGCTATGGGGATACCAAAGAAACTTTGTTAATCCGATTTTTGAACCGCCTAAGGTTAGTAGAACTGGGAAAAGTTTCCTCTTGTAGATTGTTCCACAATTTCGACACCCTCGGGACAAAGAAGTGGTCGTATCAGCCAGTTCTGTATGTAAGAAGTTCGACACGGTTAGGATGCGAGTCCAAAGTCGAGAGGTATGTGGCAGGCACATCGCGCGGCGGCATCATGGAGGAGAGCTGTGAGTAGCAAAGCTTGTTGGTGTGGCGGTAGAAAAGGGCTAAATGGCTGACGCGCCAGCGGTGCAAAAGGGTCCCGAGACTGTCCGTTAGAGAAGAGTCATCGGTCAGTCGGGCAGCCCTCCTCTGGACAGCATCGAGCATAAATAATGTAGTCGGGGCAGCAGCACCCCAAACGTGTGAGCAATACTCGAGGCTTATCTGGGCCTTGTATAGAGTAAGGTCATGCGGAGAAAAGTGCTTCTTAGCCTTAAACAAATAGCCTAGCTTTTTCCCAGCAGTTGCTGCTATTGACGAGATGTGTTCCTGCCAGATAAAGTCCTCGGTGAAGGACTTCGATCAGCCGAAATGTACGGCTCTTTGACAGAACTCCATCGAAACCGGATGGGCGCTACGAAGCTTTTGGTTCGTCAAGGTACAGGACTGTGTTTTGGAAGCACTAAATTGTACAAGATTGTTGCGTCCCCAAGCAGTGACAACCTCCAGGTCTCTCGTCAGAGAAGAAGTCGCCGCTAGTCTCCTTTTATTCAGCTCAGCGTCAGAGATCGTAGTCGTCATCGCAAAAGGTAGTAGTTCCTTGTACCGTTTCTGTAAAGGTTTGTTCTTCCTCATTTTCAAGATGAGTCATTTCTTCGGCAGAATAATGACTTTGGTCCTACCTGAAAATCATTATTTCTAGTGGGCGTTTGTTGACGATATGCGTTTTACTGGGGTTTCGGTGTGCGTGCTGTAGATACAGACATTGGCGTAGAGTTATATTTTTGCTGACCTGGAGAAAAACATTTTGTACCCGTCTGAAAGCTTGAATGTTTGTAGGGTAATGAGGTTTAAAATTTTATCTTGGTGGTTGTAATTTTATAGGACCTGTTGGGCATGCTTGTTTATAGAGACTCGTTCTTAAGAAATTTTTGTAATCAATTTGCATTTGCAAATTTTCAGAATCACGATAATATTGAACACAAGAATTAATCGTGGTAAGAGTTTGCTGACATAGGACCTATATGGTTCATTCAAACCAGAAATAAATGAACCTGAAGACTGTCTATCGTAGTTTCTCAATTTGAAAGCAATATGATCGGAACTATCATGGTATTCTAAATTTGCAAAATTCTTTCAGACTGTACCTTAAATGTAATCTCTTGATAAAAGTCGTCGTATTTTTGGTTATGTTTCTGAGCTGACGTGTATAAAGCAGTGAGAAGAGTTTCGTCGTTTCTAGGGTCTTTATACTTGGATAATAATTATGATTTTAAATCTGGACTAGGTAGATGTACTAAATTTCTTACTTCACTTAAGCTGAGAAATGACATATTGGAAAGCATACGAAACAAAAGGTGTATTGGCAAGCTCTGCAATAAGCTTTTCTGAATTATCAAAAAATAAATTAGATCTCTATGACCTCCATGATATTATGGTACCATATACTTATTAGCTAAGTTACAATTTAATTTGTAAATCTTGAAGGTAAAAGCTTGGCTGATTAAAATTAAGACGTGAGGGTGTCAAAATAACTTGTCCCCCAGGTGTATTTTCGACTACAGAATCAATCTCATAATCGGAATTAAAATCACTGGGTACAACCAAAAATGTAAATATTGTTTCTTACGCTGTACTGGACACTAGCAGCTTCATTTGGAGAGATCTGTGACACCTCCTTGGGCCAATACAGCACCTCCCGGTAGACAGCTTACCTGCCGTAGATCCAGCACCTCGCTGATGTCTGCTCCTGTCGTTCTCAAGTACCGTTGCCTGTTCCAAAAATTCTTAGCCAGTATATCGGCCTGGTACTTCGATGGCGATGGTTTATTCGGTCTAGCCCACAAAGTTCTTTGTGGTCGACGTCAAAACGATTGATATCGTACCCGAAGACACCGGACGATTTTTGGCACTTTTCTCTGTGTCGATTGAGTGACACTCGTCAACCAATATTGACGGTTATCGATTCGGTACGTCGATCTTGTTCACAGCGCCACTTATGAATATAAGCAAACAAGGAACGACATTTTTAAAAAGCGATATTAACAGAAGATAAATACCTATGTTCTGGTCACATTCTTTTACAATGTACCTCCTATTTATAACCTAGGCTAGAACAAAGAATTGAAAAGTGCAAATCTAAGAATCTCTATTATGAAATCATCGTCACAGCAGTACCGTATTTTTCGCGAAAAGGTATGATATTTTTTGGTACTATGTGAGTCAGTACCCAAATCAGGTGCCCGCGCGATTTGTCAATGTTAACCTAAATTATAGACAGCCGCATTTTAAAAACCAACATATACACATTCCTTAAACAATAACACGGTTATAAATTTGATGATGAATTTTACTCTGTGCGCCTTGGTACTCCGCGAATGTATTCAGAACGCCGTCCCCGATGTTTCCATCGGAGCTGCGTAGATTTGTTTATATCGTCTGGAAGCTGACTGGGTGGACAGCCCCAAATACGGTATGTGCCTTATTGTATCGAACAGCGACAGCTTTAAGCATAACAGTGCCTTGCCAAATGAATAGTCAGTATTTTCATTCAACATTTTTTTTTTCGTGTTTGGTGCTGTTTTACCGTAAATTAGCTTTTTTGTTTTGAACGTAGTTGTGTCTTAAAGTATAGTTCAGCATTCCGGAACCCTGTATTTTCAAACAAATCTCAACCAGAGTTCTACTTGAGCTGCCCTTGAGCATGTGTTGTGCCGTCAAAATTCCGAATCGAGGCACAGTAAGCCTAAAAATCTACTTGAGCCGAAGCTTCAATCTTGGCTCAGTTGAGCCAATGTACAACTGGCTCTAAACTACTCCGAAGATTGAAGACTGGTTGACTTCTTCGTTCATAATGTCCATGTCCATTATGCTCTATAGTATAACTAATGAATGTGTAATACCATGGAAAATGATCTTAAAATATGAATATCAGTAGCAGAAAGACGGAAGGTAACGTATTGTGAAAAATGATTATGGGCTGATGTGAACAAACGCGACACAGCTGGTGACTTGCATAATGAAGAAAACATGTAAATCCCATTCATAGGTGATCCGTCAGCCGCTTGTGTCGCGCCTCGTTACACATCCATACCAGTGACGAATTCATAAAAAATAGTCTAGGCGACATGTGAGCTGAGATGGTTGTGCAGACTAGCAACTATAGTTTCTATTTAAAGCAACGAATTCGGGCTAGGCAGAAGAAACAAGCCTTTGATTCGAAAATCCAAATCCAAAACCTGAGTTTGTAGTCAGGATACAAGTGCACACTACAAAGAGACTTGACAAAAGTTAATTTTTGGCAGTTCTGCCATTAAATTCGTATTTCTAGAGTATTTTTTTCAAAAGTGCAACTGTTCACAAATAATTGTGGTGTTGGACGATTTCAGGACATGGATATTTTTGCATAATGTGCGGAGAGCGACACAAACTTAATGACGCAGAACAAACCTAGATCATTCCACCGGTAAGTATCATTATGTTGACACCACGTTGTCACTTTGGTAAGCGATGGTAGGCACATGAGTCAAAACAATGCACTAAATCTACGCAATTCTGTCGATAAACAATGAAATGTAAACATATAGGCTTGGTACCCTCTCGTATAGTCGGAATCCTTGGTTTAAGGGTCTTCGGGAAGTGTAATGGTTGCAATATGCGCTACCTGTGGATGAACTGTGGAAAATCGTTTAGTTTCCTAGTTTTGGGTACATTTCAATCAAAGACTCCACTTCAGCTCGCCGAACATCTCGTCGTTCATACAAGCTCAGGTAGTTCACAACGGCATCAGGAATACAGGAACTACTTTCCTTTCAAACGGAAAGGCTTTGTAATCGATAGAAAAGTGAAATAAATTTCTATATTGCATTTTATACTCCATTCTACACATGACTTTGTTATTAATATCCATGTTTTTCTCCTGGTTTAGTTATGCTCATGAGATCTATAGTTGAACCATACATGTCCACAACAAAACCAGGTGTATAGTGTGAGGAATACTGTTCCTGTAGAAATAGAAGAAAAATGAAATACAAAAAGTGTGTATGGCATCCTAGTTGACTGCTCAGAAGTTTTCAAATAAAATTGGTGAGCTAGAACGCTCCTCTTTACAGAAAGAGTATGTACTCAACCTTTATCAATATTCTCAATGATTTCAGACTCCCCTGAAGGAGCTGAATTTCAAAACTGCAAAAATGGAAAAATACTGTTTCTTGCCTTGTAACACTGTTTCAGCGTCTACGTTTGTCTGGATACATTTCCAAAGCATGACTAGTACCATTAAGGGGGTCTTAAGTTCGCTGGATGTTTTGCGAATTTCGAGCCTTACAAGGGCGGAATATCTTTTTTATAATGACATTTTTTTGTACCGAAGCAGCCGCGAAGACAGAAACTTAAAAACCTGCTATGGGGATCTCAAAGAAATTTTGTAAATCGTGCTTTTGAACTGCCGAAGCTTACTGGAACTGGGAAAAGCTTCCACAATATTCGAGGCTAGGCCTTTTCTAGACCCTGTATATAGTGAGAAGGTCATGTGGAGAAAAGTCCTTCTTAGCCCTAAAAATAGCCTAGCTTTTCCCAGCAGCTGCCGCTGAAGTGAACGGCTCTTTGCCAGAAGTCGGCCATCCGTCGAAGCCGGATGAGCGCTAGGACGCCTTTTGTTCATCAAGGTACAATTACTGTGTTTGGAAGCATTAAACTGTACAAAATTGTTGCGTCCCCTATGCAGTGTAGACCTCCAGGTCTCTCTTCAGAGAAGAAGTCGTCGCTAGTTTTTTTATTCCAGCTCAGCAACAGAGATCGGCTTGTCACTCTGAATTTCTGCATGTAGAGTGCTGTCATCAGCGAACCTATGTATTGGGTTGATCGTGCAGAAAATGGGGGCGTTGATATGTAAGAGGAACAGTGTCGGAGCCAAGACGATCCCTGGGGAACACCCGCGTTGAAGTTGTAGGATGAATAGGAGAACCCGTCAATTACGACTGATATCTTACGGCCAAAGAGAAAGTCTGCCACATATCTGCAAAGCTTTTCTGGAAGGCAGTAGGATGGAAGTTTGCATAAGAGGGCAGAGTGCCACAGCTGATCAAACGCTGTCGTGATATCAAGAGCAACGACATGAGCCTTACCATGAGACTGGATGAGTTTAACCCACAATTGCGTGACGTAAGCTAGGAGGTACCCTGTGGATTACTGGTGCCGGAAACCAAACCGCCTGTCGCTAATCAAGCCGTAATGTTCGAGGTATCCACAGGTTTGCGATTTATGCACCTCTCCATCACCTTACTTATAACAGAAAGCAGAGCTATAGGCCTGCAGTTGTAAAGGTCGGTCTTAGATCCTTTTT
>CAVLJG010000003.1:69139723-69372193 GCA_963669975.1 Acanthoscelides obtectus | reverse complement strand
ATAACCACGATTTAGGGGTTCGTGCAGATTTAACGTGTACACGACGGTGTAATATGTATTTCTTCACAAAAAAATCTTGGAGGGAGCACTTTTATAGGGAAATTTGTTGTTATAAAATTCCATTTTTCACACATAACAAAACAAGTGATCACAACACATAGAATACAGTGACGCTGGAGAAGGAGAATAGACCAAAGGAGATCGGAATTGACATTTGAAATTAGTGTCTCATAATGTTAGTGATGGGAGAATACATTTGCGATCATTGGAATGTATTGGAACGGTTAAACAATACGAATTGAATCGTTTTTAAGGTATCTCGACTGAAAGAGTGGAATATCTGCTCTGTTTCTGTATATATATTTTGTGGTATTGTTGCATAAAGTAGTTGGTTCACGAACTAGTTCCCAGAACTGAACGCAACTTAATGAAACGAACTGGAAAGGAAATCACTTTCTCAAGTAATCCAAGAAGGGACAAATTGTCATTTCATCACACTAGTGATGAGAGATCGAAAGCCTGAGATTCGCTTTGCTTCTGTGGCTCAGAGATATAGTGTTTTCTTCTGATAAAACTAGCGCAGTTTTTGTGTTTAAAATACTCTACCTTAGCTAATACCTTTGATCCTAAGTCGCTCCCATAACAACTCTCATGTCGTGTTCGCGTATTTCGAAACGATGTAACGGTCCGACAGGGAAAAATCTTTCTCTGAGAACTGAAAATCATTAAACGTGCTGTTTTCAGTCTATTTATTCTATCCCTTGGGGTCGTACATAATGCAGAAAAGACTACAGTGCTCAGTGGCCACTCAGTGGCCAGGGCTCGTCTGTAATGATAATATCCAAATACTACTAAACACCTAAATAGCTTTCTGGCCTTTCAATTTCGAAGCTACCAGTCCTCACTTAGAGATAGTAGCACAGTTAAGGATAGACTCGGGGTATACGGTTACGGATGTTTATGATTCCTATCGATATCGATATATCGTCATGAAACCATCGATGCGTAAAGATCGATGTTCTACGTCCGATGTATCGATGTTTTCGATACATCACCGTATCGTCTATCGTCGCCATCCCTATATTGTTTCCCACCAGTCACCAGTCAAAAACCTTAACACCCAATATTTTATCACTATTTATAATTCTTTTTAGCACTTATTTTTCAGTAATTACTAATAATTTTAGGGCATGTCTACAGTGATTGCATTATGCACCTCGGAGATGTAGGGATTAACATGTTTTACACATATCGGTGTTTTAGGATGGGGACGACATACTGTTTTGATTGCTTTGAAGAAATTCATTAACCCATGAATTTATAACAAATGATTACTATATGATGTAAAGAGAGATGACGAATTGGTTGGAATACATTTTATATTCTATTTTCTTGCAAATCCGCACAATTCAACAGGTATGTGTAGCTATAATGATCTCATAATATACACACAGTATATTGAACTTATCAAATTTCGAGATTGCCATGAATTAACACACGACCAAACCTGCTGCCAAATTTAACAGCTAGAACATCGACCTATTATTTCTCCCATTCCCATTCGCTGAGAGAATAACGGATGGTCAAATGTACACCTATAACATAAATCAAAATACATGAAAGTTGTCCTGTTTTCTCTGTACAAAAGCATCATGTTGGAATCAAAAAGTCGTCTTGTTTATAATACAGTCGAATTTTTACGATTTTATTCAACATTTTAATAGAAATCATTGATATTCTGAGACCTTTGACAGCTTCCGTCAAATGGCATTTCGATAAGGTATTTTCCTTTTGGTCCATAATAATAATGTTGGTGAAATCGGCCCTTAGGATAACAAATTTGGTGTCATTCTGTAGATAACATAGTTAGCTGTACAATTAGCTCAAAAAGGTGCAACTTAATATAGTAGTTTTTTAATGGTGTGCGGAAATGCACAAAATAATCAATTTTCTTGCATGTTTTTTTCTGTTTTTGTCTGTCTTTAAGTATGTGTGGCGGTTAGTATCAACTCGACTTTTTCGATAATGGCCAGGGCAACATGTTATCGTTCAAATGACACCAAATTTATCATTCTGTGTACTGTACTCAGTTATTGCAATTTTCTTACATGCACTAGCAAAAATCGTAACGTAAAAATAAAAATGGCTGCCATTTCAAGAGGGGTGAGGTAGGACATTGTAGGGGGTGGATTTGTCGATAAAAATAGCTGAAAAATACCCCCCTTAAATATCGGTGTCGTGACCAAGCACATTGTATATATATACAATATAGTACCACAACAAACGTAAGGAGAAGGTAGGCTTTGGACTGACCAAAATAACAAAAACTTACCTATATAAAAGTGTGACCGTCTTTCAGATATTGAATTTTTTCTTAAATTTAAAAAAAACGAACCTTATAATCTGTGGTCTTTAGCTGCATGTACAAATAAGGTTATACTAAGTTCATTTTTTCTATAAAATACTTCTAGATACTTTAAATGTAGTTTAAAGATGTTAAGAAACCATGATCAAATAAGGACTATTTTGGGATTTATAATCTTCTGATATTTTTTCCTCAAATTCGACCATCTGTGGTGAAACAAAAATGTACTGGGCTATAACTGCATTATATTGAATAAAAAGATTGCTCATTGAATATAGATTTCAGAAGGGCACCACACGTACTATTTGGAATAGAAAAAAGTGATAACTGCTTTTGTGAGTGACTGACACACATTAGAATGTAATGATTGAATTTAAATTCAAGTTGCACTAGTTACCGAGGGCAAAGCATTCACCACAGAAGAAAACTGTCAGTGGTTCTAGATGATTATCATACGAAATCTTCTTCTCTGGTGACCAAAAACTATGAGAATTTTCCCTGGCCAACGAATGTCCCAGTCCGAGAAATTAGACAACTGAAGATTGGACAATTTAGTAGTAGCATAGTAGCGTTTAAATTCCCTTGAGAATCTTACAAGGCAAGAAATTTCACTCGTTAGTGTATAGTCGGCTGTAACGAAATGAAAGACAAGCTGACACCAAGATCCAGAAGCTTGCAGCAAAATTGCGGACTCTGTCTTGGTTGCCCTCTATTATTGCCCTTACTAGGTTTAGTAATGTCTGCATCGTCCGCTTAAGTAAAGTTACTTTCTTTCTGTCACAATTTAATACTGAGCCTGGAAGTGCTCAATTTTTTCGTTAGGTATTCCAGAAAGGGTTTCATTAACTGTGTGAACACATAAGGGGCATAATTTACCTTAAATGGTACAGCATTGTAAGAGCTGTCCTTTGAATATGAATCTGAAATATAATCTATGACTCTCCCTAACGGGTACCAAAATTCTCTCTACGGAGAAGTCTGATCGCAGTCCAATAGCCAAAACTTTAGTGTTCTATCCCTATAAACAGACGAAGTGTCTTGAGGTAAGGAACCAAACGAGTTGACCCATCAGACTTGGGGGCAAGAAAAAGTTGGATAGGTGCTGATTTTTCGTTAGCTCAACTTTTTTACTGATAGCACTGCAGCTAAGCAATTGAGAAACTGTCGAAGGACGGTAGTTACATAGATGGCCTAATGAGATTCAGCTATGGCAAAGTGCAGAACCAGTCGCCATGTGAATGTCAAGTGACCACTTGAACACAACTCAGGATTTTAGCGCCACTCCTAAAGCTCTGCCATTGATAATGAATAGGCGTCAATGTCCCTTCTGATCTACGTACCTCATCTGCAATAATGGGTGATATATCATGCTGTTAGTACGTTTTCTAGCCTTTTGGCCCTCAGTTGCTGCCATATTTATCTGTTTTCTATTTAGAATTAGTCAGACCGACACCGAAGAACAAGATATCGATGGAAGCCTCTGTCAGA
Organism: Acanthoscelides obtectus; assembly: GCA_963669975.1. NCBI lineage: Eukaryota > Metazoa > Arthropoda > Insecta > Coleoptera > Chrysomelidae > Acanthoscelides > Acanthoscelides obtectus. Next base: position 69,368,340 of record CAVLJG010000003.1, on the reverse strand, counting down.
GTACTCCTGACTTCTTTGCTTTAATGTGAATATCTACCAGCATGTGCCCCTCTCCCTTCTTTCAACCTAGAGGAGATAGTTTTGCCACATGCAGTTAATGAACAGCTCACATGTTGCTGTACAGAGACCAAACGCGCATCCCTGCGTGCGAGAACTTCTATTATAGCTTCCGCTACCTCAGGGTTCACCTTAGGTGGATAGAATAGAACAGAATTTATTCATCTATCGTCTCAACAGGACCTGCCCTCGAAATATCAGCGTTGGAACAATGCGCGTACATTAATTATACTAAGGTCGCCGTATCATCGTGGTGATGCGCCATCTATAGAAACATACATGGCCTTTAAGACATCACAATCCAGAGCGCCCTGCTGTTCGAGTGCCACAATATGCAAAATATAACGCTAATTGGGCATAATTATACTTAATCTCCCTTATTATTGAACATTAGAACTTTGATGGTTTTCTAACCGGTCATGCTCATACGTACAGTCCTGTATCATAGTTATCACCGGCCAGGTGGAATTTGCTATGCCAATCAAAATGTAACGCTGGTTCCGCATAGATGTACCTAATCTCTGTCGTTTATTAATGAAAAATGGTACTTCGGCGGCTTCCTAACTTCTCATGTGCACCCTTACAATATTGTTCCATAGTTATCACAAACCAGATGGAATACTTCGGCGGTTTCCCTAACTGTCTTGTGCAATCTTATAATGCTGTTCCAAGGTTATCAGAAACCAGATGGAATTTGCCATCACAAGCAAAATGTAACGCTAACTTGATACTTGAGATACCTAATCTCTATCTGGTAATAAGGAAAAAATATACCTTGACGACTTCCTAACCTGCCATGTTCACACTTACAGTCCTGTTCTTGGTTGTCACAAACCAGGGGAAATTGGCTATCACACGCAAATGAGAAGAGATTGTTGACCATACCTTGTTGCTACGTTGTCCCAAAGGCTTTCAGTGTTGTTATTTGTCGTAGGATCTTAGCTGTCAAAAGCTTAGTACAAGTTATCATCACAAGCAACGGAGTTCAGTATTGAGTCATTATCACAAACATCTTCATTCGTCCTTGGTATGGAGCTGATTATCACAAGCTAGGTCCGAGTTGCTATCTCAAGCAACCGAGTCCTATGTTACAACGTTATCCCAAATGTCTTCGTTCATCCTTGGTGTGGAGCTGACTATCCCAAGGCAGGTCCACGTTGCTATCCCAAGCAATCGGGTCTAATGCTTCCACGTTATCCCAAACGCCTTTGTTCGTCCTTGGTATGGAGTTGGCTATCACAAGCTGGGTCCAGACTGCTATCCCAAGCAACAGTGTCAGAACGATATCCCAAACGCCGGTAAGGCATCCATGCTGATATTCACCTAATCTGCACCTAAAACAGATCGGTTAGTCGACAATTAACTAATGGTGACGCCCCTTTAGAAAAAGAGGCCTGCACGCCCTTTTTAACTTTGCTCCGCGACGAAAGGAACCTTGAGACGACCGTCGATCGGTATGTCTCCGACAATGCACATCTATCGGCCAACCTTCTGTCCTGTTCTGTAATTCTGATGGTTCAGTGGTTCCTCGACACTGCTGAAAACGTGAAAACGACGCGCGCCGATTGACGTGTTAACGGTCTGGCACGAGAACAAGGAATTAGTGTTTATAAGCGGCCAGAGAGGAGGAAGGTAGGTGAAGGGGCAGTGCCGCTTTCCTTGGCTGCGTGCGCGCTTTGAATCATGGGGATTTGTTACACTACGAGGGTACTACATTATGTCTTCTAAATATTTACTTCGGCGTGACGGAACATAATTAAGATCGAACATCACTTACAGATAAGTTCGTTTGATCATGTAATTCTTGATTAATTTAACCGACCTCGAACAGATGAAAATTATAAAATATCTTTCCTAGTTGGGACGTCGGGAGTGCAATATGCTTCAGCGAGCGACAGTAGCAGATAGAAAATATTAATAAATTGATTTTATAATTGTTCCACAGAGCGCTAAGCAATTTTATTGATGTTCATAAACCAATAAACTCGTATCCGACAATACCAGTATAAACTATTTTAAATCAAATTTGTTCGGTAAGCTTAAATGTCGTATAAAATTGTCGTGTCAACGTTTATAAAGCGGTATTTAAATTTGTCTTAAAACTGTTTTGTATTTTTGCTCTAAGAACATTCTTACGACTACCTTATAAAGCAAATTACTTCTTAAAAACTTAATCGTTTTACTGGCAAATATAATAAAACAAAATTGCAATCTAAGAGCAGTAATAAGGCAATTATAAAATGAAATAGCACGGACAGTCGAAAATTATAAAATTTGCTAGTTCGGATACTCCAACGGATCTCAATCAGTAGGCTAGAATTTTATGAGATCCCTGAAAATATATTTGAACATTAAAAAAATACAATAGCGGCCTAAAATTTATCTAACATGACACCATCAGTCTGCAGTTGTGTATGCTAACAGTTTTCTTATGACAGTTAAGAGCGATATTGTTGATTCTTGTATTTGTCTTCGTTCTATACTTCTACGTCTTTAATTATCTCTACTGCTGTGATATTTTTCATCCATACATCTGCTAACCCACGTGTACACTGGATTATGCCTCTTTTTATGGAACAGTTGTATCATAAAACGTACAATCGTGAAGAAACGGAGAAGCTGGCGAAAAGGTTTTTAATATCGCCTTATGTATGGCACGTAGCAAATAAGGAATCAAATGGATTCCACGAGAAACTAAATAAGAAATTCGATAAAGTGTAGGCGAATGTTGCTTCATTTCCTCTTCTGAACAGCCTGTGTTTAGTTCGAGCCTCCTTTCCCGCCCAGCACAGGAGGAGAGCGCTTGTTATTTAAATCATCGTTCTGATCCCGAAAGAAGAATTCTTGAAAGATAAAATAACCAAGAAAGGACGGATAGCGGCAAAAAATGGATCGCACAAGGTTATAGAAATGTGTAAAAAATCAAAATACGGTAACTGTTGCATTTGAGTTCAGTTTCTCCGAAATGTATCACTACTTACCTGTCATGTATCCGCAACCCCGTGCTTTTCCCACATTATATACCATGTTATGTAAGTTAGCTTTTGCTTCATACGCCACTTGCGAAGAGGTATTGTAAAAGGGAATCAGGGGGAACAGTTTGAAAATGAAAAACCATGTCAATTATTTCCGTCGGTCTGTTTGTCCGCTAAGCTTTGGCCCGTTTATAATTTACAAAGTACCAATATTGATGAAAAGGACGGTTTTGTGATTTTTGAGATTCGATTCAGTGGCGGCAAAGCTAGGGACAGAAATAAAGAATAACCTGATCATGTTGAGAAAAAACTTTACAAAGGTTAAAACTTGGGAGTTGGAGGGTAAAGTTAATATAATTATACGTATTCAACACTGCTAATACTAATTTTGCCTCAAGATAATGATAGAGAGATATTTTTGACACGTGTTTTATAGTCGGTGGCGGCGGTCATACTGCCGGGGCTAACGAGTGGCGTGCGGGGAGGCATCGGAGGGGTTACTCATAGCAACGTTGCCCGATTGTCGGCGCTATCGGTAAGGCAGGGAAAAATTATATGGATTATGTTTTTTTCTTTATTATACCCGTTCACAGCTTCTTTGTGAACTGAAGACAGCGTTATATGGGAGGCGCAGAGGCAACCTCTATGATGCCATTTTTTACAGTGGAGCCTTGAAGACAAACTGTAAAAATCAAGGCATGACGATGAAGAAGTTAAATACATATTCTTTGTGAATGAAGAGAGCATTGGACTAGTGCTTGGTTCCTGCTTCACAAAACTCTCCATATAATCCGGCTGTTGTCCAAGACAGGAACGGGATCGCCTGTTATTAAGAATATCCGTCTGTTTCTGGAAGTTACATCATGCATCAACTGCCTTAGAAGCAGAATGCCTAAGATGTATGAAATTCAAAGATAATTAGATAGTGACAGTTCTATAACGCTGAGCAGGGATCAAGTGCTTTGACTCTGTTCTTACATGCAATGCTTATCAGTTTATAAATATTTTGGTAAGACATCACGTCGTAAATCGATGAGGTAGCTGTAGAGGAAAGTGTTCTTTTCCAGAGGAAAGGGTTCAATGTGGGGTGAGTAATCCAAAGTAAGCGAATGAGTGTAAGTTAGATACATTTTTTCTGTAAGATCTTTACGCAAAAATTACCAAACGGGTGAACCGATCTCAGTTTCAATCCAAAGTATTGTTGTCTATTGGGTTGATTCCTAGCTATATATTGCGGAAAATGTTTCGATTTAAAAGTTATGCAATGGAAAGAGCAACCCGAAGCACGCAAGTGTACATAAACGGTGCATCCGATCACTGGGTTTGATTCACACACTACTAAACCCGTCAAGTTATTGGAAAATAAGACCCATTTTACATAAGCTTTTTAACCTCTGAAGCCAAGAAGTATCAGCACAAGATCCACTGGAAGGTGGGCGGATTTGGTTTGCCTAGGCGACTATAGTCGGTCACATAAACGACCATCAGGATATATCTAGCTACCCCTCATATAAGCCTGACGTTATGTTGCAGAAACATAATCGCAATCCCGCCCTCACTTTCAGTAACATTTCCCATTTATCGAAGTAACTCAATAATATCGGTACGGGTACTGCATATCTTGAAAAGTGACATCATGTCGATTTTTTTGAAATTATATTGGTTTTTTTTGACATTATGTAGGTTTTTCAACCAGACGTTAACTCGGCACTACCTAATGGACACTTGTTGTGAACTCGTTTTGTAGTTGTACGTGTTGCGTAAACGTCATGATGCTTCAGTTATCAATGCCTGGCTCTGATATGACGTAAAATTTGCTTCAGAGATGGCATTATTGGAGGTCTAAGCGGTAAGCTGTATACTATAGCTAGAAGGAAACGGCAGTGCATAGTTGCATAGTGAGGATTTTTGTGCTAATAATATTTGTTGATGATAATACCATTGGTTTTTTGTCTCAAATACACTTACACGAGATACAAAGCTAACAATTATTTTCGCATTGACTTTTTCTCATTCATTCTGGAAATTACATATGCAAATTTACTGACTTTCAAAAATCAGAGAGATAAGAAAAGAAAATTCCTGGTTGGTGAAGGAACAGTTGAGAAAATGTGCTACAGAGAGGAGTATTTATGAAAGTGAAAACCTTATTACTTACATTAATTTTTATTTCCGGTCATATATATTTTATAGAAACTTATTTCGCAATGTCAATAGAAAATACACATCAGCGCCTAGATGTAAGGCATTGCGAAAATGTTTGATGAGTGATGCATCATTCCTAATGTATCTGTGATGTGGCTTAGTTGCACACAACGCGGGCGTGGTGGCGATTTCCCGTAATACTGAAAGTTTTTGAAAACACAAAAAAAATACGGGAAAACTCGTAATTTATACTTACAGAACGTAACCTGTCTTCAGTAAGGACAACATATAAATACCCCGTCGGGCACGGCTAATAGGTATACTTCATTGACAGCAGCAGCATATTCATCAATAATTTTCTCACATAGCAAATATCACTGCTTTTATACACATGCAGACCAATACACATAATCATCCAGATGCGATCTTGCTACTCAACCAAGTTTCTTTTGTTCCTACATAGATGGACGCAAGATGACCTTTTGTTGTTTTTTGACGTTTTATAGGTTTTTTACACAATACCAAGTCGCCAATATGTTCACATGAAACGCGTAGCACCACATATCGCATTTCATTTTGGCCAGTCACACGACAGTGGCCGAAATATGAAAGTTTCTTCAAGTAAACAAGTGAGTGCTGTCAACATGAATCTGTTGTAATGTTGATCGAAGAGGGTAAGGTTTATCACAACCTCAGAGTCGCATTAAGGGACAATATACACACAAAGGCAATCTTATGGTTGAGCACAAATGCACAGTAATTGACTCTGTTGTTCCTGTGCTCTAAACACAATTGATTTACTTTGATTTACCTTGAAGATTTTTTACTGTTACATTATTCAAGTAATTTTATTACCCTCAAAATCGAGGAGAAAAAGTAGCTATGTTAATGTTCAATCTATTTTGAAAACCCACCTGAAATAAAGTGAGGAAAAAGCAAAAACTAAATAATACAGCACAACGTGCCACATACCATCAGAATCGACTACTAAGAAAGTGAAAACAGCAAAGCGAAACTGTCAAAACTACTCTGGCCGCTAGGTGCCGCCGATTCTAGTACTATAGTAGATACGGTCTACTCGCTATTGAACTATATTATCAGAAATAGTTTTATTATCGAGGTTCAGAAAATCTTCTGCTTTGGCTTGTAACTTAACATTCTTGCGGGAAGATTATGATAGCTAACCCAACTAGCAAAGATATTTTATAGTTTACGACTGTCTGTTTTTTAATTTATAATTGCTTTAATACTGCTCCTAGAATGCAATTTTGCTTTGATATCATTGCCTAAGCTTTTAAGAAGTATTTTTCTTTATAAGGTAGTCTTAAGAATATTCTTAGAGCAAAAATACAAAACAGTTTTAGGACAAGTTTTAATACCGTTTTATGAACGTTTACACAATAGTTTTATACTCAAGCTTCCCGATAAAAATTGTTTTATAGTAGATTTCACCAGCGCTAATATTTAATATTTAATTCTCACCTATGTTCTTCAGTATCGAGGCAATTCCGTTGTGCCACTTCGTTTTTGGTCTCCCTCTCGTTCTGTTCTTCAGAACTTTAGCGTCTTGACTGATATCTGATAATACCAGTATAAATCTATTATGAAACAGATCTGTTCCGTAAGCTTAAATGTCGTAGAAAATTTTTATGTAAGCATTTATAAAACAGTATTAAAATTTGTTGTAAAACTGATTTGTCTGTTTGCTCTAAGAACGTTTTTACGACTACCTTATAAAGCCGAACATCTCTTAAATGATCTATTGTCTTACTGGCAATTTAATTAAAACAATATTGCGTTCTGGAAGCAATAATTCAGAAACTATAAAATAAAATAGCGCAGACAGTTGGAAATTATACAATATCTTTGCCAGCTGCCAACCAGAATTGAAATCCACATGTTTGCCTCAATGTACGTACCTTTAGCGGTTGACAAGATAGCAAAGCTAATTCATCGAATTTGTGGCACCTGGTATACACGCATGGACTTTTTAACACTAATTCTTTTTCTTGCAATACATCTCTATATAACTGCAATATACACATAAATCAAATGTTTTATTAAAATATCTTATGAGGCCAAAACATTTTATAAGAGCTCTCAAAATGTTAAAAGTATTTTATAGTATGGAAGCCATATTTTGCTATTCCAACGTCAATTTAAGATGGCCATTTTTAAGTGAATTACAAAAATTCATTTTTGTAATGATAAAATGTTTTAATTTACTACTTTGCTGTTCATATAATGGTATTAAATTGTTCAATTGAATTATTTTATTACAATACAGGCCAGAATAAGAGAAAATACAGAATGTAAATTTTGACTTTTTCTCTTAAAATTCGATAATACGAGTACCTAATATATTTGAGGCGCTTGAACATGTTGCTGCACATATCCCATAAAATCTTGCGCTGTAAAATATCAAACATCAGATTAAAAAGCGAATTTCTGTCTGTCTGGTATTGGGTGTATATATCGAAACCAAATTCAACATGGTTAGTCTAACATATTTCATTTGCTGAAAAGGACGAATACTCGCTGTATCAAGGATCATTAAAAAAATAATTATTCCCAGGGGGTACAATTTAACAACAGAAGCAAGCAAACTTTTAGTGTCAGTCAAAAGAAGAACAAAACAACTTTTATAAAACTGTGTTATTCTAGTTCGATAACTGTTTTTAGTATAACTGTTTTATAACTGTTGCGTAATATGTTTTATAGTACTTTTAAAAACATTTTAACAATTATCCGTTAAAAACTGCAGAAGCCACAATAAAACAAAAAACAAATTAACGAACACAATTGCTGCAAAAGAGTGGGTTCTCAAGCGTTGAATAAATGTTGTTAGAAGGTTAACAGCGGCAATGTTGACTTATAAAAATAGTTCTGTAAATATTGTCATTACATTTATAAAACATAAAGTTGTTAGTTGGGAACCCTACAGTAAAACGTACAAAGAATTAGCCATATTTGACTATGAGTTGCATTTCAACTTGCACGCTTATTTCAGCTGTTTGTTTCTTCAAATATCTACATGAGAAGTCCTATCTAACGATCTCATAGTATATTGCTTTCAGTATTCTTTCTGATAACTGAGATTTTGATTTTAAAAAAAAGAACATTTTATACATGGAAGCACGCTGCCGTAGGTCTCCACAAAATCCTACAGTAGTAGGGTTAAGACCCCGCACACTAATAAAGATAGTCTAGAGATAAACATTATCGATCCCATCACTGATTACAGAACAAACAAACGATAAACGAATTATCCGAAACATAATAAATACCGCTCTATAAAAATCAACGACTAAAACCAGAATCCAGCTACCGGATATTGATAAAGTTTATATCAAAATACCAACGGCAACTTTTTATTTGAGTTGCCTACGATATATGATAGAGTTTAATATACTGTTTAGTTTTCGACGATCCTCACAAAACAGCCCTCGGCCACTGTACACACCTAGGTGAAAAGTTGGTTCGAAAGTTTTAGTGCCGCCTGGTGACCTCTGTTAGTAATAATGGGTTTCTGCTGTGGTATAATCTCATAAATAAGGATTTCATAGTATTCGCTATCATCTGAGACAATACTATATACATGATATAAAGAATTATGTCCAGTTAAAGTTAGAGCCTATCGATCTGGATAGGGGACAGTTGTTATGTTTTTGTTGGATGTCCCGGAGGTCAAGCCTAGTCCTAGGCTGATGAGTTGCAAAAAAAAAACACCAGACAGCCGTCGATGGTTGGCTGTCATTGGTCGCACGGACGAAATCAGCATGTTTGCGTTAGACTCTCTGAGAAGAAGGTCATAAACATGTATAACAGGGCAAGTAAACGGAACAAGGCCGTCATACAGGTACATACAGTTGGTCCATAACATTCTGAGATCAGGCGTATTATATGATAATAATTAAGGTTCCATCTGAGTTGCAATATGCTTTAGTGAGCGATAATGTCAGGAAGAAAATATTAATAAATGGATTTCATAAATGTTCCACATAGCGCTAATGAAACAATGTAATTGATTTTCGCAAACGAATAAACTCGTACTAGATAATACCAGCATAAGGCTCAATTTCACCAGAATTAATATTTAATGGTCACTTTAGCCAATGGGAAATGACCTTATCGAAATGCAATTTGACGAAAGCTGTCAAAGCTCTCTGAACATCAGTGGTTTCTAGTGAAGTATTGAATAAAATCGTGAAAAAGCGAGGATGGAACAGAAGTATACCGAGCTTAGGAATTTGTATGTTAGTAGATAGCGGTGCGTCAACATGCGTTATTAATCCAGATATTGCGTATATATATTTTTAAGAATTTATGTTTCATAAAAATTTCCATATTAAAGCTGTTAACACAGTGTCCAAAGGATTCGAGAATATACGATTTCCTATGCTTAAAGAGGAAACCGCTAAATTTTCTCGTTGTTGGTTGGCATTCCAAATTTGAATGCTTAACAGGAGCAAGCGAATTGACAAAATTAGGTGCAAAAATAGATTTTACAAAAAATACTCTGCAAATAGGAAAAACTAAAATACCGTTTATCACTGAAACACATCCTAGTTTATTTGTTCCATTTAGTAAGCCACAGGCAAATTATTTGGAAATTCGCGTAGTAGTAGAAAACGGCCCTGTTGTGCTTCCTAACATAGAGTTGGTCGGATATTTTATAGCCAGTTGCATAGCTACTTCTCGGAATTTCGTAGTTAAAATCAGCACCATATCAAATGTACGAAATCAAAAAACCGAAAAAGGTTATCGAAAATGTAGACATTCCTTCAGTGATTCGTACCCAACATTTAAATAGTGAAGAAAAAACGAGAATTTTAAATTTGTGTGAGCAATTCAAAGACATCTTTTATCATGAGGATTCCGACCTTAGATTTATAAATAATGTTAAACATACTATTAGAACAACAGACGATGTTCCCGTTTATCAAAAATCTTATAGATATCCACATCATTTGAATAACAAAATTATTAGGACGTCTATTACACCGTATGGGTCACCCTGTTGGATAGTTAAAAAGAAATTAGATGCTTCAAGTCAGAAGAAATGAAGACTTGTGATAGAGTATCGTAAGTTAATTGATAGGACAATAGAGAATAAATACCCGCTACCACGGATAGAAGAAATCCTAGATAATTTACGCAAATGCTCATATTTTACAACGTTAGATTTGGCTCAGGCGTTCCAACAAATTGAAATGGACCCCCAGTCAATAGAAAAAACTGCACCTTCAGTCGACCACGGACATTATCAATATGTAAGAATGCCTCCATCCACCTTTCCAAGGATAATGTTCTTAAAGAATTATTGTATAAATGTTGTTTTGCCTATATGGATGGCGTTGTAATTTTTTCTAAATCACTTGAGGAACATTTACAGCATATAAAAATGTTATTAAAAAAAATAAGAGAACATAACCTGAAAATTTAATTAGATAAGTCAGAATTTATTTGTAAAGAAGTGGGATTTCTTGGACACGTTATCACTCCCGGGGGGATTAAGCAAAACCCCGTCAAAGTCGATGCGATACAAAAATTTCCTATTCCTTCCACCATTAAACAAATCAAAGGTTTTTTAGGACCCGTAGGATATTACAGGCGTTTTATTAAGGACTTTTCAAAAATAGCACAGCCACTAACTCAATGCTTAAAAAAGAATGCTAAGGTATGCCATAATGAATAGCCGTTCATTGACGAGGTCAATAAATTTAAGGAACTGATTACAAACGCACCTATTCTAACGTATCCCGATTTTTCAAAACAATTCACGCTGACGACAGATGAGTCGAATGTTGCGATAGGTTTAGGGTTTAGTACTATCTCAAAACGATCACCTCACAGTGCATTTTACAGTCGCAGTCTTAATACTGCCGAACAACTGTCGAGAAAGAGTTATTGAGTATCGTTGATTCATGTAACTGTTTTCGTCCAAATCTATTTGGTAGGCCGTTTACGATTAGATGCGATCAAAAATCACTCGCTTGGCTTTTTAACCTGAAGGAGCCGTCAAGTCGCTTATATCGTTGGAAATTGAGATTAGATGAATTTCAGTACAAAGTAGAATACATAAAAGGAAAATACAATGTACAGGTATTAGCAGACGCTTTGTCTCGAGTCGAAATTAACGCAATATATAAGAACGAAAATCTGGACAGAAACATTAATTATTTCAAAAATCCATTAGTCAAAGCGTATATGCCCTTCAGAACGCAAACCACAGAATCTGTACATCCATTTATAGAGAGTGAAGAAATCAATACAGATAAGCAAAGTCGGGAACCAACAGATTCAGACTTGTCAATTAATCCTGATTACGAGATCCAATACATTTGATAAGTTATTCCGAGAATCCCTTGAACTATTTCAGGCATCTAGTACAGTTCAAAATTTTAGATCAGTATGAAGTAACAAGATATCCATTTTTTTAAAAAAAGTTCGGCTATGTGTGACTTTATGCCCAGATTCCATTCATTCCCAATTGAGCAAGTTTTTCTTCGAATATCTAGATCCCAAAGCTACCTATGTTATTCATACACATAAAAATGATCAGCTAAACAAAGAAATAGCACAAGTATTTAGAATCCTGTTTGATACGTCCGCAAAAGCTGTATTCTGTACAAAACTACTTAATGATATATAGCATGAGGAAAGGCAAAAGGAAATTATTCAAAATTATTATAACAAGGGTCATAATGGAACTTTAGAAACCCTCAAGCACTTGCAAGAAAAAATATTATTAGCCACATATGAAAAATTAAATCTCAAATTTTATTATTACATGTGAGGTATATCTAGCTTCCAAATATGAAAGGCATCCTTACAAGTATTCACTAGAAGGTCCTATGCTTGCTCAATATCCATTTGAAACCATTCATATTGATTGTTTTATTGTAAAAGGTAAATCGTTCTTGACAATAATTGACTTATTCACAAAGTATGGCCAAGCATATGAAATCACTGACAAAAATGGCCCATCAATTTGTAAGATATTACCTGTATATATCACATCATGGATTGCCTAAACGATATGATCCAGGTACCGAATTGAATAATTCACTGTTTAAAGAATTTTGTTTGTTACATGAAATAAAGGTTCACTTTAAAACAAGCACCAACTCGTACTCTAATAGTCCAGTCGAAAAGTTTCATTCTACTCTTATAGAGAAAATATCAACCTTATCTATCAAAGAACCGCAAACACCTCTTGATGAAACTGTTCAGACAGCATTGATTTATTACAGCCAAAGTATACAGTCTGCAACAGACTTTTCCCCTCATCAGCTACTGTATAATCCATTCGATCGAAAAGATATTCATGTTAGAACTAAGTAAGACTGTATATGAAGCATATAACCAGAAACGTATCAACAAACTTGAGGTCCTTTAGTACACTATTGAGGATAGAATGGAAGAAAAGGGTGCAAAAATTTTGGAAAAACGTAATGAACGGTTATAAGATCAATTATCCAGTATTGGAGTAGGTGATGAAATTTTTATCAAAACCGCAGGTAGAAACAAAATTCTTAAGAAATATACAAAATGAAAAATCGATAAATCAAAGAGTAAAAAGGTGACAGGTCAATTTGTAGGAGCTAAGTAAAAACATATTATAAAAAGGCGACTGAAATATGTTAAACGATTAAGAAAACAATATTTACAGGATTGAGATCCACAACCTGGCACTAGCGATCAAAACGAATCGAATTGATCCTCATCATGGATATTTTAAGGAATCACTAGGTCCAGCGAGGGTAATAAGCCATTACCCGATATATTATTACCATAATCTAACGAACACGTTACAAAATTACTACTTAGTTATAAATAGCTATAGGAAAATATCCATTCAAATAAGAAATGATTATATGTCTGGGCACTCTTTAGTTTTAGATTTGGGATACACTATAAGCTCTATTGAAGAAGAATTACAAAAATTCACCTCAACACGTAGGCGATCTAAACGTGGCTTAGTCAGTGGTCTTGGCACAGTTATTAGATATTCAATGTGTTTGGTCACGACATACCGATATTTGAGAAGGATATTTTTCAGCTATTTTTATCGACAAATCCACCCCCTATAATGTCATACCTCACCCCCCTTGAAATGGATCCATACCGCTGCGAACGAAATTAGGGCCCACACTCATTGTTTTAAGAACAACAATGTGCATAACCAATAATGGAAGATATTTTGAATAACTTCTGTAACATTGAACATGTCCAAACTCTCTATAAGAAACATTGATTTGTCATTTATATGCATATAAAGTTTGAGAACAATTTGCATTTTATTGCACCCATTTTGACCCATGTTAGACAGCATTTATTGCTTAACGTAGAATACTTAGGATAACAAAAAGGTGTAGAATTAGCACAAAAAAGGTACAACTTCATAGGTTAGTTTTTGAATGGTGTGCGGAAATTCAAAAAATTATTAATTTTCTTCCACATTTTTTTCTGTTTTTGTCTGTTTTTAAGTATGTTTGACGGTTTGTATCAAAACAAGTTTTTCAATAATCGCTTAGTCAGCATGTCATCGTTCAAATGACACCAAATTTATCATTCTGTGACAATTACGTACTCAGTTATTACAATTTTCATACATACACTACCGTAATCGTAACGTAAGAATAAACATGGCTGCCATTTCAAGGGGGATGAGGTAGGAATTGTAGGGGGATGGATTTGTCGATAAAAATAGCTGATAAATACCCCTCGTAAATATCGGTATGTCGTGACCAAACACATTGTATATCGGGATATTTAGATCAAAATGATCTTACTACTATAGAAAATAATTTTCATAAATTGCATGATACACAAACTCAGATTATAGAGCAAGTAAATAATTAAATATCATTTGCACATGTAATTTCAGCAACATTGGAAAATAATATCACTATCATTGAAAAGCGTTTATTAAATACACATGCCGCAATCAGGAATTTTAAGGAAGATACCAATAAACATATGGTCATTACAGGATTTTGTTTGTTGCAGTTATAAAATTATATTCGAAGTCTTGAAGTATCATTAACTTTAGCCTTGCAAGAAATTCCAAATTTAAATACCCTTTCCAGTGAAGAATTATAACTGATACAAAATCACCTTTCAAAAATATATACTCCAAAGGATTTGGTAAATGTTGGAGATAACCGGCCATTTCAAATGTTACAACTGAGTGAACTAAGCATTGTACACATCAATGATGACATCTTATGCATCTTAAAAAATCCAGTACTTCGTAAATTCCCATTCAATCTGTACTATGTACATCCATTGCCAAATAACGAAATATTATATTAGAACCACCTACTACATTTTCTTTAAGTAATGATGTAAAAAAGCTTGGACTGACACACCCTGTAAGAAAACTGAAAATTTTCATGTTTGCTTTTCTTCGCAGCGCACCAATGTATGCTCATTGAAAAAGAATTATATGCATTGTGTATTCCATGAGGTCAAAATCGAATATTTCCTTTATAAAAAATTGTGGAGCCAAAATGCTCTAATTTTTTATTCAAAATCATTTCGAACCATAGTAGAGAAATGTGAAGAGAACGTCAAGAAAATTAGCTTAAAGGGTTCCTATATATTGAATAGCATATGTGATGATGAAGACATATTTTATCTATCAAATATCAATTTTACAATTAATGGAAATTCTAGTTGGTTACCTGAACTGAATATGACAGCCAATACTACAGTTGAATTGAGCAACTATCATTTTCCAAATTTGGAAGAAATGAAAACTGCTCTCAAACAAATGAAACCAATTCCTTATCAAAATATAAATCGTTATCATACTGGAATAATTAGGGGATTCTCCTTATTTGGCTTAATCGTTCTTATTGTAGTAATTTATCTTATATACAAATGTTGTCTAAAAGACTTCATTGGAAAGGGTTCTGATCCTCCAGTAATGGGAATAAATATTTCTGAAACTAAAAGAAACCAAAACGAGGACGTTTCGATCTAAGGAGGAAGAGTTATGTATTTTGGCTCACTCTAAACAATATAATTATTATATTGCATCATGTTGGCGTTATCTTGTATCTTTCTATTATCGTTTTTAGAAAACTCAGAATTATCTCATACATGCAACCTGATACATCATCCATGCTTCTTAAGAATTAGCATATGTGTGTATTCCTATTATACGACTTTATAAAACCATTGTACCTTTTGTTTGTCAATCAGATAGCTATCAACTATTGTAGTGGTAGTTAGATTCATCAGCGGGAAATAAAAGTTATTTTTTAAAAACCCTCGTCCGCCCCTGGCAAACATAATTTGTAGAGACAAGAATTGAGTTTGACATCAACCAATTATATCTAATTAATATAATGAGCTAACGTAATAGATACCTGTAGTAGAAAATAAACTCACTAAGCTAGGGTAAAAGTTACGGCAAAAACTTTAACATATCCTGAAAATTATGTAGTACGTACATGCTTGCTTAAGTAATGGTTAGTAATAGTTACTATAAAGATATATCGTAACTTCGCAGCAATTTGTACAAGTCGATAATTTTTTCGTGTTTATCAGGTGGGTAGCTAACTGTTGAAACATCAATTGTACGTGCTGTTCCATTCAGCGATTTTGTTCTATCTGAGGAACCACAGCAGCACAGATATTGGGCTAGCCATGCAACCAAACGGACAAACAAATTATAATAAAATTTACCTTTGACAGTCATTTCGGATCGTTGATCACTTTATCTATCTTATAGTTATTAGTAATTCCATAACTGAAAAATACAGCATTTAACATATGTTACGGCCAAAATAGCGGTCTGACCTGAGATTGCGAAATTCCCACAAGGTATCACGCTCTTCAGATAGGCCACACGACGGAAAAGGTACCTTCAGAGGAATGGCGTACCGGCCATCTTGCTGGCAGTTTCCTAAGCTACCGCAACCTCCATTTCGCTAGCATGGTTTGTGGGTTGCAGGCTAATAGGACACTAATATGAAAGATATTTTTAGAACAAGATCCGACGGAAGGAATATGACCCAGTAAGCCAACAAGTTTCAGGAACTGAGTAAACTAAATTAAGAGCTAACAACTCATTTACAAAGACTGCACAAATTACAAGAGCATTCTGCTTTGTTTCAGATTTTCAGACAATCCGATGAAGCAAGATACCTATGTTTTGGAAATTATTCATTATATATGTATTTGGGATACATCTGTAGATATGTTCAAGTACCACCACGACAATTTTGCTGACCTCAAATTGCCGAAATGTCATTTTCATTGATAGTATTTCTGACAAGCATCCGTTTTGGAATCAAAATAAAAGCAGGGGAAGCTAAAGTTTAGTTTAGATAGGCTAAAGTTTCGGTTGGCCCTTTTCGATAGGTATCAATAAAAAAAACTGGTTTGCCTCCAATATTTTGCATTTTTCAATAGAACTGGGTGCTTAACGTAACAAAAAGTGATGCTTAAATGTAACATCAGGTTATTATCTTTCTACCCGCTATATATTGCGTAGTTGTCATTAAGTTTGACGTAGTGGATGTACCTGCCAGGAAGCCATGCTCCGATGGTGTAGATGGGCTATTAAGGTTTTCATAGATGAAAGAGTAAATGGAAATTTGCAAAGTTGTCTAAAATGCTTATAGCTCCAAAGTTGTGTATATTAGACTTATCACCAACGACGTTTTCAGTATAGTATTGTAGATTACCAGCACCGACTTGATAAAAACATGAACACAATTTTTAGTAACAGAACTAGGTATTTGATCTTTATCAGACGGAAGTTGATTTGGAATTAGAAATAAGGAGATATGGCGATAATTTATCATCTACGGCGAAAAACAATGTGGGTGAGCAGCACTAGTGATGTCGCTGGAACTTGATCATTTACTAGTAGCTCGGAGTATTTAAGTGGACTTTCGCATAATAACTTCTAACTACTGTCCACACTATTAAAACACATCTTAAGCCAAGATTTATATATACCGCCACCTTCCCTTAATGTAACTTTGCCATACTTTGCTGCACATACTTGCGGTACGGCGCGGACGGAAAAACTGCCAGCATGAAACTTTTAAGTAAGTTTCGAGGAAAAGACGTCGTCGTCAGCGTAGCGCTAGCGGAAGAAATCGTGGGAGGCGCTCCTAATCTGTTTTAAAAGTCTCTTACCTGCTACTTCCAACATGAGCGAAGGAGAATGTTCCCGTGCCCGAATCCCGAATAAAGTACCTGCAGCTACGTATGTATACCTGGTTGATTCAACAGGTGTGTTTGAATTTGGGGGTAAAGCGATGTTACAAAGAAGAAGGTCTAGTCAATTTACTTGTTAGGGCAATGACTCGAAGATACCCTGCACGGTCGTTACATAAATGTCACAAACCTTTTACATTGGAAGCGGTTTGGCTGCCAACCCCAAAGTTCCACTTTGTTGAGCTCATGGTTGGAATGTTATCCTGGTTTAGTTAAGTCAAGTTGAGTCGGCTGGCGACTAAGCGGTAAAACAGTGATCCGAGATCCACACCCTTCTCTCGCAACTACAAATGTCAGATTGCAGCTTATCGTGTCAAATTGTAATTTGTTATGTCAAGTTGCATATTAGCTCAATGGTTCCGCCAGAAGTGGTGCCTACTTTGAGATTGGGGCACTACTCCAGATACGGTACCCACGTTGCTGACCCTGTCGAACGCTCCCAGCCCGTAGGGTGAGTGATGAAAACGCCACCTAACGGATGCTTGTCAGAAGTACTATCAATGAAAATGACATTTCGGCAATTTGAGGTCAGCAAAATTGTCGTGGTGGTACTTGAACATATCTACAGATTTATCCCAAATACATATATAATGAATAATTTCCAAAACATAGGTATCTTGCTTCATCGGATTGTCTGAAAATCTGAAACAAAGCAGAATGCTCTTGTAATTTGTGCAGTCTTTGTAAATGAGTTGTTAGCTCTTAATTTAGTTTACTCAGTTCCTGAAACTTGTTGGCTTACTGGGTCCTATTCCTTCCGTCGGATCTAGTTCTAAAAATATCTTTCATATTAGTGTCCTATTAGCCTGCAACCCACAAACCATGCTAGCGAAATGGAGGTTGCGGTAGCTTAGGAAACTGCCAGCAAGATGGCCGGTACGCCATTCCTCTGAAGGTACCTTTTACGTCGTGTGGCCTATCTGAAGAGCGTGATACCTTGTGGGAATTTCGCAATCTCAGGTCAGACCGCTATTTTGGCCGTAACATATGTTAAATGCTGTATTTTTCAGTTATGGAATTACTAATAACTATAAGATAGATAAAGTGATCAACGATCCGAAATGACTGTCAAAGGTAAATTTTATTATAATTTGTTTGTCCGTTTGGTTGCATGGCTAGCCCAATATCTGTGCTGCTGTGGTTCCTCAGATAGAACAAAATCGCTGAATGGAACAGCACGTACAATTGATGTTTCAACAGTTAGCTACCCACCTGATAAACACGAAAAAATTATCGACTTGTACAAATTGCTGCGAAGTTACGATATATCTTTATAGTAACTATTACTAACCATTACTTAAGCAAGCATGTACGTACTACATAATTTTCAGGATATGTTAAGGTTTTTGCCGTAACTTTTACCCTAGCTTAGTGAGTTTATTTTCTACTACAGGTATCCATTACGTTAGCTCATTATATTAATTAGATATAATTGGTTGATGTCAAACTGAATTCTTGTCTCTACAAATTATGTTTGCCAGGGGCGGACGAGGGTTTTTAAAAAATAACTTTTATTTCCCGCTGATGAATCTAACTACCACTACAATAGTTGATAGCTATCTGATTGACAAACAAAAGGTACAATGGTTTTATAAAGTCGTATAATAGGAATACACACATATGCTAATTCTTAAGAAGCATGGATGATGTATCAGGTTGCATGTATGAGATAATTCTGAGTTTTCTAACAACGATAATAGAAGAATACAAGATAACGCCAACATGATGCAATATAATAATTATATTGTTTAGAGTGAGCCAAAGTACATAACTCTTCCTCCTTAGATCGAAACGTCCTCGTTTTGGTTTCTTTTAGTTTCAGAAATATTTCTTTCCATTACTGGAGGATCAGAACCCTTTCCAATGAAGTCTTTTAGACAACATTTGTATATAAGATAAATTACTACAATAAGAACGATTAAGCCAAATAAGGAGAATCCCCTAATTATTCCAGTATGATAACGATTTACATTTTGATAAGGAATTGGTTTCATTTGTTTGAGAGCAGTTTTCAATTCTTGCAAATTTGGAAAATGATAGTTGCTCAATTCAACTGTAGTATTGGCTGTCATATTCAGTTCAGGTAACCAACTAGAATTTCCATTAATTGTAAAATTGATATTTGATAGATAAAATATTGGAGGCAAACCAGTTCTTTTTATTGATACCTATCGAAACGGGCCAACCGAAACTTTAGCCTATCTAAACTAAACATTAGCTTCCCCTGCTTTTATTTTGATTCCAAAAATTTTCAAGAAAAATATCGTTGCGTTATAAGCAGTAATTTTACGACCTAATTCTAGAGCCACACGATTATATGGAAGAAGCTCAGTACGCCCAAAAGACTATGAATGTCAAATTCATTAAAATACATCCAAACCTTTTTATGGGATAAAGATAGTGATAATGATATAATAGCAGGAATTTCCATATTATGCTCAACTATACTGTAACTATCTAAATCTGTAGTGACTGATACGCGGATCAGCGCCTGACCGCCGCCGGACGACGGAACGACTGTCGAGAGGCGTCAGGCTAGAACAAGGTAGTATTCTAAACTCTGAGTCTCTTCGATTTACATATTTTAAACAATTTTATTCGGGAAATAATATGTCCCACAATCATCTTGACAAACTTTGAGATATTAGAATATAGGTATGCTAATAAACAAAAATTGGTAACATATGGGCCTACCATTTTCATTCATTTCTTTGTTGCAATTTTAAAATTATGAATTTTTGGACTAGTTTTAAGGAGAAAGCTTCCATATAGCGATCTAATCGAATAAATAAAATATTTAAAAATCATGATCGTGCTACTTTAACTGCGTACGCTTCCTAACTGGCGGGTCATACAGAAATGCTGGATACGAAATTAATGGTCTCCCAAAGAACTAAAAAATCCGCGGAAGCATGTAGCGATCTCTTATAAACCAGCCACAACAACGCATTTAATGAGAAAATTTTCAATCGTCCCCCGGTTGCCTTATTAGGTCCTTGCCTGTTTCGGAACGGATGTCAAATGGCTTGGTTTGCTCAAGCGGTTGAGATTTGGGCTTTCATTCCACCCGCTCGTGTGATTTTCAATTTTTTTTTACCTCAAGTAAGTTTGTCCGATCGCCATGAGATACGGGATCCCGTGAAAATTCGCCAAGTTATACTTATTATCCCGAGAAAACTAAAGTCGGCTTTATTTGCTAACTCAGTGTGGATTTTGCATTACGATTCAGCTGTTGAATAATGAACGAATAGCTGATGCCACGCGGCATCCTGTTTGCCTGTAACGCTATTGGCCATCATGCGGGCAAAGCCGTGGGCTTATTTTAGTAAGTAAGTTTGCATTCTTGGGAAATGTCTAATTTGCATTAATATTTTATATTTCACAATTTTTTGCAGTTGAGTAATTTTGTGGCGTTAAAAATCATAACGTATTGTTTTCCACTGATGAGCTCGTCTACTTGTAATATAACATTAAAACCACTCAAAATTAACAAACATGCTAAGAGTAAGAAACGCGCATGAATATTACCATAATTAAACTGAAAGGAAGAATGAAAACTGATTCCGGTCCTGATACAATGGCGTAGACCAGTAGTGTTTGGAACTTGTTTCGTTGAGAGTCTAATTACCGCGTGATATTATTTGCTGTTAGAAGAATTATTTGGTTATTTCTGTTGTTATTGCTCGGGCTATACTTATATTTCCTTAACCATGGAGGGTGAGACTGGGAGTGGAACTACTGGAGCCAGGCCACAAGTAGAAAGCTTCTTAAGGTACTGAAAAAGGACGCGAAAGAAATCGTGCTCAACGTGTTCCTTTATTTAAACAAGACTATGTGAGTGATAGGCAGCAGCGGTGGTTGCAGTAGTAGACTCTTCGGTCTCCTGATCAGACGCCGTGCGCTGTGCGGGTTCGAGTCCCGTCCCAGGAGAAATTTCTCTCTTGGCTATGGATGTTGTGATTGTCCGTAGGTGGTAGACGGTCTCTGACTGTCGAACGTGGAGGTACCACCCGGCGGAGCCAAAATGTGTGCATGTTGCATGCACACGTGTTCCCTCGCCAGAGTCCGTGTGGCGTCCCCCTTTCCCCTGTATCCCCCTATAGCCCCATGGTACCCAGTGGGTGTTTAGGCCTTAGACCTTCGTGGTAGTTGGAGTATAAAAAAATGACGCAGGGAGATGCACTTACACGTTGCAAAAGTATGACAGGCGTCCCAGAGAGGACTGTTCGCAAGGTGGTGCATGAGATACCAACCCTTAAGGCTATATATACATATACATGCAAAGATCAAGAGAAATGACAATATACCCCCAGTGAGCGTCGAAGTATTAAGGAAAACGCTGCACGAACTAAATTTTCGTTATGAAACGCATAATCGGAAGTCACATACAGATAGAGAAACCTGAAATAGTCGCGTGGCGTCGAAAACACCTACGCGTAATAACTGAATATAGACGACAGAGCAGAAAAATATATTATTTCGACTCGTATCCCTTTTGGAGCACGAAAACCAAGCTATGAAGATTGCCTTGAATTATTCAGCCTGACCTCATTCTCTAAGCGAAGACTTCGTGGCGATCTTATAGTTACGTTCAGGATACTTCATGGTTTGATGGGCACCAACCTCATGCATCTATACCGTCTGTCGCGCAGCAATCTACGCGGACACAGCTTCAAACTGCATAAGGAGCCATTTAAAACAACAGTCCGACAGTGGTTTCTTCCCAACCGCATATTCAACACCTGGAATAGTTTACCTGAAAGTGTGGTTGGTGCTACTTCAGTTAATAGCTTCAAAGTGCAGTATGATAGCTGGAGGAGTGTACAAACTTTATAGCTATGAACTGTCCTTTTTATTTTTTTTCTATTTGATGTATTTGTGTTACGTGTCCAGCTTATAGTACTGTGTACTCTGCTCATCTCAATTATCATAGTAGTAGTAGTAGGAAATGCAGGTCTCACAGTTAAAAAAACCTGGATAAACAAAAATGTGACTTTTTGGAAGGTTGACTTTCGCCTTTAAGAAAGGAGGTGATTACCATGGCTAAATGAATGCCAGCTGTTTCGAGAACTGGTTTCAAGTTCTGACTCAGCGAGGTAAACCCAACTTTGTTATTGTCATGGATAATGCTTCCTACCACAGTCGTCGAGCCCCAAACGTGTACCAAATATGGGGTCTCGAAAAAGTGAGATGCATCAATTGTTGCGCGAAAAGGACATTCCGGTTGACGATTCATGTGTGAAGGCGGAACTGTACGAAAAAATTAAACATCACAAAGCTGCGAACATTAGTTACGTGACTGATGAGATGGCCCGTCATTGTGGAGTCACTGTGCGGCGTTTACCGCCCTACCATTGTGACTAAACCCAATAGAGTTCATCTGCGCTCAAGTGAAGGGTTATATTGCGCGTCATAACACAACTTTTAATAACCAGACGTCAAGGCTTTGGCTAGAGAATTACATATACCTAGTAACGTCCGAAGCGTAGCAGAATGCTGTCTGTCATGTTGTGATGGAAGAAACAAAAATGTGGCAGCTTGACCACAACATCAACACCATGATGGTGCCAGTTATAGCCAATCTTGGCGAAGAAAGCGATAGCGACAACTTATTACTTTCAGATGAAATTGGAAGCGACGACGACAGAAGAGAGGTAGACTCAATTAGCTCAATGGATAATCAGAAAAAAAACTGACAGAGGTAATCTCCAAATTTCTGCTCTATAACGACTTTCAAACAATTTCCTTTTTTAGCAAGCATATGAAAGAAATCAAGTTCAACCACATTGAAAATGTATACCCCGCCACTGACAATCCGACTACCGATGGTTGAGTGATGTTCACACTGATGAGTCATTCCAGTTTTAGATAGTTATGGTACAGGTATTCGCTTTTATCTATCATCTGCTCCGATAACATCTATTTAGAAAAGCTGAGTAGAGATCAAGCAGTGTCCGAATATTTCCCATATCAGTAAATTTGGTATTGCTGCTGTTTGATGAAGAGCATTTTCCGATTTCTTACCTTCTCTCTTTGTTTATTAACCATGACTGAGCGACTCACAGCACAACAAAGATAATAGAAATATCCGTGCCTCATTCTACATGAATACACCCAGTACTAATAGCGCTACTTGAATATCCTTTTCAAAAGAAAGAATGTAGGCCGATCAATTGACTTGTGACTTTGGTAGGTCAACTAGCCAAAAGTATGCAATAAAACTACACAATTTTGGCGACAAATAATGCAATATAAACATACAGGCTTGGCTTCTTCTAATATATTCGAATTCGTTTGAATTTTCAAACACATCGTACTATTGAAGAAGTAGAAATTTCCTCACGCCAATCCCAAACGCAATATCACCACAATACAGCCAGCAACATCTTAGATTATTAACCATGCTAGCTTATTTTATCCTCAAACTGTCCCCCAGACGTGCACACAGAGGTTTGTTTGTTCGCGAGATTATCGCTAGAGGCGACCTGTTTTGTGCTGAACTGAGCGCCCTAGCAGAGTGTCCAGAAACAGCATATCTAATACCACATAGCTGTGCAACTCCTTGAGAATTACGTAAACTTCTATGAGCTCAGAGCTTGGCACACATGCAGTTTCTACGACAGTGAATCAGTTATTAGCCGGAATTATTATACTATTATATTTATTCAGGATGACCCAACGAAAAGGTCGCACCCCTATTTGTGATTTTCTGGGTACATTTTGGGAATTTTGATTTTTAAGGGGACATCCTTTCATCTATAGCTGTACAGCACAGGATGATCCAAAGATAAGATATTGCGTCACACTTCAGGTTTTTAAATGGATACCTTCTTTTTTTTAATTTTCACATTCTCCTTTAAGTTTTTAGTAACTTTTGTGTAATCAGGTTTATACCTATCATTAATCGATGTGGAACTATTTGAGTTTATCATAAAATTCTTGATATTGTGACAAGACAGCTTTAAAATTGGAAACAAGCCTCCGAGTATTAAAAAAAAAACAAAAATCAACTTACAGTTTAATAAAGGTTTTGTTCGAATCTATTCCTCGCATGTTCAAGCATGTCTTGACTTATTGCTCTACATTCAGCGGTAATCCGCTGACAAAGATCTATCTGGCTTCCTACTAAAAACTTTACTTTTCAAATGTAGCCAAAGAAAGTAATCTAAAGGAATAAAGTCCGGAGTTCTCGACGGCCACTCGATAGGACCACATCTGCCTCAGATCAATGGCCTACCCCAAGGATCAATCATCAGCCCAACACTTTTCTTAGTAGCCATTAATGACATCATGGCAAATATAAAGAAGGCAATTCAAACGCGCCTCTATGCTGACGATATGATTATATACGTCAAAGGCAAAAATATATCAACCACTACGTTGTTACTTCAATCAATGTTAAATCAAATGGAACACTGGTCTGAGAAAAACGGCCACACATTCTCTCCAAATAAAACACAGTGTACTATATTTTCTAAAAAGCCAAATCATACATAACCAATGCTATACTTGTCAAATGTTGCCCTGAAAACCCATCAAGAAATAAAGTTCCTTGGAATCATTTTTGATCAACGTCTGACCTGGAGAAGTCACATTACTTACGTGATTCCACTCTTGTCAGAAAGGACTCAATATATTACGCTGCTTAGCGAACAGACATTGGGGTGCAGATGGCAAAACCCTTTCGCGCAATAATGAGATCTAAAATAGATTACGGCTGCATAGCATATAGTTCGGCAAAATCAACAGTGCTGAAACCTCTAGACGTAGTACATGACTCTGCGCTACGCATGATATTAGGAGCCTTCAGAACTACACCTATCGATAGTTTATGCTGTGAGTCTGAAGAAGCCCCCCCCCGTATGTTAGAAGACAAGTTCTGAGTCTACAGTACGCAACTAAGCTGGCTTCTAACCCATCTATACCAGGATTCAGTAACAGAATTGCCCATCGCCAAAATTCCACAGGTTTCCACTACACAATAAAGCAGTATCTAAATCAACTACGTATTCCTACACTGCCTCCTACTATTACCACCACTCACTCAACCAGCCCTCCTTGGGCCATATTTGAAGCGGTCAAGTACATTAAAGATAGCTCAGTTAGCAATTGGTTAATTATATCGAATTCACTATGTACAATAAGAACACCATAGCCCAAAGAATACGGGATGAAATTAACCATATTTCACGACACAAAAGCATTGTATTCCTATGGGTCCCGTCACACGTTGGAATTCCAGGAAATGAATTGGCAGACCGCAAAGCAAAAGATGCTACCAACAACTCTACCAAACATGTTGATCAAGTACCAGAGTATGATGCAAGAGCTCATATAAAATCTAAGGTCATCCAAAACTGGAACGATATGTGGCAGAGCAGGCCATCCAAATTGCTGGAACTTAGACTTAACTTCGCTCCATGGCAAACCGTCACCAACAACCGCAAAATCCAAACCATCATCACACGACTAAGATTAGGACACTCACGAGCCACCCATAGTCATCTGCTGTCTCAGGAACCTGTGCCGCAATGTGAGATGTGTGACGTACGATTAACAGTGAAACACTTACTAATCGTGTGCCCAGTGCTAGAAGTGTATAGGTTTATGTATAGATTAAATAGTACACTGGCCGACATTCTACGACCACACAGTGATATCACAAACCTTACAAATTACCTTAAGGCATCTGGATTCATGTATCAGATTTAATTTACTCCCCGCTAATGACCTTTGGGTCAAAGCGGTTTGTTAAATAAAAAAAAAATTATCCGAGAAACAAATACTAACTAACAGATTCCGATTGTTGATTAAACTTTGGGACATTAATTCGCAAAATTCCAACCGTCTCTCAAACTCGTATTCATTAAGCTCATGGACAAGTTTTATCTTGTGCGGGTGAAACTATGTGTTTCAAAATTCTTTGTACAGTTGAGCAGGTAAATCCTGAAAAAGTAGTCAGTCCACGAGTGTTTTGGGTGTTGTCAAGTGCTACGTGGCCCAAATCTGCTACTATATTTCTGCGGCTTGATCTCTAACTGGTCTCTTTTCTCGATGGCGATTACGTCGAATAAAAGACGTAGATCCAGCTCCTTAAAATTTCCTTATCAACTCATAACTTATCGTTAATATTTTTGTCTGGATGTAACGCATTAAACAACCGAGCCTAACTCTTGCAATGCTCCTATCTTGGTAGAACAGTTTTGTTATTTCTACCCTTTCTTGAATTCAATAAGTCACTGTTCAATATTTATTACAACTAGGTAGGTACCTTAACAATTTCAAATGAAAAACATTGTTTTTCTATTACTTACGATGACACTGACTGATGCTAAATGTTCTTGTTGTTATCCATAATTATTCTTTTTTGCCGTGAATACCATTATTATCAGTATCAAGTTAGTCGAATTTCATTATAAACTCAAATAGTTCTGCTTCACAACCATTGAAGATAGGTATAAACTTAATATACAAAAACAAAAACACGTCATGGAAAAACTGAAAATTAGAAAAATGGGGGTTTTCGTTTAAAAATCTAAAGTAACGCAATCACCTTGTATTGTAGGGCTAGAAATGAAAATTAACGTGTCCGAGCATTTTTCCCAACATCTACCAGGAGAGTCATAAATTGGGTGCAAGCTATTAGTATATGTGAAGTAAAACAAAAATGCTAGTGACTGTTTTTCTAAATGCTCTCAGTCATGCTCAGCATATTTCTTTCCATGCAGCGGTTTGGAAGCTTTTAAATTTTGGTGCTCGAAGAAACTTTGGGGTTGCGCTAATTGCACCCAGAGATACTTGACCTTGGCGTCGATTATGACTCACTCCTCCCACACCTCCTCGTCCTCTCTTATGCTTTTTGGCCCAATCAAAGAGTTGAATTTTAGGTAGAGTATCATCCCTGTACTAAGTCTTTAATCAAGGTAACATTTCGTACGCCTTCCTTCCTATTGCTAACTGATGGTTGTGCTGATGAATGAATTGAGAAAAACACCTGAAAATTGTTTTCCCGCACCGTCCAGGAAATATCTTAGTATCAACCTTAGAGAAAGGTTCACAGGAACCTGTTTGGTTCAGAATGATGAAAAAACTTAAAAAACGCAGCGGAAAAGCTTTTGGAATTTGTTGTTAATTCAAGCAAACTTTGATGCAACATGCAAATTCGTTAAAAGGGGTACATGAGTACACCACATTGCAACAATCTATCTCGAGTTTGGCTAAGAATATACTACATTTTGGTAGATTTAGATATCTTCATTTATTAGCGTCATGCTTACCCTGAACAACAATTACGGGTCGACAGAAAGGGTCAAAGGTGGCCTAATTGCCAGGCTCCGCCTCCGCACCACTACTACGAGTACTACTACCCTAATTCAAACTTAAGCTAGCCACTATAACGTTTCTTCCTCATTTGACAAATACTGTAAAATATTTGCTGTCAGCCGGACAAGCCCAAATAATCAGATTTGGAAGGTTTGGAGCAGTCTATTTACCATATTTCCCAGATCAGTGGAAACACGCTATAGATGTTTCGCTACCTAAGTGTTCTGATCCTACTAACTATGGTCAACCGAGACCGATCATTTTACTGGGTATTTTCGCAAAAATATTGGAACGCGTTGTTTACGAGCATCTCTGCGCCTACTTATATTATAACAAGATTATTCCATCTAAACAATCTGGACTTCGACAGTCGAATACAGCTTCGGCACGCTGCGACCTAACAGAGAACATAACAATGTTTCTTCACAACTAAAAAGCAGTAGCTGTCATATTTCTTGACACTTGATACAATAATTATTCATTCACTTCTTGTGTCTAAATGCAGTTATTATGGATTTTCTGAAAAACCTCTTTCATCTATTCAAACCTACCTTGAAAATCGGTTTCAAAAGGTTAGACTAAATCAACAGTACTCAAGCGCAAAAAAAATTTGTTCTGGTTTACCACAGGGATCTGTCTTAGGACCCCTGTTATTTTCATCATATATCTCATCTCTTAGAGATAGAGGTAAAATCATTCAGCATACATCTTTCTTGCCGACGATACTCAGATGTTCTGTTGGAAACAGCTAACAATTAAATTAGTCAAGATCGTGCCCAAATTGAAAAGCTTAGTAGTAGTCATAATTTTCGTTTGAACCATTTAAAGACAAATATGTTGGTATATGCCAATAAAACAAAAAAGATTGTTTTAAAAAAGGACATACACTTAAATTTAAAAGGTAATAAAAGTACTTGTGTATCATTCGAAGAACCTAGGTATTATAATGGATGATGACTTAAAATTTATTGAACACGTAAACCACCTCAGTGGTGCGCTATTGTCTTTCGAGTTTTATTTGCAAATAAGACTATATTATATAAATCTGCGAGAAACATTGCGTGAATCTTTCTGGTTCTCAAAAATATCATATTGCTCAAAGGCTTACTATCCCTATGTAGATATTAGAATCAGAAATCGTACTAAAAGTATTATGAATACATGTTGCAGACTTGTAAATGATCTCAGAAAATATGATCATATATCGACGGTCATAATGACCTCAAATGGTTGAAAATTGATATATCATATTTAGTAAACAAATTCATACGTAGAGGAATTATGCATGACATTAGTATTAGATATAGAGAGACTTTTTCAATTTCACGCCACGACACATCTCTGTTTCAGAATACATACATTGGCAGCTCAGTTTTTTTTGAAAAACGTTCAGACCCGTCGATTTTGTTTTCGAGGGAGGCTCAAGTTTGGCAAAAAATCACGTTAGCTTGAGTGACACCACCCCCAAAATTTCAAATGGAAAGGGGGTCGAGTGATACCTTATTTCAAAGGTCTTTCAATTCCCTTTATAATAATATAAAATTAATGTACTTCAGTTCAGCAGTTTTGAAGATTTACTGATTTAAATCTTAAATAAAACTAATACATCATCATTAGTGGAGATCAATACATTTGGCAGAAAAGTAACTTAAAAATGAAGAGTGAACTGACCCGTTAGACAAGTAAATGTTGGAAATGGCCACCATGACTCTCCATGCAATAATAAAGATTTTGGTCAAAACTTTGACACATTTTGCAATATTTAAGGAGTAATTTGAAGGTACTCATTCACAATTCTTTGTCGCAGGTATTCTAATGATGTTGGTTGAGAGTAGCATAGATTTTGCTTTTTAAATGACGCCACATAAAGAAATTCACAGTTGATAAATCTGGCAATCTTGGGGGCCATTCAATGGCACCTCTTCTTCCAATCTATCGATCTGGAAGCGTCTGATCTAAATATTGTCGAATACGTAATGCGTAATGTGATGGGGCACCATCCTGTTGGAACATCAACCTATTCGCAATGTCCCGACGATCATTCTGATTTTCAATTATGGCTGTTAATGCGGGATCTATGGCGTCTTCCAGTAATTCCAAATACATTTCACCGTTAAATTTCCAGGTAAGAAAAAAGGACCAACTAAATGATCGTCAAAAATACCAGCCCAATATTTAATGTTTGTGGCTGCTGTGTATGAACCTCATGATAAATTCTGGAATCAGAATCGATCCAATATCGGCAGTTATGACGATTTACTACGCCATTTAAGAAAAAGGAACATTCATAAGAAGAGCAAGTGTGGAATAGAAAATGTTCATCGTTTATAATTCGTTCACTCATATCTCCACAAAATTGTAATCGCCGATCAAAATCGTCTTCATTAAGTTCTTGTACCAGGTGAATTTTATACGGATGAAAACTATGGGTCTTTAGAATCCGTTGAACAGTACGTCGACTAACACCACACACAGTCTCCAATTTGTGGGTACTTAACGTAGGATCTACATAAACTTGCCCTAAAACCCCCACTTCTATTGCTTCGTTCCTTATGGGATTTTAAATTTGCGTTTTTTATTGGCGACTGACCCAGTTTCCCGAAAATTAGCTACAAGTTCTAGAACATATTTTCTATGCACGCTACTGTTCCCATGTCGCTCATTAAATATTTCTGCTGTTCTATTAGCGCACTGATTATTTCCTAAAAATATTTCGATAATTTCAACTCTTTCTGCTGTGGAATATACCATGGTTAATTTATCTAATAAAGAGTTACAAGTTATTTTAGCAACAAAGTTTGGTCCAATCAATCGCAAACTATGAACTAAATTCCTATTTGAAATAAGTACGAGATATTTCCTTATCTTTCCTCAAGAAATAACTTTTTGTCATAAAAAAACGCTCCTATAGCTATTTTCAACAACAAAATGATAAACAAACCATGGGCGTAGTGAAAAAAAGCATTTACTTATTAAGTAAATTCTTTTAGTCAAATTTCATCTTAAAGTCGTACAAACTAATCTGATGTACCTATTAAAGTCTACCTTAAGCTTTAAAACAATAAATCTTCAAAACTACCGAACTGAAGCTCAAGTATTTTGCATCGTTATAAAGGGATTTGAAAGACCTTTAAAATAAGGTATCACTCGACCTCCCTTTCCATTTAAGATCTTAGGGTTGGTGTCACCCCCGCCCAGGGGGCTGCACGTGTTACCGTGATTTTTTGCCAAACTTGTGTCCCCCTCGAAAACAATATCGACGGGTCTGAGCGTTTTTTCAAAAAAATCTGTGCTGCCAGTAAATGCGCCTGTTTCGTTTTCGATGCGCCACCCTGTATATGTTTACAATGCGATTAAATTATATAATTTTTTAGATCGTAGGTTAAAAGAAACTAATTCATTACCAAAATTTAAGAAAAAGGTGACAGAAATTCTACTTGATCAGCAGCGAAATCTGTTGTAACCGATAAGTGTTAACTGATCTTATGTTATCTTTATGCCTTTACATTGATTAAACTTTATTTTGTCGTTATTGTAATACAGGCATTAATTTTCAAAAAAAATTCAGTCTATATACATCTCATACTGTTAAAGGGGTTAGGTGGTAGAATAGATATAGCATCTAAGTCTCGCCTCCTGTAATATTGTTACGAACAGAAAAGACGTTAATTGTTATTGTTATTATTTTTAAGGTGAATAATGTGCTAACGTTTTTTGACCGTGCGACATTCCTTCAACTTTAAATACTATCTACCAATATCCAGTTTTATCCCGATCGTAAATGTCAAGAATGATAGCTTCATAACGAGTTATACCTAATATCAACTAGTTCTCGCTAATATTTAAATATTTGGAAAATGAAGCTCAGCTGTCAAACTTACATAACGAAATTAGCAGGATGCACATTTAAGTTACTTTCCTTATTTACCTCGGCATTTTTTGGTTATAATTGGTCACTTACAGTGCTCAATAAAATTCGTAAAAAAACTAATTGCAAAATTCTGGTTTATATTTGATCCACTCTCGTAATCCGTTCTTTTTGAGAGCAGTAGCGAACCTAAGCTGGCAATATGTTCTGCATAACAAAACGAAAGCTACAACTCCTCTAATAGTCGGAATTTTCCTTGCTGTGTAGGATTAGATATACTGTGGCGCAGATGTACACGCCAGTCGCCCTCCGGCAAAAGGCAGCGCCGCCGTCGCCAGGATGCACCGAGACCGTGACGGTGTTGTTACGTTTCACCCGCAGGACAAAGGTGTTTATAAAAGATTGTTGTCATTATGTCACGAAATATCTCGAGGCGTATTTTGCGAGTTGCAGCATTCAGACAGCCAAGCGTCATCAACGCTTTTTACAAATTACGTTCGCTCTTTCTCGTGCCTATATTGTCTGACGTGACATGTCCAACAGTATTTTATGATGAATTAAGAGCCTCCACATGTGAAAGTTGGTGGGGAAAGGAATCGTAAAGGATTTTTCTCACGTAACAGTGTCGAGAACGCCGAAAGGCTGCTATAAATTGAATTTCCATGGCATTTATATGATACAGGTACGTTACAGCAGAGCAGAAGGAGCCAAGCAGTTGCGCCTAACCACATGTTGTTAAGGTTTTTCTTGTCGCTGAGCTCGAATCAAAGGTCAATTAGTTACTATGAGGGCATTTTAAACTTACCTTAAGGGCAAATTGAAAATAAGGCTAGCATTCGTGATCAGATGCCTGTCAGACAGGTTTTTGTATCTTTAGTGTAACATTGTCTTTCGGCAACGGAAAGCAAGTTATAGAATTCGTGGCATTCGTGGTTTTTAACGTAATTTCTAGAAGTTCCAGATGCTGAGGTATATGCGAATTGACTCATGCTTTGAAAAAGTGGAACATTATCGTTTCCATTGGTATTTCCTTCTTAGAACGGCCTAGATTGCCTTTCTCAAAATTCACGTCGTCTTCGAAACGATATAACGTTTATCTTCATACCATCACAAAGTGTTGCACTTAGAGCCCGAACTGATGTTTTTTTTCGGTACTCCTTTTTCTAACCCAGAACGTTTTTGCAAGAGATAGGAGCATAAAGCAATATCAAAGACACATCGAAAAATATAAGGATTTTGTATACGTATGTCGTGAAGTGCTTGGGTTGCCATTGGAAATAGAAATGGTTGCTTAACTCTGCGACAGGAGCTAGGAAACTAACCGTGATGACCATTATATAAAACATAAATTTACTTGTCTTAATTATATCTACAGTGATAGAAACTTTACGGAATTGTAAACAATGTTTTCAGTGCACTTACGCAATATACAAGCTGCAGTATAATTATAGATTACAATGGCGATTCAACAATATATGGGATCTTATACGTGAAAATTATGCATTTTTACCCAGAACCAGATATTACAAACAGCGCCAATCCTGATCAATTTAACCTTGATGCACTAAGTTATTTTTTCTTAGTACCTAAGACGGACGCGCGTATCCATAGACAGCTCATACAGTTTTTGTCTAGGAGCGTTATTCAACCTGTCATTTGCGAGTATCCAGTTATTGTCCCACAGCTTTTACGGGATAATTGCTTAAACGTTTTTGAACTCATTATTAAACATGGTAGCAACAGTTATAAAACAGTTTTATTAAAAACAGTTATAGAGCTAGAATGAAACAATTTTAGGAACGTTGTTTTATAACCTTAAATGGAGCTTTCTTGTGCTGACTAACATTAACAGTTTGACCTTGTTGTTAAATTGTACCCACTGAGAATAATGTTTTTTAATTATCCTTGGTTATTTTCGTCCACCGATCAGTATGAATAAAATCCTAGTCGTGACCCGGTGTTATGACTGTTATGTGTTCTGTGGCCGTCGTCGCACACTATAGCCAAACAACACGGTTGCCGATTTTTGTTTGCTTTGCGATTTTTCTTCTCGACTTCTCCGCTGGTGATTTCCAGCAACATTTTTGGCTACATTGGTAATTCCGTTATGGTTCGCCTTTTTCACAGTTAAAGTATTTTCAAGCGCCGAGTACAACCAGTGATTATGCTGCGCTGTCTCCCGAGCTCACCTGCAATGGAAGAACGAAGCCTCCCCTGTAGTCAAAAATATTGCCAAATCAAACATATCTTTCATCCTTTTCAAAGAAATTGTACAAGATCTTTAAATTTGCGAAGTTTATGGTGAGTTTCATTTCATGCGTTGTTACCCGACATGCCCAACTCGTCAGCTGCTGCCGAGACTTCATCCCGACCACTGCATACCCACGGCTGGGCGACCAGTGTATTTTAATTTCTGTTGATAGCGCTTAAGGGTTATGCTATAAATCATGTATGACAGTTATTGTGAAGTGATTGCAACGGATAGATCATAAGAAAAATATACATAGAAGTAGGAGAGGAACTTTTCCATTCTGGAACTAACAATCTATCTAAGCTGGTTATAATAATGATACCTAGTGAATTTTCATGAAAAATCTACCGTGCGTAGGTATATCATAGCTTTCTTATATTTCTTTATCAATTTGATGATACAACACATCTGCCAAAGATGGTCATAATCAGAATAGTAAACTATGACGAAGGTGCACTGTATGTAAGAATTTTCTGATACTTCATTTGAAATTTGAAGATAGAAGAGACTATGACGGTTTTCACACTTTTCAAATATTCTTCAAGATTCTATATCAGTCTAGCTCCAACTATCGTAGTTACTATTTTTGTCTTCTTACTTTAAATTAAAAGAAAACAAATGTAAAATATTCTTTTCAAAGTTCCTACGCACACTCCACCTCGAGACGTAATTGTCATTAGACTTGGCAACCCTGCGAGTGACCGATAGATATCCCTACCAGTCAAAAGAGTCAACAAAACAAAGATTATTATTACATATTTATAATTTTTCGAGTTTGAAGGGCTTGACACATATTATCCATGGTTTAGGATGGAGATTACATACTGTTTTGATTGCTTTGAAGAAATTCATCAACCCACAAGCTGATGATAAATTATTACTATTATTATGTAACGAAAGATGAGGAATTGGTTGGACTACATTTTATATTCTATTTCCTTGCAAAATACAGACAAATCCGTACATTTTAACACGTATTTAGCTATAAGGATAACATGTAAACACTCAGTATGTAGAATCAAAACAAATTTTAGATTGTCATGCATTAACAAACATCCAAACATGCTATTAAATTTAATAGCTAGAAAATCGACCTATTATTTGTCGCATTCCCACTGGCTAAAGGAAAAGATTCACCTATTATTTGTAAATTGATACGAAATAGAAAAATACATGAAAGTTGTCATGTTTTCTCTGTACAAAAGCATTATGACGGAAAGTGCTCTTGTTTATAACAGAATCGCTTTTTCACGATTTTATTCAATATTTCAATTAAAATTACTGATATTCATAGAGCTTTGGCAGCTTCCGTCAAATTGCATTTCGATAAGGTCTCTTCCTATTGATTCAAGTGACTATTAAATATTAATATTGGTGAAATCCACTCATTTTTCACATTTTATCACTGAAAATGTATGATTGAATTTTAAGAGAAAATGTCAAATTTTCCATTCTGTATTTTAAATTATTCTGGCCTATATTGTAATAAAATAAATCAAGCAAACCAATGTATACCATTGTATAAATACTAAAGTAGAAAATTGAGACCTTTTATCACTGAAAAAATGATTTTTTGTACTACGCTTAATAATGGCCGTCGTAAGTTGACGTTGAAATAACCCAAAATATGGCTGCCATGTTATAAAGTATTTTTACCTCCTTGAGAGCCCTTATAAGACGTTTCTACTGTAGAAGAGATATCAGTGAAATATTTAATTCATGCGTATACTTCAGTTAAGCACAGACGAATTGCAGAAAAAAGAATCAGTGTAAAAAAAGTCCGTACATGTATACAGGGTGCGACAATTTCGATGCATTGGTATTGCTAAAGGAACATAAATTAAGGCAAAAATATGACTTTCAATGCTTGCTGGTAACTAGCAAATATATTTCATAATTTTCAACTGTCCCTGCTATTGTATAATTGTTTTATTACTACTCTTAGAACGCAATATTGTTTTAGTAAAATGCCAGCAAGACAATCAAACTTTTAAGAAGTGTTCTGCTTTATAAGGTAAGTTGTAAGAGCGTTCTTAGAGCACAAATACAAAACAAATTTGCAACTGATCTTAATATTGTTTTATAAATGTTAGATAACAATTGGATACGACATTTAAGCTTACTGAACCAATTTGTTTCATAATAGATTTATACTGGTATTATCTGATACGATTTCATTCGTTTGCGAACATCACTAAAATTATTTTATTAGTCGTATGTGAAACACTTAACACTTAAAATTTGTTTATTGATATTTTCTTTCTGAAAGAATTATCATATAATCATCATAAACAAAAGAATGTTTGTGAGGATACAAAAAAGATTTACAAAAATGAATATGGTTAAGGATTGAAATTCATATTCTTGCCTCAATGTATTCGACCTCAGACAGCTGAAAATTATAAAATATCTTTCCTAGTTGCGAACTCAGGAGTGCAATATGCTTTAGCGAGCGACAGGAGCAGAAAGAAAATATTAATTTCATAATGGTTCAACAGAGCTCTGATAAAACAATTTTATTGATGTTGACAAATGAATAAACTCGTATTATATGATAGCAGTATAAACCTATTGTAAAACCAATTTGTTCAGTAAGCTTTAATTTTATATAAAATTGTTGTGTAAACGTTAATAAAACAGTATTAAAATGTGTCCTAAAACGGTTTTGTACTTTTGCTCTAAGAACATTCTTACGACTTCCTTATAAAGCAAAATACCTCTTAAAAGCTTAATTATCTTAGCGATAATTATATAATAAAACAAAATTGAATTCTAACAGCAGTAATAAATCAACTATGAAATAAGATAGCACGGATAGTCGGAAATTATAAAATATATTTGCTAGTTGGGATGGAACACTAGAAAAACACAAAGATTCTGCCACTGTCTCATAGACGACGCTACGATCTACAATCCCTTTTTGCAACCTCTCTGATACTCCTATGCGTCGAACAAGATTAGCAAGCGCATGCTCGTGCGATCCCGGCGATGCCTTGAACGTTGTCTGGTTCCAAATTCTACTCTTGATTCGCCAGGCAATGCTGAAAGTTATAGTCGATCTGTTTTCGGTATATCTGTGCCAAATCTTTTGGTAAATGGTGAAATTTTTCGGAAGTCGATAAACCAAAAAACAAAACTTGTTTTGGTTGAAATTGAAAGAGGACGGTACCTTGCTCGACCACCATTGGTTTTACAAATTGAAGGGCGGGGTAGGGACGGGGAGCCCCAAATGCTTAAATGCCGCTATAGCGAAAGGTTGCATCGAATGTCACTAATACATAATTAACGAGCGGGAACGATGGGTAAGGTCAAGTGGCTCTATACTTGTGTTTCGTTTAATTATTATATCAGAACTGTACAGTTGAATAGTATTATTCATATGACTAAAATTGATAGATCTACCGAAAGGAGGGGTACACCTGGCAACACACTGCTGACCAGTGTCTATACAGAAAATCCGTGACTCCCAGGAGGCCGACTTGTTGTTGTGCGCACGTCTTTGTTGTGAAGGGGGTAAATGCGATTTTAATTGATTATAGCTTGACTGCTGGGTGGCGCTACCAAAGTATTCCGTATTTGCTGGGTGGGCGCAGATAATAATAATAATAATAATAATAATCATAATAATCATAATCATAATAATCATAATAATCATAATAATCATAATAATCATAATAATCATAATAATCATAATAATCATAATAATCATAATAATCATAATAATCATAATAATCATAATAATCATAATAATCATAATCATAATAATCATAATAATCATAATAATCATAATAATCATAATAATCATAATAATAAATGTCTTTATTAATACAGATATGTAAATCAGTAAGGCGAAGTTTATCCAACGAGCTACTCTTACACTTAGCCTCACTGTATTGGAAGACTAACATAGATAAGCTCGATACTTAAACAAACAATAACAATAAAAAAAGTAAAAATAAGTAGACAAAGTGGATTGACAACGTGTTCACAATACACAGGAGACACCAGAATAATATGAAGCAGAAAAGAGAAAAAAACTATTTGACAAATGCACAGCTGGAACAGTTCAAATCCGAGTACACTATACTCGAACTATCCATCAGCTGCTTCTTAACGAGTCCTCTGAAAGGTACTATTGTTTTACTGCGATACATTTTATCGGTAGAATTGTATGACTTGAAATGTGAAGCTTTTCTGGAAAAGAGCTGAGTAGTGAACTGGCATCGAAAAATTTGGGTTATGTCTGAGATATTTCTCTGACTAATGTTACCTCTTCGTACCAGTTGAACGGTGGCTTTTTTGTGCGAACTACTTTAGGGTCAGAAACCTTCATAGCATAAACAAACTATGATTCCATCTTTGATCTGGATGAGATATGACTATATTTACGGAGCCCAAACACACACCAACATCATTTGTTTTGAATTTTCTGTAACCTATACCGATACGTTGAATCCAAATAAGAATATAATAAAATCAAGGAATATTGGAAAGATGACAGGATAAAGCATTCAACTAGTTTGTTTCTAGTCTTAAAGTTTAAAAAGGTCAAGTTGGATAATACAAGTTTCAATTTGGCATAAGTTTTTTGAGAGAGGTAGGCAACCGATGTGTCTATCAAACTTCAAGTTAGAGTCGAAGGTAACACCCAGGTTTTTAGAATGCTCTACCATGGAGATGCCCGCGTTATTTATAATCATCATAATTGGGTCCTTTATGTTATTATACATGTGTGTTTCTCAGAAAAAAACATACTTGAACTATTTCCAGGATTGATCCCTTTCGCAGAAATCCGTAATATAAATTAGATCAGTATTAATTTCAACTGACACTTCATTTAACTGAGAAGATTTAGAGTAAAATGATAAATAACTAGACGCAATCCATTGGTGTCCTCTAGATAATCTTAACGTACGAGTATAATTAATACTATCATTAGGATCTCGCGCATTAGCTAAGAAAAACGCTACACAAGTTCATACGGCTTCTGCATTTGGGTGATGATGCCTTTTTCGTGTATGGCGGCTACTTTGTTGACCTCGTGGATAATCGCGGTGATTGTCCTTATTAAGAACATACCAAGGGACTTTGGAACAGCCTAATAGTTGACAACCATAGAGCCAGACTGGTTTGAAAATTTGATTAAAAATCATGATTTTGTTACGATGTAATTATTTTGAGGATCTTCCATATAAACAATTATATGTTGTTGGGGAGGTCTAGTTCATCTCTTTTTGTGATACGGCGCTTCCACGTGAGCCTGGTGAGAAGGATAATACTTAAATATGTTCTGTTCAACTCAACTGGTATGATGGTTTAGGGGAATTTCACTAAATTATTGGTGATCCGACAAGTGATGACAGCCAAATGTATACTATCTGCCCGATGGTGTTTTTCTTTTGTCTACGGGTACGCGGCGATCGATCCAGTTACCCCCACTATGCACTTCACTCCCAGCGAATACTTCGTAAGTGACGAAATATACTCATATTCCAAAAAGCATTTGCAAACAGTATCTTTGCAACTCGGACCGCACGCTTACATTTTTAACGCTTTATATCCCTCCAACTCGCTAGGCACATACCCTCCACCTTCTATGATAACCTCGTAAACATCCAGCTATGTTTTGCATTTTTATCGATGCACTTTGGAATAGACATATACACAGAAATAGTACAGCTCTTCTCTCAAGGGATATCCCTTTTATTTTTCTTTTTAGTTGTCGACTTATATGCACCTCTAGGATAAAATGTACAAGGTCATTCCAGACAAGTACATTTTTACGATCTATGGATGCGATGTTATTTGAACACAGAGTTGAACCAGATAAAGAGAGAGAGAGATGCAGGATGTGTCGAGGCGAAGCGTAAATGAGCATGATCTATTACTAAAAGCATGTACAGGGTGGCCCCCTAAGAATGCTGTATCTGGGAACCTATCCATCGTGGAGGCTTGTGGCAAAAAAAGGCCTGACTAAAATGGCCTAGAGAAAAACCTTGAAAATAATTTCAAGTTTCTGAAATCGCTGTGAAGGACGTAACTGCAATCTTGAATCTAAAAAAGTGATGTTCCTGAGAATTTCGAAATATTAACCTATTAACAACTATCGACAATTTGAGGATTATTTATGTTTTGACTAGGTATTTGTTTTGTTGTATTCCATGGCATGCTTCTATTAATTGTCTGTTGTTATCATTACTTACTGACCTTTTAGCGATATTTTATGATATTTTCAAAAATGGTGATTTTATTCTGACGAATAAAAAATTTCTGAAAAGATGGTGTTAAGATTAAAAATTCAAACAAGATATCGAGATGCGGTTTTCGCAGGTTTGTTTATACTAATTTAGTTGCTTATTCATAAGAAATTCATACCAATGCATTTCTTTTTTCTTTATAAAATTGACCATTTCTGTCGGAATGTCGCAGAAAGCCCTCTAGCGGCGACGTTTGTAGCCCAACAGTATCTCTATTCAACTAGCCCAAGTTTGTTAAAATCGGCTCAGCAGTTTCGAAGGTACAGGATGTTTTTTACGGAAACCTTTGAATAGCTCCACCACTTTATTTTCAGAGATACAGAAAAAATTGGCAAACAAAAAAGGTTCAGTTTATCCTCGAATTTAAAGATCGGGTATTTTTTGTTAGGTTAATATAGTGGAATTCACAAAAAACTTCTCTTTTCAGATTCAGCATTATAGTTACGCTCCCTGTCGGCCATTTCAGAAACTTGAAAATATCTTCCCGGTTTTCCTCCGTTTTAGTAACAACTGTTCTTGCCCTAAGCCTCCACGATGGATAGGTTCCCAGCTACAGTACCTGGTATTCTCAGTTGGCCACCTACATCCTTAGTGACTGAAAGTGTTATCACGAATCTAAGGGCACCTCAAATGTCAAAACTCATCAAGCCACTTGAGCTGTATTTCGTAGAATACGAATTTCAAGGTTGAATTCATTTAATAAAATCCGCCATTTTGTTTCCATAAACTTTAATATCAGTGCCACTCGTACTGCTGAGAGAATCCAACGACACCTCATTGTCCCTATTATTGAGTTTGAGGGAGTAGAAATTGTAAGAGAAAGTGTCAAAAAGTGGGCGTGGCCAAGAAATGCAGTTTTCTTGAAATCATTTCTACCGAAAAGTGATAGAAATGAATTGACTTTAGGCATTCGCGATTTCTCTTGGTACCGACCAAGAGAAAATGGAAAAATTAGTAGGAAATAGCGCCATATAACCTACAAATTTACGTTTTTGGCATTGTTATTGTCGTTCGTTAAACATATTGCAAAAAATGGATAATTTCAATCAATTGATGTATTGGAACGATATTATTAACGAGGATGTAGAGGAGGCAGTTAAGGAATGGGAGAGATATTCTTGGGCGCCGAGACCCTTTCACAATTTCCGATCGAAAATTCGAACACATGTTTAGGTTGACCACAGATTTGGTGTATGAATTGCTGGAGATATTGACTCCATTCATACAACCACCCCGTCGAGCTTCTGCACTTTCGATCACAACAAATGTAAGTAAGTCTTAGTCATTCTGAAACAGCACCTATCCTTTGACCTATGATGGAATCCATACAGAGGCAAAGGAGTAGAATAATTTAACGAAGAATCGAAAATTTCCAGGTTTCGGCAACAAGATTTTATGCTGGTGGCAGCCATCAAAAGATCACTGGCTCCAACCATTTTGTTGGGATTAGCAAGGCATCGATGAATAGAGCAATAAAGGAGGTAACGGAGGCATTAAATCAACCACAAATTCTTGCAACCAAAGTAAGCTTTCTCAGAGATCCAGAGGAACAAGATGTTCTGCGTAGAAGGTAAGTTTTCTTAATTAGCGGCATAGTGTATATATTAGGTATTCTTGTTAGTTTTTCTAAAATGCAACAACTTGTAGAGACTTTTTTTGGAGAGATGTAACTTTCAAGAAACAAAGTCCAATTGTTTTTCTAAGTTGGTCCAATAGTTAGTAATATGGAAAAGTGGCCTCAAGCAATTTAAGGAAAACTGCTGTTTTCTCATTATTGGATCTATTCCCTCTATATTTCATACCCTACATACACCTTTTCAAAAATTAAAGTTCCTATTTTTAGGTTTTATAGTATTCATAACTTCGCAGGAATATTGGGTATCATAGACTGTACTACACATGAGGCAATTGTGTCACCCAGAAATAATGACCCATTATACCCTGAACATGTATACGTCAATAGGAAAAATTACCATTCACTGAATGTTCAGCTAGTAAGTACATAAACTACTAAGATATTTAGGTTTACTACCTCTCACCTACTTAGTTCTATTGCTTTGCAAAATACGCGCTACCTTGCCTAAAAAAACTAATAAACAAATAAGTCTAAAACCAATATCAAAAAGTGGGAAATTAAAAAATGGCACAGGTTACAGACAAGTAATCAATTAGTTTATATTGTATGTTTGGGGTATAATATTATTCTAAATGATGTACTACATATCTAACTTCTGTTTTCTATCTGGTTTCATAGTCTCCAGTCCATTGCTTGGTGGCTTCAGGAATTGCATTTAACTTTTCGCTCAACTACAGCTATAACTTGCAGGCGTCTGCAATGGTGTATGTGTATTGGTTTGTTTGGTTTTGGGACACCAATTGCGGGTGGTCTGCCATGAAATCAATCAGCATAGTTTTTTGTAAATTTGAAATTTGTTTTCGAGACATTTAGAAACTCAAGTGACACTGACAAAAGGAAACTGACAAGTGAGGAACATCATATAACCCAGAAATAGACCCTTTTTTAGTTCTGTCATTATACAGGGTGGGCCATCTATCGGTTTCGATTTGAACCACGTGTTAATTTGACGCTGACAATACTTATGTCAATCTGATTTGTCATAAAATTCAGTATATTATCTCCGCTGAACGAAATGAATCGATTTACGCTTGAGCAACGTTGGGTAATATTGGAAATTTATTTCCAAAACAAAGACAATTGGGCAGAAATTGCACGAAAATGCCGTTCAAAATTCGGTCGCAACGAAGCACCAACAGCGCCCGGTATACGCAAGTTTATTAATAAAGTGCGTGAAACTGGTTTCATTGTTGATGCTCCAACACGTCAGCGTGCTCGTACAGTGCGTACACCCGAAGGTATCGATGCTGTGGCTGCGAGTGTGCGTGAAAATCCATCAACGTCAACACGTCATCGTTCCCAAGAATTGAACATTTCCCGCACCAGTTTACGACGAATTTTGCGGAAAGATCTCGGTATGACGCCTTACAAAGTTCAATTGGTTCAAGAGTTGAAGCCGTGTGACCATCCACTTCGTTCTGCCTTCGCTACATGGGCCAACGAGCAACTAATCAATGATGTCGATTTTGCAAAAAAAATAATCTTTTCAGACGAAGCTCATTTTCATATTGGTGGCTACGTCAATAAGCAAAATTGCCGTATCTGGGGCTCGGAAAACCCACACGAGGTCTTAGAGA
Organism: Acanthoscelides obtectus; assembly: GCA_963669975.1. Lineage (NCBI taxonomy): Eukaryota > Metazoa > Arthropoda > Insecta > Coleoptera > Chrysomelidae > Acanthoscelides > Acanthoscelides obtectus. Next base: position 69,325,005 of record CAVLJG010000003.1, on the reverse strand, counting down.
AGCCAATGCATCCCTTGCGAGTGACTGTTTGGTGTGGATTGTGGAGCGGAGGCATCATTGGCCCATATTTCTTTGAAGACGGGGACGGCGCAACCGTTTCTGTCAATGGAAACACCTATCGCACCATGATAACTGATTTTTTTGTTCCTGCTCTTGATGGTATTGATGTGGAGAATGTTTGGTTTCAGCAGGATGGTGCAACTTGTCACACATCGCATGCCACAATCAACTTATTGCGCGAAACCTTCGATGGCCGTTTAATCAGTCGAAATGGTGATGTCAATTGGCCGCCAAGAAGCTGCGATTTGACACCATTGGACTATTTCCTGTGGGGCGCTGTTAAAGACAAGTGTTATGTCGACCATCCAGAGACAATTGACCATTTGAAGGCCAACATTCGTGATGCCATTGACGAGATACGGCCCCAAACACTCGAAAAAGTGCTCGAAAATTGGTCCGATCGAATGGGCTACTGTGAGGCCAGCCGCGGCAGCCATTTGAATGAAGTAATATTTCATTTCTGAGCGGAACAATTGTACTTCAAAACAAAAAAATAAATTTGGCAATATCTCAAACCGTTTTTGTTTTATTTTATTTTTAAATCGAAACTTTTAAATGGCCCACCCATTATAACACTGGAAACATTGGAATAAATGTGTTAGTAAGACTTGAACAAGAAACAGTTGCCACTATGTGCCAATCGTTAACCTAACAGTAACTTTATCATGGTGCCTCTGCTCCCAAATAGAAGTCGGTTTCAGCAGTGAGTGTCACAATTGACAGCCCACAGTACATGAAATGCGTCTACCTCTGCGCCTGCTAAATTATAGTAGAGTCCGGCTCGCGGCGGACTGGAGTGCGTTTTCCGAGATACGTCACAAATCTCTTATGCCAAACAATAGCTTTGCTCAAGCGGCATTTGAGATGAACCAAGTCTCCACATCTTAAACATAACTATGTTATTACGTTATTTGCTTATTACCATGTAACGTATAGTAATTTTTTAACCAATACACGTCATATTACCTGTTGCTAAGAGCCCTAACTTGAGATGTTACAATGGAAATGTACATTTAGTTGACACATACATTGCGTACAATTTGTGTAGTTGTGTACAACCTATTGCTTACTATTGCAGAGCGTTAATAATAGGTTGTTGCAACTAGCTTTGAACATTTACAATATTTATTCTAAATATTTAATTCGACAAAGACTTCACATAATTAGGATCGAATATTACTTACAGGCAAGTTCGTTTGATCATGTAGTCCTGTTTAATATACACTTACTTGAGACTCAAAGCAAGAAATTAGGTACGTATCTACTTTATCTTATCCATTCTGGAAAATAATATGCAAATTTGCTGGATTTCAAAAATGAGAGAGATATGAAATAATTATAGTCACTGTACACTGTCGAATTACAAGCCATATAATAACAGTAATTAAACACAACGCGGGCGCTGTGGTGATTTCCTGTAATTCCATCAAAGTTTTTCGTAATTTATAACTTTAAACATAACCTCTCTTCAGAAAGCACAACACAAATAACTCGTCGGGCACAGCTAATAGATATTCTTTATCGTCAGCATTTTCAGTAATGATTGTCTCATACAGTAAATATCACTGATTTCATAGACATGCAAACCAATACACATAATTATCCAGATGCGATCTTGCTGTTCAACCAACTTTCGTCTCAGAGATGAAAACTACAGACCACTCGGCTTCACAAAACATATGCAACCAACAACGCGTGTAGTTTAGTTGTGTCATTCCTCCATATATGGATGCTTTGGATCGCGCTCACAACGATCCTAGTGAGCAAATGTGGAATTACTGTTTGCACCCTAAAAACGTCTTATAGGTTTTTTACGACATTGTCAGATGGATAGGGCATGGAAAGAATCTCTATGAACTAAGTGCCGGACCTCTTTGACTGACTTTTTTCTCAGTCTAGCTTGTGCAGAACAAAATTCTTCATTAACTATGTAATTAACCCCTGGTGTAATCAGTTATCGAAATTGTATGCGGACAATAATAATTTCTTCTAAAAGCTCCACTGTTCCTCGGATCTCGATGAAATTTGAACAAGTTTCCCCCTATTCCAAGGACGAAACAGCAGTTAAGGATGAAAAAATAATTATAGCTCAGATCTCATTTGTTGACGATTCAAAGGCATCTGCTCATTTGCAAAAAAAAATTGTAGAAGTAAATCATTGACGTTTGGAGGTTAAAGTGGGAGAGGACAAATCTCAATTTGTTGACGATAGTATAGTTCTCCGCTTCCAACCCCGGTTCCTTACCCTTAAAACTGTCAGGAAATATTTTAACCAACGCGTTTTTAGATACAGATAGCAACGTTGCCAGGTGATCAGTAGTACTGTCGGTAGGGTAGGAGAGAAATTTATATATCTTTACGTTGTCAAATGGCTTGTTTGACTGACTTGATCCATTTTATCTTATCGCTATACATTTTGGTAGTTAATTTTTTTCCAGAGAGGCTAACTTGTGCCGAACATAATCCTCCATGAACTGACGCCATTTTCTGACATCATAGTTACCATATGGGCTGGAGTGTATACAAGAAGCAAGGGATACATTGCCATACCTTTGAGCAGTACTTCTAATTCTTATCAAAATCTGTAAGGTTCTTCCCGACGGGGAGAAGTATGTTTCAAAAATGGTTACGTCATAGGTACCTCGTAAATATCAAATTTGAATCTGTGCTCCCTAAAGCGGTCATGACCGTATCCAGGAGCTCCTTCTCATGCAATGTTCTTGGATTAAATATTCCATTGCTCCCGTACGTAATAGATTTCCCCCGACATAATCCAATTTATGTGTCCTTCAGAACAGCTTTTGAATGTAATGGGAGTTTATTGCTTTTTTAAACTTTTAAAGCTCATTAAACGCAAATCCGGTTTAGTAATGGTATTTTTGTGGTCCCGAGAGTGTATTGAGCTCTATTTACCACGACAGTGGAAGAAATAATTGTCAATTATAAGTATTCTTACGGTTTTAGGTGGGCCATATTACAACAACAGAAATTTTATACATCCATCTCTCGCACATACAGGGTGACCTAACGGAAAGGTCGCACTCCCATTTATGACTCTCAAGCTTCATTTTGGGAAAAACGTTCAGACAAGTCAATTTTGATTTACAGGGTGATGTCTTTTCATCTATAGCCGTACAATACAGGGAGATCCAAAAATATGCATTACATTTTTTTTTAATTTTTGGTTCTTCCATGAAGATTTTAGTAACTTTTGTATAATAGAGTTTATACCTATCGTCAATTATTGTGAAGCTATTTGAGCTTATAATAAAATTCGACTAACTTTATACTGATAATAATGGAATGCACGGCAAAAATAATAATCATGGATACCAGCAAGAACATTTAGCACCAGTCAGTGTCATCGTATATCATAAAAAAGCGTTGTCTTTCATTTCAAACTGTTCAGTTACCTACCTAGTTGTTACAAATATTGAACAATGACTTATTCAATTCAACAGAGGGTTGAAATAACAAAAATGTATTACCAAAATGGGAGCATTGCCCTATTGTTGCGTTACATCCAGACAAAAATATTAACGATGTATGTGGCTCAGTTGATAAGAAAATTTAAAGGAACTGGATATGTGTCTGATATTTGCCGTAATCGCCATCAATAAAATCAACCAGTTAGAAATGAAGCCGCAGAAATTGCAAGTTCTGGACACGTAACATTTGTCAACACCAAAAACACTCGTGGACGGGCTACTTCTTCAGAAGGTACAAATAATTTTGAAAGACAATAAATTTTACCCGTACAAGATAAAACTTGTTCAAACAACAATGCAAATCTGTTATATAACATATTTTTTTCTCGGACGAGTGTAAGTTCTATTTACATGGCGCTGTGAATAGACATAATTGTCAAAATTGGAGTGACTTGAATCCACATTTCTTTCGAGAGGCACACTCGCAATATCCTGAAAACTAAATGTACTTGGACATGTTTGAAAATACAATAGGGCCATGAATTACCGAAATAATAGAAATGACGTTAATTATAATGAAAATTACATTCATTTCCAACAAGATGGTAATGGTAAACAAGATTTCTAGAGTTTTATTATAAGCTCAAATAGCTTCACAACATTTCAAGATAGGTGTGAGCTTTATTATCCAAAAGTTACTAACTAGTTACTACTATATTTGGATGACCCTGTATTGTACCGATATAGATGAAAGTACCTAGAAATCAATCTTGACGTGTGCCGAGCGTTTTTCCCAAAATACACCAGAAGAGGCACAAAAAGTGGTCCGACCTTTTCGTTGCGCCACCCTGTATATAAATTCAATCTACCTCTATGTGCATAGGATTTTTGTGGAAGATCACAAATATAATTTTTTTTGGTTTTCTCTCACCGTCCTGAAAGTTTGTTGAAATCTGTTAATAGTTCAGAGATTAACATCTATCTTATTAGTAAATTGCCGAAGCACAAATTTTAAAGCATCAAGGTCACATTCTTATTTATTCAAGTGTACGGGTTCATTTCAGGTTGCTCAATTCACCATGCTTACCAAGTAAATGACAAATTACACGCTCCAAATAAAAAAAGAGGAAAAGAGGACAAACTGATCCAGTCTGGAAATGTGATAGCTCTAGTTGTAGTTCCTGACCTGAATTACCTCTCTGCCATTAGAATAACACTACAAAGAATAAATTTCTCATCAAGTTGTGCAACTTTTATCAGCTTAATGGACATTGCGATCCTTCATTCATTAAAAACTGTCCTCCGACTCTTTTTCTTCCCTCTGCACACCCGTTCGTTTTTTACTTTTTCCAATGAAGTTTTTTACTTTTTCCCATGGGGTTCTGAAAAGGGACAAACCATGCGACTGTCGGTCGATGAAGGGCAGTTCTTCTCCGCTGTCGGTCGAATAATCTCCGTTATCGCATACTGTGCGTTCCGCAGTATTTACTAGAAAATCACGAAAATAAATAGATACTCTTAGGCAGAAAGGTTAACCTATGCTACACTGAAACGCAAAATTTTCCATATAAATTGCTACAGTTGAAATCTTTAGTGTAAACGCTTCAATCACAATGATGAGCCTCTTCTTTGAGGCAATGACAATACATTTTATTTAGGTCTTCCAGATAGCAGTTACAGTTAGTTTGTTTTTTCTTTTCATTATCACATTGCTATACAATGTGTTAGTACAATAGTCTCATAACATTGGTGACGGCTGCATGACTTTGTCAAATAACTCGATAACTACAGTTTCTTTTCAAAGAGATATAATTTTCTGGACTACAGGACCTACTACCCAGTCTCAACCCCTACAAAGACAGTTCCAATCTGGAGCCTCTCAACGTCAAAAAACAAAGCTTGAGCGATTTCTATTTTCCTATGTTTCAGCCCTTAGCTCCGCCACCACTAGATCGATTATCAAAAATTACAAAGCTTTTTCATTCTTGGCATACTAGCAAGCTTGTCTGAAACTTGACCAAAAACCGAGCTACACTTCTCAAGTTATTTCCAAGTCAATTTTCCACGGCGAATGCATACGATTGCAACAACACGTTTAAGGGTGAACGAAGAAATCGTGCGTTCTAGTTACAATTTTAAGGAATTTCATTATTTTAACAACAATAGTTCCAGAATGCAAACAACAGTACCCGTATAATGAAAAAAAGAAACAACACAAGACATTAATAGAACAGACAACAAGAAAGTATTATCAGAAAAAATATTTGATTCCAGCTACAAAACTAGAGCTGTCTGGAAGACTGTATCTGAACTGACCGGAAATAAACGAAAAAAACAATTATATGAATATGACTACTACATCTAATCAGAAAATCCGTGCTGATAAATTCAGTATTTTAAAATTGCATCTTTAAACATCAAATAAAATTATTTCAACAAATCCCATTTATGATCATACCTCTCGTGCGAGTAGGATAGATACACGGCATTTGATGTTGCTGTATCCATTTACTTATGATGAATTATTTGATTTAATTAAAAGTGAAAAAATAAACATTCTTCTGGGCCTCATGAGATCTCAAATTTCACCATAAAAAAGTACTGAATGACGTTCTTAAGCCACATACATAATTCTGCACAGGGAGATTTCCTTATCTGCTAAAAGCCGGAAAGGTGATTCCACTATACAAAAAAGGCGATCCCTCTGAGCCGAGTTATTATACAGGTAGACCAGTAACGATACCATCAACTTTTTCAAAAGTAATCGAGTACTGTTATCTGTTTTTGATTTTGGGAAATAATAATATGTTGACAGAGAATCAACATGGTTTTCGAAATTGACAATCTACGACAACAACAATTCACAGCTTCTACGGAACTCTTGTTAAAATGATTGAGGCGGGCGGGTGCCCTGTTGGGATCTTTTGTGATCTCAGCAGGGCATTTGACTGCGTCAATCACGAAGTCCTCTTACAGAAAGTGTCATAGGTTGGCAAAAATGGTCCATCATATCACTGGATATGGTCTTATTTAGGTCTCAATGTGTGAGTATCGTCTATAGTGCTCTGACTGCGTCTATTAAGGGCCGTATCGTCAGTCGTTCCTGCAACTTTAGGACGCCGTTATAGCCTCCTTGATTTTCATAGTTTTCTACTACGTGTCAGCGCTCTGTTTTGAGGTTATGTTACAAGTATCTATTTGGATCAAATATTCATGCTTTTGGTTTATATCTCTGCTATATTAGCCTGAAATTTACTAATTCAAAAAGAAAAACTAGCTTCAGAATAAGAAAGCGCTGATGCTGACACGGACCACTAGAAACCTAGCCTTTCTGAAGGAGAGAAAAGGCTATCAAAATCATGAAGGCCATAAAGGCATCATACAATATTGTAGAAACGTCTGACGATACGGCCCCAAGTCCGACATGGCTCACATCACACTAGGCGTCTCTTACGGCTCTATTCTAGGACCTATGCTATTCAGTCTATATTTAAATGGCCTTGAGTACTGTTCTTCTTCGGGTATATTCATTTTACATACAGATCAGTGGTGATATCGAATCAGTGTGAGGCTACCCTAGAGAGAGATTGTGAAGTTTTACTGCAAAATATTCAGCAGCAATCGGCTCTATATAAACTCTGACAAAATATCAGTCATTCAATTTCATAACATCCAGAAGAAGACCACTGTGTATAATATGTTGCTTCAAAGATAAACTCCCAATCATATCTTATGAAAAATTTGCAGCGGTCATTACAGAAGCACAGATAGTTTCTGTTTATTACGCTCAAGCTGAGACGCAACTCAGGTATGCACTGTGCTTCTGGGGTTTGACCACAAATGCCCAGTGCAAATGCAAGTACTTTCGGCCCAGAAAACGGTGGTTAGATTTTCGATAGGAGTCCGCAGTAGAATTCTTGTAAGAGTATTTTTCAGCGTCTTAAGATTTTAACTTTACTATCTTTATTTTTATACGAAATGGCTGTGTATACTTTAACTCACCAATATCGGTTTTCAAACAACTTGAGCTCGTACTCGACCTGGCATGCTGGAGGCTTGAAATATGTGGGTCCACGAATTTTCAATAGGTTACGAAATCATATTAAACAGTGTGGAGATATACATAATCATGTTCCGTCCTCATCGAAGTAAATATCTAGAATACATAGCGTAGTACTCTCGTAGTAGTACCCAACTGCCATGATGTCAAAGCGAGCACGCAGAGAAGGAAAGTGCTTGGGATAGCAAATTCTATCTGGTTTGTGATAGCAATGTAGCAATATAACATTCTCATTTATAGCAGATAAAAATTGGGTACATATATCGTCGCTGGAAAAACAAAGTGGCGTAAGTCGGAAAATACCCACTTGGAGTTAGCACCACCAATCTTTAAAAGTGGATATGTATAATATGACCAAGTGGCATATCGCTCCTCCTTATAGTTAACGTAATATAGCAAATCAGTATGCGGACGGATCACCTATTCTTAGTGGTGCTAAAAGAACAAACGGGCGTATATCGCGTCTCATGTAAAATAGCTAAATTGGAGTTACGCCTCTTTGTCTTTCCAGCGACGTTATGTGAGACTAACGGTACATTTTGCTTGGGATAGCAAATTCCATCTGGTTTGTGATAACCGTGGAAAAGGTGTGAGATTATGAACATGTCAGGTTAGAAAACCGCCAATGTATATCTTTTACTTATCACGAGATAAAGAATAGGCACCTTATGCGAGGCTAGCGTTACATGTTGTATGTGACAGCAAATTACATTTGGTTTGTGATAACCTCTGTCAGACTGCACATGACAGTTTAGGAAACCACTAAAGTACCATTTTTCGTTAATAACAGATAGAGATTAGGTTTTATCTATGCCAGACTAGCGTTACATTTTGCTTGTGATAGCAAATTCCTTAGGTTTGGAATAGCCATCGTACAGATCAATAATATGCACATGACAGGTTACGAAACAGCTGAAGTACTATTTTCCATCAACAACATATAGAAATTAGGTACATCTATAGTAGACTGGCGTTACATTTTGCTTGTGATAACAAATTACACATGGCTGGTGATAACTATGAAACAGAACTGTACGTATGAACATCTCGGGTTAGGAAACCACCAAAGTTCTAATGTTCAGTAATAACGGAACTTAAATATTATTAACGTTACATTTTGCATAGGTGACACTCGAACAGCAGGGCGCTCTGGATTGTGATGCCTCAAAGGCCACGTAGACTGTTTCAATAGGCGACGCATGACCACAATGATGCGGCGACCTTAGTGTAGTTAATGTTCGCGCGTTGTTCCAAGGCTGACATTTTGAGGGCAGATCTTGTTGATGTCGATAGATGAACATTCTGTTCTATTCTAGCCACCTAAGCTGAACCCTGAGGTGACGGACGCCATAATAGAAATTATCGCACGCAGGGAGACGTGCTTGGACGGTGTACAGCAACATGTGAGCTGTTCATTATACTCTACAATACTCTATCCTATAGGTTCAAAGAAGGGAGAGGAGTGCATGCTGGCAGATATTCACATTAAAGCAAAGAACTTTGTACTTTGATAGAGGCTTCCAGTGATATCTTGCTCTTCGGTGTAGGTCTGACCAAGTAAGTCAATTCTAAATAGAAATCAGATAAACTGAGCAGCAACTGAAGGCCAAAAGGCCAGACAACGTACTGACAACATCAACCAACCATTGCAGATGAGGTGTGTAGATCAGCATGGAGATTAACGCGTATTCATCATCAATGGCAGAGCTTTAGGAGTGGCGCTATAGTCCTGAGTTGGACTCAAGTGGTCACTTGCCATTCAGATGGCGACTGGTTTAGCACTTAGCCATAGCTGAATCCCATCAATCCATCTATAAATTGCTTAGGTGCGGTGCTATCAGTAAAAAAGTTGAGCTACCCAAAAATCCGCACCTATTCAACTTTTTCTTGCTCCCAAGTCTGATGGGTCAACACGTTTGATTCCTTACCTCAAGACACGTTGTCTGTTTATAGATATATAACACTTAAAGTCTAGGCTATTGAGCTGGGATCAGACTTCTGCGTAGAGATACTTTCTTAACGAATCTGGATTTGGAATATGCAGGGATTTTGGTACCCGTTAGGAAGAGTCATAGAATATATTTCAGATTCATATTCAAGGGACAGCTCTTCAAACACATTGCTGAACCGTTTAGGGTAAATTATACCCCTTATGTATTCACATAGTTAATAAAACCATTGCTGGAATACATTAAGAAAAAAATGAGCACTTTCAGGCTCAGTATTAAATTGTGACAGAAAGAAAGTAACTTTACTTGAGCGGACGATGCCATTACTAAACCTAGTGAGGGCAATAATAGACAGCAACCAAGACAGAGTCCGAAACTTTGCGGTGAACATCGAGATCTTGGTGTCAGCATGTCTTTCATTTCAGCCAACTATACACTAACGAGTGAAATGTCTTGCCTTGGAAAATTCTCAAGGGAATTTTAACGCTACTATGCCACTAAGATAATACCAGTTAAGGTCTACCTCGGCTGGGGCTCAGAGAATCTGGCAGATGCGGTCAGAGGTATTGAATTTTCCAATTTCTAGTTGTATAATTTCTCGGACTGGGACATTCGTTGGCCTGGGAAAAGTCTCATAGTTTTCTGTCACCCGAGAAGAAGATCCCGCATTCTAATCATCAAGGACCACTGGTAGTTTTTTTCTGTGGTGAATGCTTTGCTACCGAATTGATGGGCTGTCGCACATTATACCCTATCCTACATGAATAGAATGGAGAGCTTCTAGTTTCCACATCTGGACCAGGTTGCGGGAAAATTATGCCAATTGTGCGAAGAGAGAAATCTTAGTGCCCTTGCGTCAAATATAGGATCTAGTAGTAATACTGGCAGATACGAGCTTTTGCGCCAGTGGGATGTGGAAACGGAGAGCGAACTACACCTGTCACCATCTTGATTTTGGTTCAAGTAATCGGTGTTTCTGAAATTTCACTTCTAGGGGTAAAGCAAGGATCTGATGGAGGGACCCAGGACGCCGCTCCCAATAACTCTGATGCTTACCCTGGTTATCGTAACTGGAAAGCTGTCATTCCAGTTAGCATCGATGATCCATCACGTAGTGTGGGCTCAGACTACGGTGGGACCTTTGTCGGGAAGAAATATATGTCTGGTTTTCTACCTTGAAATTTCTTACCTTTCAGTGTGATAAGAGATCAATATATAATTGTTTGAGCTATCAGTCTTTTACCCAAAATGTTGCTAACGATGCAGACATAAAATGGTTTTTGAAGGGCATTTACAGGCTGAGGCCATCTCAACTGAAGTATAGATACTGGGGTTGTTCTCAAACAACCAAAGGGGTTGCTGGTAAGCTCTTTAGGTATTTGGATGAGGAAATCAGCAACACAGCTAGCTCTAACCTCAGGTCAGAGTGTACAAACTAATTGAAACAGACAACATCCGGATTGGGTTGAATAATATTGAAATTGGGATTTCTCAGTTTTAGAAAGTCTCGGGATCACTCATGAGGTAACCACTTTTACTTTTACCGTATTTTACGCGCAGATATCTGTGCAGTCAAAGTATTTATTTGTCACTGTAGAGTAACTTTATCATGGTGCCTCTGCTCTCACATGGATGAAGTCGATTTTAGCAGAGTGTATCACAATTGACAGCCCATGTAATGCATGGTAATTCTTGAACCAGGTACGACATATTACTTGTTGCTAAAAGCCCGAACTTGAGTTGTTATAATGGAAGTGTACATTTAGTTGACACATACATTGCGTACAATTTGTGGAGTTTACTATTGCAGAGCGTTAGTAGTATGTTGTTGCAACTAGCTTTGAACATCTACGATATGTATTCTAAATATTTACTTCGATGAGGACGGAACATAATTTCATGATCAAACGAACTTACCTATAAGTGATGTTCGATCTTAATTATGTAAAGTCCTCGTCGAAGTAAATAGCTCCCTTGTTCCCTATGTATCAGCCAATTGCTGCAGTAACTTTTCCTTGAAGTAAATGAAGGTTTATAGGCGGCCAGACGGGAGAAAGGTAGAGGCAAGGGGCGCGGTGCCGCTTTCCTTCTGTGCGTGCGCGCTTTGAAATCGTGGCGGTTGGGTACTACTACGAGGGTACTACGATATGAGTTCTAAATATTTACTCCGACGAGGACTTGACATAATTCAGATCGAATATCACTTACAGGTAAGTTCGTTTGATCATGTAATTTTAAGACTAAACTGACAGAATTTCTTGTAAGTAAATGTTATTAAGCCGTCTCTCAGTTTGTTATTTTATGATCTATTTGTGTGTCTGTTTTGCTTGTTTTATACAGATATTTATTTTGTGTTATTTGATTAGACCTAGAGATGGCGATAGTTGATTGTGAAAGTTCATTGTATTAGAAAGTATGCAACCTATAAAGCATATGCGTCAAGTTGGAAGACGCCGCGATATTTAGTATTTGTTTGGCAGCCATCAATACTGAACGTTTTCAGTGAATTTGTGAAAATGGAGAAAATTGGTCATCGTTATGTGGTACATTTTATTTCAAAGGCCTCGGCCCAACCAATATAAAAGCTGAACTGGATTTTACTCTGGGAGAGTCTGCTCCTCCGTTTACAACAGTAAAATATTAGGTAGCAGAGTTTAAGCAAGGCCGTATGAGCTGCCAAGACGAACATCGCAGTGGTCGTCCAAATGAGGTGATGACTCCAGATATTGTGAAGAAAATTCACAAAGCGGTACTGAATGACTGAAAGTCCGCGAGCTAGCAGACATAGTAGGCATTTCAAAAAGTGCGGTTCATCGCATATTATCTGAAAATTTGGACATGAGAAAGTTGTGTGCAAGAAGATGGGTGCCGCGATTGCTCGTAATCGAGCAAAAACTGTGTCGTGAAGATGTTTCAATTGAGTGTTTAGCGAAGTTTCACATCAACAAAGCAGAACTTTTGCATCATTCCATAACCATGGATGAAACATGGGTTCATCACGTCACATCCGAGACAAAAGAGCAATCAAAACAATGGACTCAAAAGGGACAACCGGCTCCAAAGAAGTCGAAGACCGTTTCATCTGCAGGCAAGGTTATGGCGTCGGTTTTTTGGGATGCGCGTGGGATAATTTTCATTGATTATCTTGAAAAAGGTAAAACTATCAACGGCGAGTATTATGCGAACTTATTGCAACATCTGAGAGATGAAATCAAGCAAAGACGGGCGCATTTGGTTAAGAAGAAAGTGTTGTTTCATCAAGACAATGCACCAGCTCACAAATTCGTTATTGCAATGGCCAAAATTAACGAATTAAAGTTTGAATTGCTACCTCTTGCACCCTATTCACCAGAGTTAGCCCCCTCGGATTATTTTCTGTTTCCAAACCTGAAAAAATGGCTCAGTGGTCAAAGATTTTCCAACGATGAAGAAGTGATATCGGCAGTTAATGGCTATTTTGAGGAACAAGACAGTTCTTATTATAAAAAGGGTATCGAACTTATTGAACATCGCTGGGAAAAGTGTATAGAGCTCAAAGGAGATATGTTGAAAAATAAATACATTTTTTTACAAAAATTTTGTGTTTTCTTCGTTGGGTCGGGTACTTCTGGGATCACCCTCGTACATTGTTATCTCTCAGTATAGTAAAGGATTTGAATTTGGAGTTTTAAATAACATAATATCTGAATTTCGAAATTCTTCGCGATAACAATACTTCCTCGCCAGTTTTGGCATAGGGAGTAAAAGGGCGTCCAGCCCTCAGAACAGCAGACGAGCATTAGGCTTCCTGTCATTTTTTAATGTATCAGATATAATTAAGATGTTGCAGGTGTATTGTTTTTGATCTGAAATGCAAGAAATATTACTTCGACCTCCAAAGAAAACTAGGTTGTTTGTCCTGTGAGAAAATAATATAAGACACAACAGTTTTGGCCAATACTTTTGCAAACTGTGTCAAAGTGAGTACCTAGCGCCATCCATCCTGCTCCTGGTAATGCAAATCCCTCGCTGCGGGGTCAAACTTGTATTACCAATCGATATGCAAATGTATTTACTATATCTTATGCATGACTGATTCGCCATAACCCGACAAGGGAGCTCTGAAAGGCGATTTATTTTTGGGTAAAACACTGTTTACAAATACGTTTTCACAGTTCAGCGTGTCCGGGGCTCGACAAAAGCAATGCGATTTATCACGATGTGCAAACAATGAACGCAAAAATAGTTATTTTTGTATGCTTCCGATGAAACTCTATCGGCCTGGATGAAAAATTTATCTAAATGTAGACAAAAACCGAATCCATCAGCCGCCAGGCATTGAGCATCCGTATGAAAGGAAACAAACAGAATGAAAAATCTAACAGCGCCCACCGGCAGCATACGCAGATATGTTGATCATACCTGTGTATAGTAGACCAACTCCTAACAGAGCGATGACGGTGGTCCAGAAAAAACGTGACATTATTTCTCCGGCATACACAGAGGAGCTTAAAAGGCATCACGAAAAGTTCAAATAAACATGAGTCCTAAAGCGCCCCCTTACCGATATACAGAATGTTGAAGTCACAGTTTCGGAATCAAATATCCCTTATAGGTGTATATAGGGAATTGACAAATTTATAGCGAAGGGAACTCTTGTGACTTAAATCTCGAGCTTTCGACAGACTAACATCCTCATTAGCTAAAGAACAAATTTGAAAATAGCGGCTAAGTTAGAATAGTTTATTTTTATTATTTACTTAGTCGGTGAGGTTGGTGCTAAATTTTTTTTCAGAAAAATACGTGGATGAGAGCACTTGTTTAAGTTGGGTACTGACCAACGTTACGCGGTGTAATATAAAGGTGGGTACTGACCAACGATACGAGGCGTAATGTAACATGTTACACAGCGAGCATTCATGCAGTCAGTACGTAGTGTTTCGGGAAAATCAGCGCTTTGAGTGCTCCACCCGCCTGTCGGGTTTTCGGCGAATCCTTTGAGTGTTACGCGGTTCGGTCAGTTCGCTGCAACAAGTCGTGACGAGCGCACCAGAGGACCGCACGCACACACGTTGTTCATTTTGTTTATTTGTTCGTTTATTATTAGGAATATGGAGTGGAACTAAGAAAAAACTGTGCATTTCATCGAAAAATATAGGGAAGAATCGGTATTGTGGAATACAGCTCATCCAGAGCACTACAACAAATTAAAAAAAGAAGACGCCTAGGATAGATTGGCTTTGTTAATGGAGAGCGAAAGAAATACGTGTAAAACGAAAATGACAAGCTTACTGGCGTCATTGAGGAGGGAAAAAGGGAAAATAAAACGATCAAGTGGTACAGGAAAGGGTAGGTAATTATTTTTATATTTTATAATACAGTACGATTAGTCCCCAAATACTCAACCACATTTTAAAGTTAAGTTGAATGTCAAATTATGCTGCCACGTGTCAGATCCGAAGACAAAACGAGGGCCAGCATTCGTTTAAGAACAACATAAACAAAATATAGGTATGTTTTGTATTCCAAAACTGCTTTATTTTCAGGTGCTGAAGAAGTATACCATAGTACTTGGTTTGCATACAAAACTATGATGTTTCTACTGGATAGAAATACACCTGTTGCCACAACAGATACGGTAAGTTTTATTTTAAGCATAATTTTCTTGCCAGCTGACAGACCCTTCTTGGATGCAATATTCAGCAACTTTATTACGAATATTGTGAGCAGTTCTTGAAGCCCTTCGCGGTCTTATTTCCAAGGGTAACATACTCGCCATATCATTGTTACTTTCTCTCCAGTTTCCTAATCTGACTTTCCCATTTGCTTCTTCGTCCAAGCTACCCGCAGGGGTATATACATGAGCGTTATTACCTTTTCTTAAAAAATTGTGAAGTAGTGTTATTGCTGTTACAACAGATGTCGCGGTTTTTGGTTCTAACATCATTGGTTTCCAAAAAACTCTAAAAACTGCAGATAATAAGCCGAACGCATTTTCCACCACTCTACGAGCTCTGCAAAGTCGGTAGTTGTATATTCTTTTTTCAGAACCACGTTCATGATATCCTGAAGATACTTTCATCATATTTTCGGATAGAGCAAAAGCTTAATCTCCAACAAAGTAAAATGGAACTTCTTCCGTTCTTGCTGGCAAGGCAGTGGGCTCAGGAATGTTTAGTGCATTATTTTGTATTTCTTCGTTCAATTCACAGTTGCGGAAGACCCCTCCATCGGATATTCTTCCTTGACATCCAATGTTTACGTACAGAAACTTATATTTTGCATCAACAACTGCCAATAATACTGAAGAAACCCTTGTAATTATAAAATTCACTTCCGCTGTTGATCGGTGCCTGCAGTATAATATGCTTTCCATCGATTGCGTCTAGGCAGTGTGGAAAATTCCACAAAGTATCATACTCATTTGCTACAGCCATCCATTGCTCCGGTGTTTCTGGCATCTGAAATAATGATTTACGTTTATTTTCAGCTACGCGCTGGTCCTTCAGAACAGAGCAACACTGAGTGCCCTCCATCTGCCAAACCAAGCAACATTGATTGCCCTCTGCCTCCAAAAAGGAACAAAGCAGTAGCCCCCAACCCGGTAGAGATAATGGCATCTACTTTAAATATTTTAAAAAATAAAATCGAGCAAACGGAGTCAACTTCACAAAAACTTGACGAATGTGAAGCCTACGGTATTTTTTGCCAAATAAATTAAGATCTTATTAAAAGACAACAAGAACATATGTTCAGCATTACATATCAAATATATTGTTTAGTGCTGATCGCGGGGAGTATGAGTATGTTGGCGATTATAACTATAATTCTTCACAAGGGTACCCTACACGACCAACAACTTCAAGAGCTCCATCGATGCCACAGCAAAGCCATAAAGCACCTGCTTCACATACGCCTGATCAAACTGACTGTGGGTCTCCAGCTTCGAGTAAACAATTTCTATCAGAATTTGCAGATTTAATTTGATATGTAATGAATACTTTTTTGGATTAATTAAAACAGTATGTACCTTTGCGTAATCTTTTAATACTCCAATCAAAGCTTCGCTGACCTCTTTCATTATAAATTCTATCCGTTGCTTTGAAATCTTGAAAAGATATTGCATACTAGTATACGAATCTCCTGTAGCATAAAAACGTAGTGTTAGTGCCAATCTTTCCGTGACACTGATTGCTTTTCTATAATTTGTATCCTTTTTATGTACTTTTGGTCCAATTAAATTCACGAGTTATTAATTTAGCAGAGTCAAAGATCCCAACACAACCTCCTAGTCAGACATCTGGGCTGAGACTGTGCGAATATGGAGCACATATTTCAAACGAGCATGTTACACCGATTTCGAACACAATGCATACATACGCGATGCGAACATATTCGGTACGAATGTTACATTACACCTCGTAGCGTCGGTCAACACTCACCTTAAAACTCGCATTGAGCATGTTCGCCTCGCGTATGTACGCTGGGTTCTGTATTCACTACGTACTTACTGCATGAATGCTCGCTGTGTGACATGTAATATGCAACATTGCATCTCGTAACGTCAGTCAGTACCCAGCTTAGAATTATAAAAACAAAAAACTGGACAAATTGGCTTTGTTGTTAAGTACGGAACACATACCCATGCGTAACCGACCTTTGTTTATAAACCCGAACGGATTAAAACGGGGAAAGGTTAATAAAATTATTAAAAACTAAAACTACATTTTGGGGAACAATAATTTCTCTCACACTGTACAATTTCCACGTGGTGCAGGTGAATACCCTCAAAATGTGACGTAAATAATATATGACAAATATACGTCATGAATGTGGCAGTTGTAAATTACTGCCAATCTAAATTCACAGGTAAACTAAACGTAGGGGTCATAGCTGTTGAAATTAACAACAGTACTATCCACTCCCTCAGATGGAAGGTAGACAATAGTATCACCTACATATTTTTATATAATAACTAGAGTAAGAAGCAGTACCTGAACAACAGTATCAAGGAGATCATCCATCACATATTTTGCCAAAATTGGAGCTAAAACTGAGCCCATTGGGCAACCGTGTGTTTGTGAAAAGACTTTGTTATTAAACAAGTAACTGTTTTGGAAAGAGTACTCTAAAATATAAGTGAAAGAATCCAGAGTTAGATTGCTGTGTTGATATATCTGATCCTTGTGTTTGCTAATGGATCTAATATATTGTTATTTGTCATGAAAGTCTATCTCGGCATCTTGGGAAAATATATTTTTCTCAAACGCTCCTCTTAAGTACAGTTCCTGGTAATTTAGGTTGGTAGTAATTTACAACTGCCACATTCTTTCATGACGTACAGCTGTCATCTGTTATCTTCGTCACATTTCAGGGATATTTAACTCTGCCACGAGGAAATTGTATAGTATGGAAAAAAATTACGTCATTAAAAACAAACCCAAGGTGTGCGGTTTTTTGTTTTTATAATCTTAGCAATTGGTCTCATCCACGTATTTTTCTAAAAAAACCATTCAGCAGAAACCTCGCCGACTAAGCAAGTAATAAAAGTTAAACTGTACTAACTTGGTTGCTATTTTTAAATTTGTTCTTTAGCTCCTGAAGATGACAGCATAGTCTGTCAAAAGCACGAGATTTAAGTCACAAGAGTTCATTACGCTATAAATTTGTGGATTCCCAATAAACAATCTAGTTTGTATTTCTTACCCAACGGGTTGTTCGTTACGGCAATGACTACTTCTCACATTATATACGAGTATATATGGTATATCTCCGGAATGTATCAAGATAATAACCTAAAATTCTGCACATGTGGTACTGATATCTCAGTCATACAGACTTTTTTCTTGGTAAATCTGTCGTCGGCATGATGTTTTCAAATGTTTTATTTTGTGAGGTACGCATCTACAAAAATGTTTACTGCAGAATTAGTAAGTACTCCTTTTATGAGCTGGGCATGTTTCGCGTGTAGCTCAATAACGTTGTTACTAGGCCTACTATGTGTGGTTGTTCAGCCGGCGGTTGAGGAGAAATTTTACATCCGACTGTACGCTGGTAATTACTCAACTTTTGGATTATACTGTAAACGGTTAACGAAAATCTGTTAGCATAACAATTTTCATATTATGGTATCTTAATGCAAAATCACTTACCATTGGCGTCAAGCAGGTTGACTCTGCACTTTCCATGCAACTCATAGAAACCATAAACAGTCAAACATTTGGCGAGTCGTGGTACCGGCTTCTGGATCCCAGCGTCAAAATACGGCTGCCTGACCGTTAAACCAGTTAGTAACTGTTTCTTTCAACATGTCATCATTTTCCACGCGCTTCTACCAGGAAATTCCTTGGTCTTTGAAAAAGACGGAAGTCTAACTGTGCTAGGTCAGGGCTGTATAGTGGTTGATCAGGTAATTCACAATGAAACTTTTCCTGTTGCGTCTGTGTTTATGCCGCAATGTGACGCCGACCGTTGTCATGAAGAGCAGGCGCCGCCAGCGGTTATGAATAGCAGAACAGCACGCCCAATTCAAAAAGCTGCTGGTGAATTTCAGCAGGAGGAACTTCTCAATGCACTTCACAATTGGCAATTGATCACAAACTGAGCAGTGTAACCACATACCCACACCGACAGGGACGGGAAACGTAAAGGCAGTGTAGTGAGAGACTGGCCAAAAGTATTTGGGGTTGTCACGTGACAGGATGCGCAGGCACGATTCACAACCGGTTCCTACTTTCCTTCGTACAGTAATTTCGATGCGCTTCGCATGTATGAATTTGGCAACGCTGCACGGAGGCCACGCATCGCATCAGGTCTGAAGGTTCTGAAGTTATTGCATGTTTAACCTGTACAGGACAGTCTAAAACCGAATGTAATTCTGTACCAAAAAGTCATGGATGCATCACTCTTTATGTGGAAATTTGTTTTTTCCAAAATACCATTTTTCTGCGATACCTTGGCATGAAATAACATCACAAAATGAGTGACGTTGGAAGAACAGACCACAGTACACGGAGGAAGGAATGGATGCAACCTTTTACAACGCGGCGTTGCCGTATTTCGTCACATTATTGTTCATGCGTGAGCAGAAAAATCGGTTAGAAGAGGTTTAAAGTCACTTCATAGTTAACTGTGATTTGAAGTATATTGAAACGAACATTTTTCTCATGTATAAATGCGAGGTGTGGAATTATCGCAAAATTACAGCGAAGATTTCCTGTTAATGATGAGTATCTAAGATATATAAGATACAAATAAAGCAGTGTTTTATTTGTCGAATAAGAATTAGATTTTGAAATCCATACATGGTTTCCCTATTAACTTTCAAGTTTGACCGAATGTTTTTGAGTTGTTATGGCCAAATGATCAAAATAGAGGGTATGCGCGATTCGAGCAAAAATTTGTTTGCCTCATACACTTCAACACCCTAATAACCAATAATACCATAAGTGCCTCTCATAATTCTCATCAAATTATCTGCAGCCTGATGTTAGACCTAAGTCCGTAGACTTCCTTTTGAATCAAACTAATAATATTTACTTCTTGTTCCTGGGGGTAACAGCATGAATATTCAGTATTATGATTGCAGGAGACAGCCTCTAGTTAAGGCCGAGTGTGGAGCAGGAGGAAAAATCGTCACTGTGTCTGAAATTGAATTAGCCATGTCGGCGGAGGCGACGTAGTCGTCAGTGCAGCGGACTTCCTGCCGCTTCGTCTCCCACTTTTTTTTAATAAGGTCTCATTAAAAAAGTTTCCGAGGGGGTCGACGGTGTTTCTGGAATCCGTAATTTTCCGTATGGATATAGATGGGGATTGTCGACGGAGTAGGGGCGGTACGACGACTAATCTACTGCGAATTACCTTGTCAAAGTCACGTCGTCCACAAGTAGACTTTTACTGCTTGTGCAGCATCTAGTCCCAATCTTACATGGGTCAGGCAATTCCATGTAGCCTGGGAGCGGCACACCTATGTGAGTATGTAAAAAGTCAGGATACGCGATCCAAATTGCGGTCGTTTGGCCGCCATATCGAAAAATATCCGCCAAGCTGCAAAAGAGCTATTTAGCATATCTTCGTCTCAAGTAGGCCGCTATGAACTTTCTATAGATCATTTTACTCATTTTCTAAGAGCAAACATATTTTGTAATTACACTACTTTTGAATAATCTAGTGGTTATTCGGATATACTGACGTATTCATTTTTAACCAATTTGTACAGTCGTTTAAGTAATATAAATCTATATGGGTAAATGGGCGAAAACCAACTTCAAAAATTCTTTCGTATTCATTCACAAGCACAAAAAAGCCTTCACTAATCTTATCACAAAACTGAAATAACATCGCAAGTCTCTCAAAGTCGAGGAGCATCCGCCAAAGTCACGTGTACCGTTACGTTATATGTTTGAATTTAGAGCGTTGTTATGCACCTGCACAAGTAGTAGTGAGTATATAAAAAATGCGAGCCAAATGAGTGGGCCTATTTTAACATTTTAAAGCTCATTTTACTCCATTTTAAGAACAAATATCCGAGAATGCTATCTATGGAGGGACAACCATTTGCTGTTATTTTGACTAAACCACGCAACATGTTTTCGCTAGCATTATTACCAAATTAAGAACATCGATCAAGTTCCATCGTAATTATTGTCAAAAGTTCGCATTCTCAGAGTTTCTGAACGACAGAGGATATTTCGCAGCATGTGGAAACATGTCTGAGAAGTCACAACGCTGACACCTAAAGCCTGTCCACAGGTATACGGTTGTAAATATGCTGACACGACCTTCAATTGGGTTGGGTATTTTCTGGTTCATATGTTAATAAAAAAATAGACTATTCGTCTAATATGCGAAATACTACTTACAAACGAACAGCTATGACTAATACTTTCTATGGAAAGCTCAGTGTATGGTGCAGGATACAACCGTCTCCTATCTCGTTACCCGACTAGAATAGAAACGAGGTTGGTAATAATGATGTATTTCTTTAGGGCGAAATTCAGTTGTGAGTTCTCTGGCGGTTAAGGAGTTGTTACGCACGGGTTCTGATGACGCTCAAGTTGTTTTTCCTTTTTTGATTTTAGAGTTGCTCAGTGCTGGTGTCCCAGTTACCCAACTTCGTTTGCTGCTCTTTCGCAATCAAAATACTGCATATTCATGCCGGTTTCTGGAAATAAACGAAATGTAAAATATCTCTGCAGGAATAATTAACGTGCAGTGTCTGCAACGCACTAAAAGAGACGTTGAGGTATGGAACAGGTCACGTGTTTTTCATATTAAGGCACATTTGCAAATTTTTTTAAGTAGTGGGAAGATGTGCATTCTGGAATAGCGATCGTGGCTCTTCTAATTATATTGGCTCTGGTGACAAATCATTAACCTATCTGATATATATAACAAAAAAATAGGAACATAATGGGTAAAATCCACTTTCCTCCTTTTTGCGGATTTTACCCATCATTTTCATATTTTTTTGTTATATACATTTCTCCGCATGATTATTCTCTCTTTATATATATATACATACGAGTATATAACCTTTAATTCCCTTGGCTAGAAGGCAAAGTATTGCAAAAGTACACTATTATAACTTAAACTCTCAAGCTTTCGACGATCTATGTATTCATCGTCTGGAGCTGGAAACAATTATTAACAATAGCAACAAATAGCAATTAGGAGAAAAATATTTACTTACTAAGTCGGTGAGATTGTTGCTGAAATGCGTGGCTTCCGAAATACATGGTGTTTAAATTTACTTTCTAAAATAGTTTTTTTTAAATATTTCGAACAATATTTGATGTATAACAGTGACAATTGGTATACAAGGGTTTTTTGGTACGACAAAACGAACCATGGGCATAGTTTTACTGTAGCCGCTAGAGGGCGCTCTCTACTGTACCTGTAGTGTATTAAAATGACTAACAATTTTTTCTTAGTGCAATTTTTGCTTTTTGAATAAAAATACTGATTCTTCAACATAATTTCAACATAAAAAAGCTCTCTTGTGAATGTTCGTTATAGTTAGCCGTTTTTGAGATATTTCGATTTTTAAGGTTCGATGAATTTTTTATTATTTATGATAAAATAACGTTAAAAAGTCAGTATCTCGATAATTTTTAGAAGTAGGCTGTGCCTGCAAATATTTTTGAAATTGAAAGCAGAATAAGGTTAAACTTCAATTAGTTGACAGTTAGTTTTGTTGTCTGTTGAAACCTGAAACGTTTTTTTGCGATTGTGAATGTACGAAATTTAGTTTTTTTTACCTGTTTTCTTTTTAACTTTTATAAAAATGCCATTTTTATTCTCCAATCAAGAGTTAGAGGATATTCATTTTGTGTATGGCTTTGTCAATGGAAACGCAGCAGAAGCAGCCAGAGAATACGCACGAAGATTTCCAAACAGACGACATCCAACTGGCTCAGTATTTGTAAGAGTGCATCGCCAAATAATTGAAAATGGTTTTGGAAATCTCCAAAGGGATCAAAACATAAATGTTCGTCAGCGCAGATTTACCCGTATGATTCTGCGTGAGTTTGATAGAGATCCGTCTACAAGTGTTAGGAGAGTTTCTGGTGCCTTGGAAATTTCAGCAAGCCATGTTCACCGTGTTTTTAGAAATGACCATAGACGTCCTTACCATTTGCAACCTGTGCAAGGACTACAGCCAGGGGATGGAGAACGAAGAACCACATTTTGTCAGTGGATTCTTGATAGAACTGATAATAATAGGGAGTTTTTAAGTAACGTTTCATGGAGAGAAAGAAAATTTCAGCATGAATTTAGCGTGAACGTGTGGATTGGTATCTATCGTAATCGACTATTGGTACCCTACCTTTTGCCTGCAAGGTTAAATGCTGCGACCTTCTTGGAATTTTTAAAGGCTGAACATGCAAATATGTGGGATGATGTTATGTTAGATTTAAGAAGATTGGCCTGGTTCCAGCTTGATGGTTGTCTAGCTCATTATTCGAGAATAGTTAGAAACTGGCTGGATGAAAATTATCCAGAAAGATGGATCGGCCGTGGAGGACCAGTCGTCTGGCCTCCACGATCCCCTGACCTAAATCCATTAGATTTCTTTGTGTGGGGATTTCGAAAAGAAAAAGTGTACCAGACTCCCGTAACCACAAGAGATATGCTAATAGACAGAATCAGGAATGCATGTGATGAAATAAGGCCTTATTTGAATAATGCTATACCACATTCGATCATTCGTAGATGTGAATTGTGTATTGAACAATTGGATTTACAATTCGAGCAACTACTTTAGATTTTGTATGTTTGTACTAACTATGCAATAGCATTTTAGTTGTAAATAATTAATTTAATTTGTTAAAAATAATATTGGAAAATTAAACAAATTAATACTCTGTTTTTTGTGTTTATTTGGAGTTAGGAATTATTGCTGTGTTTAAAAACACAATCTAAACGATCATCTTAATTACTTGTAATGCCGAAATCGGAAATGCAAAAAAAATATTATTTTCCCATAGATAATTAAAAATGCATCGAACCTTAAAAATCGGAATATCTCAAAAACGGCTAACTATAACGAAAACTCACAGGAGAGCTTTTTTATGTTGAAAAGTGCCAAGAATCAGTTTTCTTTATTCAAAAAGCAAAAAATTGCACTAAGAAAATTTTTTCGGTCATTTTAATACACTACAGGTACAGTAGAGAGCGCCCTCTAGCGGCTACAGTAAAACTATGCCCATGGTTCGTTTTGTCTTACCAAAAAACCCTTGTGTACCAATTTTCACTATTATACATCAAATATTGTTCGAAATCTTTAAAAAAAAACTAATCTAGAAAGTAAATTTAAACACCCTGTATTTCGGAAGCCACGCATTTTTCGACCCATGTTTATATAGACTTTATGCATTAATTTTAAAAGTTCTATCGCATCTTAAAGTTATGCAACAATAAACTGAAACACCCTGTATAGTGCAAGTATGAAGTACGAAGAAAATTTCAAAACCCGATAGAAGTTGCTTTGGAAGGAGTGTGATTTGGATGTTATCCTACCAAACAACTAAGAAATCCGTAGGGACTAAGTCACACTGGAGGTCAATTTTAATTTGATTTTATTAAGATAGTGAAAAATTATTTTGTGTAGATTGAGCGATTATTGGGACAAATCGATGTTGGGGGAGATGTGTTGTTTCTCCAATTTTTCGCAGTTCATCAAATATGCGTAGACGACGCTAAGTTGATTGACACCCGCTTTTTTGTACATGTAATTGTCTGTCATAAAGATATGTGACAGTTCCAAAAACAGGCGTTTGGTGGATGATTTTCTCTGTCCAGCACCATGATATCATTGTATCCCATTTGATGCCCTGTGGAGTTCACGCGTGAAGCTAGAGCACAACTTACTGGATGCAGTCTGGCATCACTTTTATGTGAGGCTATTCTACCTTTAAGGGATCTTGAGGTTTGACCTACGTATGTGAGATTGCAGTTGTTGCAATTGATGGAGTGTACAATGTTGGATAGGCCAAGCAAAGGAACTCTATCTTTCATTTTGGAGAAAACATTGTTGACTGTGAGTGAGGATTTGTGAGCAATGCGACAATTTAAAGTGTTGCACAATCTAGAAAGTTTTGGTGTTTTTCCGTCTATTTATTGATCAAATGCAGGAAAAATGGCATCTCACCATCTCACATCACCCATAGACTAACATCGATTAATCACAGTATACACAATCATTTGGCAGAATATGGGGTTAACACACCCATTGAAAGATTAGGAGATAAGATATTAACAGTTGAGATTTCCTCCTGTCACAAACAGTTGAAAAACCTCAACTCCTCTCTAAAATCATTAAAACATAATATAATTTTTTCTACAAATCTTCAAATTTTCAATAATTTTGAATCTAGACAATTAACACTTTGGCTGCCCCCATAAGGGGTCATTTTCATTTATTAGATTACAAAAGCATGGTTACGAAAGCTTTATTGACATAAAAAACGTATAAACAACTCAAAAAAGATGTTTTTTTCTGCGAAAAATTAAAATCACCGGTGATACACATGGCATCTAGGTTAATCGGTGTTTCTCTAGTGCCATCTGGATCACCAGTGATCACAGAGGAAATAGAAAATAAAACCAATGTTTTTCAGTGAAACAAGTAAAACATAAATGAATATTGCATTGCCCGCACTTGGTGGTAGAGACCAATTTAGCTCGTTTCATTCTCACAACTCGACCTCCTTCTCTGGCCTTTTTCTCATAACATGACATGCATCTCTTCCTTTTCTTTCTCCCGTTTGCTGTTCTTCCATCTCTACTGATCATCATGTTTATCTTCATTTACTGGGACACTTGGGACTTGAGTAAGGCTCTCAATCAACATCTCTCTAAAAGCACCAATTTGTATGTTTTGTTTTTTGAAGTGCTTGTAAATATTAAGAGAATTGATGACAGACTTATTCAGGAGAATTTCGAACATTAGCTTATGATACCATCTAATTGCTTTTCGGGGTGGGGAAAAGTAGCTAGCCATTTGATCAGAAACACCATCTTTACCAGCATTGTATTCTGATATGGCAGAAGGTTTCTTTACCTCCTCGCTCTGTCTGTTCTTCTTCCCAGTAGCCTTTATATCCAGCGTGTGCTTAGTACTCAGGAAAGGAACATCCCTTTTGTCTTTACATTTACTTACTTATAACGAGTCCTGTAGTGTTTTCCTTCCCCACAATTTCCCCTCTTGTTAGCTGTGCACTCATAACCCATAAACCGCAAAATCTGTATAAGAACCAACCTGAATATAGTAAAAGTGCAGTCGTAAATTTACCCTACAACGGTAGGCAACCAATGATGTTATATATCTCAATGAGTTGTCTATATGATCAGTATGCAACAGTATAAGTAGTTAAACTTAATTCACAGGTCAAGCGGACATATCTCTAATTTAGAAGTATACTGCATGTGAAACACATGTGAGTCACGTGGCCTCCGAGTAAAACGTGCCTGTGTATCACCGCTGTTTGGCACGGCAGCAAATGTGTTAAGACATTACAACACCCTGATCCATAACATTAAAAATTCTAATATTCGCAAGTTTGGCAAATTGCTGGATGATTCTATATGATTTTGCTTAACACTCAACCAAACTAGGTAAAAAACCTTAGTAACATCGACAGTTATAACAAGATTTCCAAATTTCGTTCACTAGGTCCAAAGTTCAGTGTTGAGCCTATCGTTGGCAAGGACATCCCAATCAGATCCATTCTAGCTGATGTGGACATTATAGCCTCCTCCATTAATGACGAAACAAATAGGAACATTTTCACAACTCGTTCAACGAATATCATTAATAACTTTTACCACAACAATAACACAAAAAAGAAAAATTCCTCCTATCACAACTTATTGAATAAAACTAAAAAATCCCTCAAAGAACACCCCAAATTAATGGTTACACGATCTGACAAAGGAAATGTCACGGTTATAATGTTCAAACAACAATATTTTGATCTATGCAACAACTTAATTGATAATGATCCTTCCTGAATAGAGATCCTTCCAAGAGTGGAAAAAGGTTGTAATGACATTGTAAGCGAGCTTTTCAACACTGGACAAATAAACCAAGACCAGAAAAAATCACTAACCACATATAACTCAGTCTCACATAAATTTTATGCAGTGCCTAAAATACATAAGCCAGCACTGTCAGTAAGACCTATAGTAGCATCAATCGGATCGGCCACGCAGGCTTTATCCTCGTTAATTTCAGATATACTCAAGTCAGCCCACATTAAAGACTCCTTTGATGTATCCCAACAATTTAACAGGTTGCAAATACCACCGGGACATGTGATCGCAAGTCTAGACATAGTATCACTATTCAGTAATGTGTACTTAGAAGCTTGTATCAGATCCATTCACAAACATTGGGATATAATAGGTCAGCACTGTAATCTAACCCTGGAATCATTGGTCACCATCTTAGAATATCTTTATGGCAACAATTATTCCACCTTTAACAATAAAACCTATTCACAAACACATAGTTGCCCAATGGAATCAGCGTTATCACCAATTTTAGCAGACTATGCAATGGATGACCTGCTTGATATTGTCATTCAGGGTATTGCCTTATAACCTTTTCTTCATCAAAAAATACGTAGAAGATATAATTGGTTGCCTACCGTTTGAAGATTTGGACGATATTGTAGATGTTTTCAACAGCTATGACCCCTACATTCAATTCACCATAGAAAAAGAAGATGATAATCAATTTGTTCCTTTCCTGGACTCAAAAATCATCCGAAATAACAATATCTTAATGGAAGACTGGTACATGAAGCCTATGGCATCAGGTAGATTCCTGAATTTCAGATCCTACCACAAACTTAAGATAAAGATAAATCTGGTGACAAACAGAATCTTGTTCAGTTCTCCTGCTGCTATACCACGTTCACATAACAATGATAACAACAATCCCAATGACAATGATAATCCTCCTAATGATACAAATATTCCATCAATTTCCAGAACTAGCTTTGCAATACTACCATACACCAAAACTTTCTAGATTGTGCAACACTTTAAATTGTCGCATTGCTTACAAATCCTCACTCACAGTCAACAATGTTTTCTCCAAAATGAAACATAGAGTTCCTCTGCTTGGCCTATCCAACGTTTTCTACTCCATCAATTGCAATAACTGCAATCCCACATACGTAGGTCAAACCTCAAGATCCCTTAAAGGTAGAATAGCCTCACATAAAGTGATGCCAGACGTGAACTCCACAGGGCATCAAATGGGATACAACGATATCAAGGTGCTGGACAAAGAAAATCGTCTATCAAAACGCCTGTTTTTGGAAATGTCACATATCTTTATGACAGACAATTGCATGAACAAAAAAGCGGATGTCAATCAACTTAGCGTCGTTTACGCATATTTGCTGAACTCCGAAAAATTGGAAAAGCAACACATCTCCCCCAACATCGATTTGTCCCAATAATCGCTCAATCTACGCAAAATAATTTTTCACTATATTAATAAAATCAAATTAAAATTGCTCAAAGCTTTTGTCCTCAAGTGTGAATATTCCCTACGGATTTTTAGTTGTTTGGTAGGATAACATCCAAATCACACTCCTTCCAAAGCAACTTCTATCGGGTTTTGAAAATTTCTTCGTGCTTCATCGATCAACAATAGCGCAAGCTCTTGTACTGTATATTACACAACAGTCGGCCGGCACGTGTTGGATAATGTGGAGGTTATCAGTGGAAAAAAAGATGAAATTTTGGGGGAATTTTCAATAGTTGATAGTTTTAAAATCTACAAATTTCTTCCAAAATTAATCACCGATTATTTAAAAAAAAAAAACCTTTCAAAATGATTTGCCATTTAATAATAAAATAATTCAACAAGGAAATTTATAAAATATCATCCTGTATTAATTGTTACAAAATCAGATAAAGGCAATGTTACTGTAATTTTCTTAAGACAACAATATGTTGACCTATGTAATAACTTGATTAAGAATGATCCCTCTTATAAAGTTATCAATAATGAACCTACATCTAAAGTAGAGAAAGGAAGCAACAACATTGTTAACAGGCTACTCTGCACTGGTCAGATCAACCAGGACCAAAAAAAGTCCTTAATCACGTAAACCGGTTTTGTCAGTGAAACCGATTGTGGCATCTGTGGAATCAGCCACACTAGCCTTATCATCATTAATTGCAGATACTTTAAAGTCAGCTCACATCAAAGGAGAATACTATATAAAAGACTCTTTTGATGGTTGTCAACAATTTAATAGGTTTCAAATACCTCCTGCTAGTCTAGATGTAGTCTCACTTTTCGGTAATGTTTACTTCGAAGCTTGCATTAGATCCATCGACAAACATTGGGATCAAATATGCCAACACAGCAATATATCTCTGGATTCCTTCATTAATATCTTAGAGTGTCTTTTCCAGAACAATTATTTCACTTTTAATAACAAACACATGGTTGCCCCATGGGCTCAGTGTTATCTCCAATTTTTGCAGAATAAGTGATGGACGACCTGCTTGATATTGTTATTCAGGTATTGCCATATAATCTAATCTTTATAAAAACATATGTGGACGATATTATCGGTTTTCTTCCTTATCAAAGGGGTGGATGATATTGTTGATGATTATCAATCAGTTCCCTTTTTGGAGTCAAGATTGATTCGCACCAACGATAATACGTATATATTACTTGTAAACTGGTACAGGAAACCAATTTCCTCTGGAAGGTTCCTGAACTCCAGGTCTTTCCACAAACTTAAAATAAAGACAAACCTGGTGAAACAAACGAACAGGGTAACAAAAATCTCTGACAATACTTTCCATCTTTCCAGTTTAAGGAAGCTTTCAGTCTTATTAGTATTTGGTTAACACAATCCTGTTCAGCTCTCCTCCTAATATTTTGCCAACTGCGAATAACAATATTGACAATGACAACACTGTCCTGTCCAACCCGACGCTCATTAATTCTTCAACTAATGAGAATGACAGCACTACGGTGGATTGTTCTATGGCCAGAGCTAATTATGTTGTCTTGCCATACATCAAAGAATTAACTCCAAAATTGATCAGGCTGTATAATTCCTCAAATTGTCGTTTTGCTTCTAAATTAGTTCTCACAGTCAACAGTGTGTTTTCCAAAATTATGGATAGGGTTCGGTTGCCTGATTCAACCAACATTATCTATCGCATTAATTGTAACAACTGTAATTTAGTTCACATAGGCCAAACATAGAGATCACTGAAAGGCAGTATAACCTCACACAAAAGTGACGCCAGATTACATCCAGAGAGATGTGCTTTGGCATCACATGTTAACACCACAGGTCATTCTGTGAGTTATGGCAGTATTAAGGTTCTTGACAACAACAACAACTATCAAAACGTCTATTCTTAAGAATGTCCCACATTTTCATCACACATCATTGCATGAATAAAAAGGCTGATGTTAAGCAGCTTAGTATCATTTATTCTTAGTTATTGAATTGCCAAAAGGTAGAACGTCTACATATCCCAGTTGATCTAACGTCCTCCCAAAATTAAAGCACAATTCCAATTATCTATCCTGTTTTTTGAAACATTACCCTCACGGTAATAATAAATACATTTTAATATATTTTCATACAACCCATCTTTTCAAGCCTGTATCACCATCTTACACTCGTACACTCATATCAATAACATTTTTTACAGAACAAATTTAATCCAGCGTTTTGGGAATTAGTATGAGGTTTTACCGAGCGTCCCTCGTATACACTATACCTGAAGTTTGCCGATTCCTTCGCGACAATGACCTGTCATCTGTCGATGCATCATTCTTCCGGTTCGCTCATTTTCTCCACGTGAAACAGGGTGTTAGAAAGGACTTTGCCGGTTTTTCCCCCAAAATTGCTTTTTGATAATTTTTAATGTGTTTGGGTGTATTGATATATAGTGTTAACACTTAACGATGGTTTCCGTCGTTATCAATGAATCCAATGTGTCCGTCCTTTAGGTTTTATATTTGTAACAAGTGCTCTCATCCGCGCGTTCGTTTTGAAACACCGTTTGGTTGCAACCTCAGCGACGAGTAAGTTGTCTGATAATTTAAATCCTTCCCGTATTGGTTGATAGCATCATATTTGTGTTTTCAGCTCCTGGAAGAGTTTACTAAAGCCTAAAAAGTTTGCCAATTTCCCAATTAACAAGTAATTGTATTTTTTGCCCAACTGGTCGTTGGCAATGGCAGTAACTACTGCTCGTATATATATATATATATAACTTGAGACGCGGTCATTGTCGTCTAGACCAGTTAGGTAAAAAATTAAAGCTTCCCCCTTTTGTTGGGTACTTCGACAACATGTCAACACAACAGGGCACTCTATCAACTACACAAGTACCAAAGTTCTTGATAAAGAAAAACACCTATCCAAACGTTTATTCCTGGAAATGTCCCATATTTTCATGAATGACAACTGTATCAATAAGAAGACAGATGTTAAGCAACTGAGCGTCATTTACACATATTTGCTAAACTGCGAAAAGTTGGAGCACTTACACATCTCTTCAAATTTTGACTTTTCACAACTATAAATGGAATCTGCTTTTTGGTCTATTTCACCAAAAAATTCCATTCCATTCAAATTTGACAAATTGTTTCCTCATAATAAAATAATAATTGTTAATTCAACTGCCCATCTCATCAACTGCCTCTGGTCGGTTGACAAGTTCTTATATATATATATATATATATATATATATATATATCAGATTGCAATTGTTACTATTTACAAGGCAATTTGTAATGAGCTGGAGAAAATATGTATTGTTGTGAGGGTCTTGGATTCTACAGGCAGACATAAGTCCTAACACATTGGACCTCGTAATAAAAAACATACACCTAACATGGACCAAATTGTGAAATCATAGTTTCAAATTTGATGTGACTCCAAACTACGCTAACGTTATTATGTCAAAACATTTATCCTGGCGTTAAGGCCAGATGGCTTCTTGGAAACCTTAAGAGTTCTCATGGATAAAAAACTAACAATGCCGGGTCGGGAGGCAACCGGCAGCAGAATGTCTCGAAACAAATAATTTAGCATTACGCGTGAAAACATAAAAGCAACGTCGGAAACGGATATCTTGCTCTTTGCTCTCGAGGAAATTCCCTATTTTCTGGATTAGGTGCACGTTTGTTTGCTTTTATTTTTCGACTCCGTACGCGCTCGTTTCATGTGAACTTTCGAGGCAGTTTTTTAAAGCATGGGCAGTTCTTCGGGAAGGTAAGCAATGCAAGAAGCACTCTCTAATAATGAAGTCAGAAAATCAACTCACATAAATCAGCCTATCTTGTGTATCAAGTCTCACAATGAAACCACAAAAGGACAAAGCCCTATAAGACATTAATCCTGTAGCAACCTGCTCAATCCTATCTACAATCTTACCAACGTAAACTACATAAGCAATGTTAATACACACAGTAAGCAAAATTACGTTCTAAGCACACAATTATACTCATTAGCCAGTTTTGGCACGTACCTTTACCGCATAGGTACGGGATCCCATTAACCTTATTTGACATTTCACTCAATAAACGAAGTGTGCCAAATTCGATTAACGTTAACACTTACGTACACATTATTTCTGAACATCCATAACGTAAACATAAACGTTATATCTTTGATGTTTTATCATTAGAAAGCTTCCGATCCTAGTGAAATTACGCATCTGTTACATATAATGGCAGTACATATATTAATTTACAACACTGAGCTGCTCTATTGAGTTGCGGTCAGCACCAGTATGAGAATCATTCCACTGCACGTTGTATTCTCATGCATTGTTCCTGGAGCAGTTCGGGAGCGTATCACTCTCAAACCAGAAACCACTGTAAAGCAGCACTGGCATGTTTAAATCACCCTACTGGGGCTTGATTCTAAATCAGTTTCGACCGTTGAAATTGATTTCGATGGCGCCTTGTGACGATATACTTGATTCGCTATGATAATTTTGACATCTGATTATATTGACCTTCTATATTCAAATTACTATGGTAGTGTCAAAATTATCATAGCTAATCAAGTATATCGTCATAAGGCGCCATCGAAATCCATTTCAACGGTCGAAACTCATCTAGAATCAAGCTCCAGGTTAACACATCTCGAGCAGTCCGTGCGACACCCCAAGGCTACGGTTACTATGGATGCGAATTCTGGCAAAAAATTGTTTTGACGAGATCTGACTAGGGCTATGGATACTACGGTTGCAAGTTCCGACGAAATTTTGTGCTGACAAGTTTTGACTAATTCGTCCACATAAACAAACACCTACTTTCCAATGAGCGGCGTACTATATCGCTGCGACTCAGCACGTCAGAGTATGCACGACGTCGTCAGAACCATTTGAGCGTTCAAACAGATTCGATTATTTCGTGCGATCTACGTCTTGTTTTGAGTACTTACTTGGTTATTTGACCATGGACAACGGTGAATTTGATAATATTTGTTTTTTTACCATTTAATAACAGTAACTCCAGTAAAGGACTTTCATACTGGAATACAGATAAATTAATTATGCCATTGTTCTGAAAAAGGTTATCTTTGATATTGAAACGTTTAGTACATTAAAGTAGAATTTTAAATATATGTGGTTTCATTGGCTAGACAAACACGGAGCATGGGCATTAATGTCTCATTCAGTACATGGAAATCCACGTGCCAAAATCCTTGTTGCACAAACCTAACGAAGCCCCAAAGCTAATGTGCACTGACCTACCCAATTACCTCATCCCATTGCTTTTTTGTTACAAACTACGTTGCTGTACAGGAGCTCCCTTTATTCTGATATTTTAATATGCACAACGAACTCCCTTCCAATGTGAGGGCTTATAAACTATTCAAACTGCTACCATTAGGATGAGCGCATTCAGAAATTATACAGGCTGCTTTGCCGCCTTCCTTTACCCGGAACTGCTACCTGTAACACGAACCTCTTACATTTTCTGGTCTCCAAAAACTAACAAATTGCAACGTTACCTCAGAGCCTAAGGTATGAATACTGTGGTATCCAAAATCCTACATGCAGTTCAACTGCTGTGTCTTTAATATAGAAGATAGTGAGGAGGAAGATAAACATCCAGGTAATGAAGGTTACCAGCAGCTAGTGGACCGCAAAATACTGTCAGAAATGTTGACGTGTCGCAAAGCAAGTAACAAGTGAGGTGCTGATATTCTGATGCTCCACTAATGATGTAAAGATGAGTATTATTATTCCAACATATTTGGGATGTGAGATATCGTCGCTTAAGTTCTAACACCACGTAATTCAAAAAATTAACAGTAGACAGTATATCTGGCATATGAGGTTTCATTTGCGGTCAGACAAACATGGAGAATATAAGATATGGGCTTATCATTTGATAGCCAGTCCAAAGACCCACATTTCCTTATGCTCTCCTAGCAAGTTTTTAGGTTTTGAGTTAAGCGGTGTTAGAACTCAAGCGACCATATGTTATTTTTATTGAACAGCTGTGTTTTTATTTTTGTATGAGTCATGAGTTGGACGTACCAAAAAGAAGACAATACGACACAAATTTGGTATTTTGTTTTACATCCTACGTCAACGAGCAATGGCAAACATTTCCAAAATATTTTGAGTTTTATATTTTTATGGAATTTCATGACATTCATAAAAGTATAGAATACTTGTTCCAGATTCGGTTGCAGATTGTTGCGAGAAAATAGAGGTGCTCCATTTTTTACCTCAACTTTATATTCTTTAGTCTTCTATACATGATTGATTTTCATTGGAACATCAATACGAACCTTTGAAAAATAAAGCATTTATTTTCATTTACACTAATAAACATAATGTTTGGATATTCTGATTCCTTTCCTGGTTACTAACTTTGGCGTCCTTAAGCCCATTTTCAAATATAAGACCATACAATAATGCATTCCAAGCGTTGTTTAAATCCATATAGGGGTTATTGAGATTGCACATTGTCAAGGAAACCAGAGCAACAGGTGTGCTATCCCCACTAAGTGGAGCCATAAACCACGTATTCTTCAAACAGCAATATTTTTCAGAAAATGCGATTATCGTTTATCGTTGAGACACTAAAAATAATTTGAATCACCCTGTGTAGACACGACTGCTCAATGGCATGCCAAACTTCGCACTACTCAGTAAAAATCAATCAGAGGTGTAAAACCGCTTCAGATGAACCAGCCGCCAGTAACCCTCCTTCGCTTTATTCGTATTGCTTGATAGCCTCTCGGCAGAAAATCACAAACAAAAAGGCCTATTGTATAGCAGCATGTGTGATGATGTATCTATCCAGTTAAAGGGTGTATCTTAAACTAGACATACTCGCTAGTAATAAGCAAAGCAACCTGGTTTACAAACCAAAATTTATGATTTTTCAAAGGGTAATCAAACATTTTATTTGTAATCATATCATGACTTTTAAGAGAAGTTCTGCTTACATTAAAACTCTAAGTTGTTTTTTTTTGTCAAAAAAGCTGAAATACAAGAGCACCCATATTTGCACCTAACAAAAGGGTTAAGGCTAAAAAATGGCGATTATAGAGAATATTTTGGTGAAAAAATCATAAACAACTGGTGCTCTGATCCTCGACCGTCACTCTACCGACGCGAATACGTACCGAAAATCTCCGAGTGCTTGAAAAGCTTCACTCCAGCCAGGGTCAATGGTTTGTTCTGGCTGCGTATGGTGAAGTATATATACGGAAACAGACTTGGTTGAGAAAATTTTGCACATAAATAAGAAATGTCCACCTACAAACAATTCATCTATAAAATTGCAATGACTTATCTATTGCCAAAAGCGGATTTCAGGATGAAGGAAGTCTCGGCGGTTTTTACTATAACGATATATCATCTTCGATGTTTTAAAAATATTTTTCAATATAAGCCTGCATTTGTAGCATACCTATTAACCAGTTACTTCGACACTGCCAAAAGTCAGTGCCTCTACGTTTTATAACATACTAAAATCTTCAAAAGGTCAGGTAAATCCTATACAAGTAGCCTCTACAACTACATTCTGGAATGCAATAATCTCTGCTGCTATCCACATTTCTTTCAATAGTTCTTAACTCTACATTTTTGCGCTTTAAATGTTCATCTTTCATCATCCACAGGCCTAGGCTAACACATCAATATTAGGGTGAGCATGAAAGCAATGATATGGTGACGAAATTAGTATTTACAGCTACAATCTAATCCTCTATATCAAATGAAGTCTAAAATAAGAATATAAATTACTTTAGATATATCATCACACATAAATTTAGCTTTAGCATACCTCTACTGCATAAGTTTTCATGAAACTAGTACTGACTTCTCCTTCCAACAGTGCCGGGGAAACTTGCAGCAAATACTCTTTGTGAAGATCCGAACTTTTGTAAACATCTTCGCAACATTAAGGCTCGGATGCATTATCCTTAAAAACCTCTCCCATCGCCGAAATTGATATAACACGTCTTGAAGCATCTGTACATGGTCACATAATTACTCACCTCTACCGTTGTTGGTAGTTATTTTCAATAACTAATAACAATAATCATCTCACTAAAATGCATGTAGGAAAATGATAAACACAAATTAATTTCATGATTCTGTAGTTTGACGTATGACATTCGGACGTCAGACTAATAAAGCGTAACAGCCCATGGGAAAAATTTCTCCGGGCGCCCATATATTTAAGCTCAAAATATGGTAAGCAGTTGGAGGACTCAAAGATCAAAGGGACCGATAGCGTCGCATCTGTATAATCGGTGGATAGGTTATGATGTGAATTATGGCGAGATGCATTATGTATTCGTATTATGTGGTAATGATCAAAACTTCAAGTAATCCGAACTCCTCTAGTAAAAAGTAAACGGTAAATTCTTAATTTCTTCTCCGACAATACTCTGAATTGCCAAAAACTATTTAAGTAGCATTTTATCAGTTACCAAAATGCACAACTTTGACTTGAATTTGTATTGTATAGCTTCTAATACACATTGGCTCAGCTTGGTGAGAATCCTGTAGATTAACATAAGTTTTATACAAGAATTCTCTTCATTTAACTTCGTTGGCCATGAGAGAAGGATGACAGCTACACCGAGAGCGAAAATAGTGAGAAAAGTGGACGATTTAAGTGAAAAGTGAGTAAAAGTGAGAAGCATCGAAAAAAGCGAGAAAAAGTGAGTGATCACCTTGATTACATCATAAATTTCCTATTTAACAGTTTGAAAGATTTTTCGGTAGATCTCGCTTTAAAATCGGTAGTTTGGTAGAATAGAATAGGACTAAAATATCGGTTGATCTACTCTACTACTCAGAAAATATAGTTTTTGACTTTGACGTGCCGCGCGGCCGACGGCATTAAGTGTACCTACTGGTGGTTCTACCTTCCACATTTATAAGAAAAAATTGCATAGGTCACTATTAATACCCATTGACATTTGAAATTTCTTTGATAAATGCAATAATATGAATCAAGAAGGACTTATTGATTGCTTATTTACGTCGTCACCGCCCCTGGATCCGTGCAATCGCAAAGATATTCAGGAGAAACGCCAAACTCTTCGAACTAGGTGTAGAGACCCGACGCCTCTGCTTATAATCTATTGGTAAGTCCCAATATGAACAGCTGAATCAACCCCCCGCCCTGCAATTTTCAATCGCCAGATCCTACCACCAGAATTATTCCTGCTGGATACACCAGTGATCGAGCAGTCTCTCAAATTGTCGGAAAACTGTATTTTAGAATAAAATAAAATTCTCTGTTTTCTCTTTACCAAAGCCATACAAAGGAGTAGGGGGCAGGCAAGCAACACAATGGTTGTAGGGAATCGACGTTATAATAAATATGGCGTTTAATAGGTTTCTTCAAGTTTTTTAGAAGAAGACGGCACCAAGGGGCACAGCGCGAGCAGCGCCAGCACCCAAAACCATAACTAGGCATAGTCCAGTACACGAGGGCTGTAGTTATGCGACGACAACAGCTGGGACACCTAAAGGGGCCCAAGCCGCTGAGGCCAGCAGTGCCAAAAACAGCGACGTCGAGGAGCTGACAGACTCTGCCACCAAGTGCGCATCTCTAATGATGTCGCTGGTGATGAAAAATCCGGCTGCCAAGAAAGCGTATTTCGCTCGTCTGGAGCGAAAATACGCCTAAAAAGGATAGCACTGACCGAAACTCCAAATGGGCACTCCAATAACCATTGCTAATAGGGGCCTGAAGATATTGAGTTGGAACGTTCATAGCGTTTCCAACAAGGAATATGAGATAGGCGTCCTAACAAGAGGGAACTATGATGTAATGGCAAATAGTACCGTGATCGTAGGTGATCTATATGCGAAGTCCACTATTTGGGGCTCAAGAAATAGAAACAGTCTTGGCACTGTTCTCGAAAGACTAATGGATGAACCTGGATAGACCGTGATAGGTCCTGACGAACCCACAATATACCCCAGCAACGGAGGTAGACCAGACGACATAGATATGGCGATTCTGAAAGAAATCGACCTGCGCACGACCATCGGCGCCTTGCAAGAGGGAAGTTCAGACCACAACCCTATCTTTCTTCATTTGGGAGATGGGAGAACACCTGTGTAACAAAGAACAGTGAAGAGAGTAGACCGGCAGCGATTTAGAATCAGACTGCACTATTCACTAGGACCACTACTTCAGATTGACCGCACTGAAGATATAGAGGAAGCGGTCACGGACCTAGAAAGGAAGATTAAGGCTGCGTTAGAAGCCTCAACCACCGTGGAAGACATAACGCAACCAAACAGGTTCAGGGACCTACCTGACGAGGCAAATCGCAAGATTACCGAAAGAAATAGAGCCGGAAGAGTAGCCCAGGAGACCACGGACATCATGGTGGCAAACAGACTGACAAGACAGGCAAGAGATGCCTTGAAGCAGCATCATCAGAGCACCTGGGATAAGAAACTCGAAGAATTATCTCCAGCTGGTCCAGGAATGTGGAATTTGGCTAAAATCCTCAGAAACAGAAGACAGTCCATCCCCCAACACACAGCGAACAGGAGATGGTGTACACAACCAGAGAAGGCAGACGCTTTTGCTGACAACCTTCAGAGACAGTGTACTCTCAATACTCCCCCTGATGAAGACGAAGACTTCATCGACGAGGTGGTAAGAAGATCGAGGAGAGCTGTAAGACGAGGAAGAGCCATTGAGGACATGACCTCTCCAGGTGAGGTAAGGGAAATCATCGGAAGACTCAAGGTGAAGAAAGCACCGGGTGTAGACGAAATTGGGAACAGAGTGTTGAAGAGACACTCCCGAGGAAAGCGATAATGGCAATCAACAACATTGTCAACGCCATACTGAGACACCGATACTTTCCAGAACACTGGAAAGTAGCCGAAGTGATCAATATACCCAAACCTGGGAACGACCCAAGGTTCCCCAAAACTACAGACCAATAAGCCTGTGGACAAACAAAACAAACGGCCTACAAAACTTTTGTGAAATTTTTTTAAGAAAAAAAGTGTGGTTAGTTACTGACAAACTAATCTTCCCAGTTACCTTCTTTGTTGCCGTAGTTCTGGGTTCAGGCTGTTCGGGTTTTGGCAAAATTCTGATAGTTCACAGACTGTTCATAACCGCTCCAGAGATCTTCCCCTTCACGCATTCAGCCTTGCGCAGTTCCAGAACCGCCCTGTGACAGTACTGAAATAGCTAATGATAAGTATCGGTCTTTCACGTCTGTAACTAGTAGGGTCAGGAGGAATTTGGGATACTTAACCTGCGCCGGGACTAAAATTTCGCGTTTGATTTTTGGACCCTTGGCGTATCCCTGTCAAGCCAGTTCCCTGCGCACGGGAACTATGGCTCCATAGGTTAGAGACGGAAGGACGGATCTTCTTCATGCGCCTTTAAATACTAGCCTTGCAGTGACTTTCAAATCGCAAACCCAACTGTGCACTTTAAAATTTCCGTCACCCGGCTAAGCTAGGCTAGGCAGTCCTAGATGAATAAAATTAACGAATCATGACCTAACTATGCTATACTTATGTTTGAATTGACCGTGGCAGGATTTTTCGAAAAAGCAAACATTTTATATACTATGATTTCCACTTATGGCTGAACCTATGTAACATATGTGAAGTGTTTAAACTAGATACTGGTGAAATATTTTACACAGTTAATCAAATTAGCAGCAATAAGAATAAATACTTAGCGTTATTTTCGTTATCTAAATGTTTTTCATATTTACATCTTAGATGAGACTGAATGTATAGCCTAGCACTTACGGCTTGTCTATTCAATACCAAACATCCGATCTACCAAATAGGCATTTATCAAACAACTTGCTTCTCCCTGAATATTGAAATTTGAAAGAAATATTTTTCGAATGTCTATCCAAGCCGGCTGCCCCTATTGAATGCGGTTCTTTCTATCCATAATTTATTGCTCGGACATTACCTTCAAGTACCAATCATGCATTTTAGACCGTGTACCGCACTAATACAACGTTGCATTTCGGTATTTTTGGAGGCCCGAAAATGCAAGAGGTATATGTAACTTGGATCACTCATTTTTGTACAAGTGACTCATGCGAATATGTGAGCATAGCAGAAAGTATTATTTGAAATCATATTGCCTTCTTTACGGTGGAGTTTAGAAACTGTTAATTTTTCGAGAAAAAAGAGTAGCATATCGGGAGGGTCGATTAAGTCGTCTGCAAGTACAAACGGCCACATACAGCATTGTACAAACAGTAGAGGACGTATAAACAGTGAATGGTGCTTATAACATTAGCACATTTGGAGGGAGCACAAACCACGGTTCCCGACTAGTCATGCTCAAACTTTGGAAATAAGCTCCAGAGCATGCTGATTAAAAGTTCTCATGGGCTGCTTAGTATAATCATATTAGACAAAAATACCACTGGTTTGCGAAATAATTGGTAAGTCTGATTTTACTGATGCAAGTTGTCCAAGGGGGTATTTAAAACATGGACGCATAAAATGGGCACACAAAGAATGAGAAAACATGTTTTTTGGGACTCAATTGAAAGTGTTGGCAGGGACGAAATAACTATTCAAGTAAGATTATTAGATACGAGTATTTATGAGACCTACAGAATGAGATAGATGACGTAAAAAGATCCCACTAATAGTAAAAAAGTTTTGGTCGAAAACCGAGGCAATATACAGATTTTGGCATCTAATTGAAATTCTTCGAATCCGTCACACTTTTAAATAACCACAACAGAAATGGAGTCCCTTGGTCAAGTATTTTTTGAGAATTTCTAATTTTTTACCCCAAAACACCTGTCTTCCGGCCATCACTACCAGTTAATTGAGCAATATGCAGAGTTCGTTTAAAGGACATTTTATAGCAAAACACACGAACTCACTTTGCCGAATTGAATTACAAGACATTCCGAAAAATAATTGTTGTTTTTATACAAAAAAAACGAAAGGTTGAGTTTTTCTTCCTCTAAATAAATTCAAAAATTTCGTGTTTGTGAGTAATTAAACAGAATCGCTACGATATCCGAAAAACATACGTTATTGTACACATTTCGAGCAAAGCGGATGTGTCAACTTTTGTTGCGACGAAAAAAATTTTTTTTCAAGATTTCTTCATACTCTTGTGTATACGAGTTCAATCCTCACACTAGACAGATTGTAGTATACTTTTTTTTATTTTTTAACACGCAGGACCGATGACAATGGAATAATTTAATAATAGTTTTCCATTCTCCTTATTATCGCCAGGACTGATAATGAGCTAGCGCGCGATCTCCGCTTGCACGCAGTTTCGGACTTACTCTTTGTTGGTTTGGGTACTTGGCACAGCACAATGGAGGAAGATACTTTTCCAAGGTAGTGCATTCTCACCTTGTTCATTGCGAATGTTGTCATTAATCCTGAGTTAGGTTTCGACCGTCTCTGAACGAAAAATTTCAGCTCTAAATATCTATACACAAGAGCATGAAGAAATCTTGAAAAAAGGAAAGCGTCTTTCTTCGCAACAAAAGGTGATAGACATCCGCTTTGTTTTAAAATGTGTATAATAACGTATGTTTGTCTAATATCGTAGCGAATCAGTTCAATTACTCACAGATACGATATGTTTGAATATGTTTAGAAGAAAAAATGTTAACCCTTCGTTTTTCGCATGAAAATAAGAACTATCTTTCGAAATGATATGTGAATCATATCGCAGGTAAGCTCGTGTATTTTGCTACAAAAAGCCCTTTGAACGAACCCTGTATATTGCTCAGTAAACTAGTAGTGATGGCCGGCAGACAGGTGTAAGCAATTAGAAATTCTTAAAAACTGCTTGACCAATCAACTCCAATTTTTTTGTGGTTATTTAGTGGTATGGAGCCTACGCATTTGAAGAATTCCAAGTAGCCGCGTTAGCAACAAATGCAAAACCCTGCATTTTGCCTGAGTTCTCGGCCATTACCTTTTTTTTATTAGTCGGATCTTTTTACGTGTGATCTCATTCCGTAGGTCTCATAAATACCAAAACCTCTTATTTAAAGGGTTTTTTGTTCCTGCCAACACTTTCAATTGAATCCCATAATACAGTTGTCTCAATCTTTGTTGTTTTCCCACAAAAACT
Organism: Acanthoscelides obtectus; assembly: GCA_963669975.1. Lineage (NCBI taxonomy): Eukaryota > Metazoa > Arthropoda > Insecta > Coleoptera > Chrysomelidae > Acanthoscelides > Acanthoscelides obtectus. The sequence continues at coordinate 69,282,399 of CAVLJG010000003.1, read as the reverse complement.
CGTGTACCCATTTTATGCGTCCATATTTCAAGTACCACCTTGAACAATTTGCATCAATAAAACCAGACTATACAATCATTTCGAAGAAATTTGATTATATGACTATTTAGCGGTCATATGAAGCGTCTCCATGATATACAGGACGGCCCAAACATGCAAGAACTGTGTATTGGTCCTAAATAAAAACGTATCAAATGAATTTATTTATTTATTATGCATGGTATGCGAGGGCACACTTCTAAAATAAAATTATTCAGGGTGTCCCAATTTTGCCCTCATACATTTTTTTTAATGAATTACCGTACTTTTTATGACACACTACGACAGGCCCTTTTAAAAGAACAAGATTGATATGCCCTATTTACGAGTTTTGATTTTATAAGTAATTGGGATATTGGATATACTATCTACAAAGACAACAAAGTCTGACAACCCGCATATCTACTGTCTTGATAGTTTACATTAGCGTAGGCATATAGATTAATTTATTGATGAAAAGAAAACATAGGCACTTAGAATTTCGCAAAGGTCAAGTCACTTCTTTTCGATGAGACACTCCATTTTTGATCGCGGAAATAGAAATAGTAGAGAAGTCGACGCGCGGGTTTCCCACTATGTTCAAAGATACGCCACGTTAGTTTGGGCGTGCGATGTGTTTTGCTGCTCTATTCCTTTTCGATACCCAGTCAGACCTGGACGTAATACCTACTATAACATAAGACCAGTTTCCCATAGGGCGATCCGACAATCAATAATGAGCACACTCTGGAGAATATCCCGATTCAGTTTCTTGCATGATCTCATTAAAAAAAGACTTTTATAAAATCTTCAAGCTACCAGGCCCAAAATTGCGTCAAAGATTGTTTAAACATATTAAAAAAGTGTTTCTTTACTCCGGGCTTTCATTGTTTTTTTTTGTCGTTCAGAGCAAAAAAGGCTCAAAGAACTTCTCCCTATAGTTTATTGTATGTATTTCAGATATAAGCCATTTAATACTTGATAAAGTGTACAAGTGCCATTTTCGATCTCGAAGAAAAATATGAAAAAACTAAAACTTTAATGTTGTCAAAGTTACTAAGTATCATTCGAATATCTATTAACAAAATCCCAAAGCAATTCAGAGGTTGCTGTCATTGTAAACTTTTGTTTTCTCATTTTCAATCAGATGGGATTTTGTTAGCGGAAGCTTAAAGAATATTTAAGAATCTTGGTAATATCAAAATTTCATGTTTTTTAACTTCGTCTCTAAAGATGAGACTGATGGACGACGGCACTTTATCTTATGCATCAAAAAGTGCAATCAAACCACGCTCATTTTCTGTCAGTTGATGCTACTCACTCTTTCCACGATTGTTCCAAGTGTTTTGATTAGCTATATGTCACATAAATATTATCTTTCAGATTTAATAGAGTAATCCATCAGACTATTCCACTAGAATCCTAAGAGGCGTCATGGACATGTTGACTAATTGTCTTTAAATGGCCATCCCATAGCATTAAGTTCGTCCATATTTTTGAGCGGCCAGAGTGACAAAACCAACACCCGTGTTTATCGATATATACTTTTCTGACATCGCAAAATCCATTAGCTGGCCGGATGTATCGCGCCATCATATTAGCAGATTTTATCATTCCCTTATTTTTCACCTTTTTGTCCAGAGGATTTACGAGCAAAAAGCCGCTATTCGGGCGTTCATAAATATCCATAATTGAGAGAGAGGCAAGTTCAGAGATGAAGACCTTTTTTTTGCAGCAATCCTCAGCAGTCTATATAACAATAGTTGCCAACCTATCTGTTTGCCACATCTCAAGCACCTGCAATATAGACAACGGAGTAACAATAAAACAGGAACAAGAAAAAAGCTTATGATACCATTATATGAAATCTTTAGTTTCTCAATGGGACATTTTGCAATATGAGGATGTGAGCATTCGTGATTTGAGACAGCAAGACAAAAATGGGAAGAGGCCTCGTCGATATGTGATGGTTCTCCTTAGGGGAAACATTTAACAAGATTACATTGTTACCCATAATGTTTTGTAATGTGGCCCCTGACGTACAACATTGAATGCAGAAGTCACAGTGTATAATACTGAACAATTTGAGACTTAGTGAGTGAAACATTTTTTACATATCATATTATTTCGGTAACTATTTGGCAACTACTGTCTTAGGTTATAAAACTTAACCCACTAGTTATGGAAATAATATATAAAAAAGTATTACCCATGAAGTCCCACATCGATCAGAATTTTTCATTGTGGATTACGCATTTCATGTTTTTCTCCGTATTTGGGATTGCTCGCCCGGAAAGGGTACGTCCACGTTCACACTCAACCCCGAGAATTTTGTAAAAAAAACTTAGTATATACTCCGTGCGTAATAATCTGCTCTAGCCACGGGTTATAAATGCCCCCACTTAGCGCCTTAGATATGCAGGGTTACAGATGATTCACCGTATTCTTTTGACAAAAATGCAAAAAGCTTCATTCTGCATATATGCGGGCGAAAAAGAATAGACTTCAAGATCAATTTTTGTAATTTCCTATCAATCATCTGGAACTGGACATTTTAAGCCATGTTCGTACAGCTGTCACCAACCTGTCAGTGACCATGTTCAGGATCCCGCCCCCAAATTCCGGTCATTCTGCTACGGTACTTAGACAGAATTCACATGACCAGATCCCAGACACAGTCGCCGACAAGTCACCGACCACTGTACGAACAAACCATGTGTTGCGACCGCAATGCCAATTCTACCTTAATTTCAATAATTGTTTGCTCCACCGCTGTTTTTCTTGGCATTAAATTGGGTATCGCCTATGGTTTTTTGGAAGAAAGAGGAAGTGCGCACCCTAACCTCAAGGACAACAAGACAAGACGTAGAACCGCTAGAACCGCCGCGCCGTTAGAAACGCGCTAACGCTGTTTTGTTAAGCCGCCATACTTTATAAACGCTAATTAATTCCTGTGCAAGTGGGTGTGAAGAAGTTCCAGAAGAGACCAGGGGCCCTTGCCGACGTCAGCACCACATAACTAAGGTGAGCACCATTTTAGTGATTCGTGGTTCACTCCCTTTTTTTTATGGATCTTTTCTTGGCCACTTAAGTTCCTCAATTTGGGGCATTGTAGGTAGCGTCAGACCATGAGTCTACAGTATAAAAAAGACTATGTAAGAAATGTGCGAAAATTCAATCGGCTTTTGTGAGCTCACACAATCATAAAAGCAACAAAAGTATTTACACACAGAGGTGCTGGCAGCACAAAGGATAAATTTAAGAGAGAAAATTGAGATTTTTTAAAAAAGTAGTGAGGAATACTTAATTTATACACAAAAAGTGAGTTAATTTTCTGAGAAATTGAATATTATAATGGCAAGATACTGTAAATAAGAACGTGTGAAAAAATTAGAATAACTCATATAAGGTATTTGCTACTGTTTTATTGACGTAGGCAAAAACAATTAGGTATTCGTTATGTATGCATACTTTAAGATCAAATGTATACCGATACATAAAAGAAACATGAAAATATAACAGGTTCTTGTAAATGCGGGAGACGTACTTATATGTATTAAGTATTATTGCCCAATCGACTGAACCTACATTTTAGCGAACTAATGTTAAAAAGCTGAAATTTGATATAGTTATTATAGATGCATATTTTTTACACAATAGCTGACTCACTCAATCATTTGACCGTAAGACTAGAGCACTTATTAATGGTCAAGCGAGTCTCTATTTGATGGGTTCCCATGACCACTTCCTGGCTTCATTATCAGATCGTATCCATGTCATAATAATAATGCATTGGCAGTTGTCATATTAAGCGTCCGACATATAATAGGAAAAGCAATAGAAATTATAAACATCTTGCGGTCGGCGGTCGGTTTGAAGTGACATTTTCCTTATTCTTCTCCCAAACCCTTTCATCTGATGCCCATATTGGAGGAGTGACTATGGAAGATAGAAATCGCCAAATTGTGGCCTCCGTCATATTGGATTTAGAATGACGTCAGTTTGCTTATTGTGTTTCTTTCGTCAAGCTCTTTCATTTGATATATCATTATACCATGAAAATGATAAATCACCATTATGTAGCATACCCGTATTAGATTCAAAATGGCAGCAGTTAATTCATTATGTATTGTTACATGAACGACACAAATTTCGTATTTTTGTCTCTCTAAAAATACTCTGAATTGCCAAACTATCCAAGTAACATTTTAATAGTTACCTATATGCGCGACCTCGCCTTCATAGCAAGGACAACTCCTTCGTAAACATTCATATACAACAATATGTACAGGGAGAGCGAAAATAGTGAAAAAAGTGAATGTTTTCAATGATAAGTGAGTAATAGTGAGATGGGCCGAAAAAGATGAGAGTATGTGAAAAACGTGAGTCGCCAGAATCCCTGAACCCACAATAACATAACAGATATTCTAAAATACAAAATGTTTAAGTCATTTGATCAAAATTGACAATTATTTTTTAGTACTTCCTGAAGAAGATTATACACATTCACGAAAGCGTAACATGAACAAGGAACAAGCGTTCTTTCTGGCCGAATTCCTTCTTGCGTTCCAGCTGCAATCTCAAGATCCTGAAAGCTGTATAAAAAATATGAACCACGTTCCGACAAAACTAGAATAAACGTAATAACAGCATTCGAGGAACATTTCAGTTGAAATTAAATTTTTCGTATAAAAAATTAAATGGAGAATGCGTGAAAAGTATCATAAAAGAAGCATTTGCATGCCTAGAATACTAATGAAATCCAAAAATGCAAGAATTTGAATCTTAATAAAAATCTGCATTTTCTTGGAATGAGATGCAGAAACCTTTGTAAATAGGAGCGAACATTCGAAATGGATGAATTCGTCGAAAATGCAGTGGGAGACAGAAGTGCTCTAGCAAAAGAATTTAAAAGAATGACGACTGACGTTAATATTAAACAAAGAAATCTATTAGGACACAATTTCTATTGAAATATACAGAGCGTTTCATATGTTAATAGAAATTTCCTGTGGAAGAATACCCTAGGAGGATTCCCTACAGAGATACAGACGCCAAATGACGTTATTTGAACTGCTTTTTCTGAATAACGTTCGAAAAAATATTGGTAGCATATTGACCAGTTAGAGCTGCGTATGATGGTGTTAATGAAAAACTGATTTAGATCGCCAGGGATCGACCGGCACTAACGCAATGCTGAATCTTCACACCCTCAAAGCGTCACGTCCACGAACTGATGTTAAAAGGCGTATTTGAATTAAAGTTCGACAAAGTGACTACAAGCCCTGGCATTCCAATGTCTAAGAAGTTTCACGAGAGCTGGAAAAGTGTGGATCCCGAGAAAATACAGATTTATACTGAAAAGCTAACATGCCTAAATATTTCAGAGACTGACAAGCTGTTAGAATTTTATCGACATGAATTGACCAAAACAGTTGCTAGAGACGACTACCGAGAATCAATAAAATTCTCAATACTATTCCTTGGTGGAGGTACAGAGAAAAGAATTAAGATTCGACCGCCAGGCGCCATGCATCAAGCTCGATGGATGACCAGTGCAAGCTATTCATCAAAAAGAGCGTTACTAAGTTTCCAGCTCAAACTTTCTAATAAGGATAAGGTAGCTCTGTTAGATATCTGCCTGCTCATCGTGAAATCACCTAACTATGGTTTATTCTTTTTAAAGGCAATGACGGCTTACGAGAGAACTGGCAAAACCATCTCAAAAGCAGATTTACAAAAGTTCTGCCAACATTTATGGTATTTGAAAGATGATGTTTCTGTCTTATCTATGTTTGACGAAGACGTATATAGATGAGGAAACTAAAGTCTTGACTTCTTTTACTGCTTCGATATAATAATATGTTAACTGTTTATGTAAGCCAGCATGAACTCCGATTCTGATAATAGATGGCACCTTATGCTGTCTTGTTTCGATAGATCCTAAGGCCAAACCTAGACGATGCTGACGAGTTGCCAGAAAGCAGAAAATATCCTTCCATGGTTGACTGTCTGTGGTCCGATGGACGAGACCAGTATGTTTAGATAGTAGCTGTTCTTCGCTTTTTTATTTCAGAGAAAAATACGACTTTGTTTCAATCGAAAGCAAGTCCTTAGTCAGTCGACTCTGAATTGATGACAGTTTTCTCGACGAGTGTCCAACTTTATGACCACATAATGATTATTTTCAACACGCTAAGAATAAAGTGCAAGCGATGAGAGCAGTTAACGATACGGCAGAAAGAGTAGTCAAGTTAATGCAATGGCTTAATCAGTACTGATGAGGAACAAAAACAATTTTTATTACGTTGCGTACAAGAACACAGTTCTACCTTACTGAAAAAAGAAAAATTCGAAAAGAAAATTTAGTAAATAATCTTGTTTTAATAATAAATATCTAAGAAATATAAGATAGAAGTAAAGCAGGGTTTGATTTGTCAAATAAGAATTAGGTTATGAAATCTATACATGTTTCTCTATTAACTTTCAAATTCAAAGTTTGACCGAATTTGGGTTATCGTTCCCCGATCGCAATAACATTTACTTTTTGAGTTGTTAGATTCAAATGGAAAAAATTGCGTATCTCGATTTAAACAAAAATTTGTTTATCCCAATAGGCTGGGACACCATACCTATATATGTATTAAATAGTATTTCCGCTACGACCTCAACTTCAATCTTTCCCTGAAGATGCTAACACGGAGAAACGTTCAGGATATTGCAAAACCGGTTCGGCAAGTGGTAACACGCTGTTGTAATCATAGTCACTACGCCAAAGGATTCGACACCACATATATTGATATAGCTAAAGTTTTTATTAGTCGTAAAATCACTTGCAAAGTTTCCACCCTTCTATATCCAAGTGCCGTAGAAGGTGTTAAATTACTACTCCGCGAATGATTGTTCTCCCTGGTATTTACTTATAGAGCGAAAGACGAAGACAGACCGAAGATATTAACGCATCGTCACGACGTCTCCTACCATATCCTGTAATCTGGACGGTTTTCTTCTCATCTGAGAGAAATTCGCGATGCGGTGGAATAACCTAACCTACATTTGAAGGAAGTATTCGTAATTTGCAGCAACGTAAGCGCTCAAGTGCTGCTTAATCACATTCTAGCCTTCCCCATGCATGCGCCAGACTGATTAAGGTGGGTTTGCTAGTGTTGGTTTTCGCCGACCTTATGATGCTCCAGAAAGGGTGACCGAGGTTAAGTTAGATTTAACAATGACCAATCAATAATAATAATAATAAGTTTATTCACGTAACATACAAATATAACTAAAACTAACATTCTTGTGCGTGGGTATTAACTTAAATTTTTACATAAATATACATATACACACGTATACATACACACACACACACGTATACACCTATACACATATACAGATATACACATATATACGAGTACATATACAGGGTGACTTTGAAGTTGAGTCATTAATTTTCAGATAATGATTGCAGAAGGAAGATAAGCCAAAATATGTGTGTAAAAATAAAAAAAAAAATAAAAAAAGAATTTTACCTTGTTTTATAAAGTATCCTCCCGACAAGTAATTCAGTGCGGACCTGTATTTGATCGTGAGGTGTGGGAGCAACGGCATGCCGTCCCCTGTGAGGTCTTAAGTCACCTGATTCACGAGCCCGTTGTACTACATTAACAAAGGCACGAGGGGTTGGTTGCACTCGATTGGGAAACCGATCCGCATAAACATGTGCCATTTTTTATTTCGTTTGAGCCACGCAACAGACACGACTATTCACTCATGCGTTACCGACTGACACTGACTGTATACAACTGAATAAAATAATTGTAAAAACATCGTTCCAAATTCTTTCGCTTTTTTGTTTCCGATGCGATGAACCGATAAGGCGGATTATATCCGGTGTTGCCAGACACGAGCACAACATATTATTATTGAGACAGGGCGGTACTCAAACTTCCAAAGGGCTATAACTTTGTTACTTAAATTTTACCAGAAAAATGGTAAAGGAAAAAAACATTTCTTTTGATCAGATCTACTCACTGTTAAAATAAATGACTCAACTTCGAAGTATACATATATATTTTCGTACAAATAAACACATAAATAGATGCACACATACACACATATACGAGTATATGAACGTTGGAGGGTTTTTACTATTACATTAATTTTAAATTTCTTTCATACGTATCATGTTTTTAATTTGATGTCGATTTTTTTCAATTATAAATTTTTTGGTTTTAATTTTGAATTTTGTTTTATTTGAAATATTTCTTATATAATTTGGTAATATGTTATATAATCTACTGGAAAGGTAAGTATGACATCTTTGGCCTATACTTTTTGAGGTGAAAGGTGTTCGCTTAATGTTGTTGAATTTCTTTATAGTTTGATATGTGGTCTAACAAAATAAGGTCATTTCTATCGTGAAATTGATAATTTATAATTTTATAAAAAAATTGTTGCCTAGGGTCTAATAGCTTTGCTTCAGAATACAACAGATCAGATGGGCATAAGAGTGGTTTGTTGACGATTATTTATCAAAATTGTTTTTGGATAATTTCTAATTTATTAATTTGGTTATCAAGTGCTCCACCCCAACCTAATATTGTTTAACTTATACGACTTTCGATCATAGCATGATATAAAATTTTCATTCTTCTTCTATCCAAATATTTGTTTAGATACTTGAATTTAAACAATAATTTTCAGGTTTGGATGAATTACAGATCTGATCTATGGTATTGCATAGCATTTTAGAGTCGGATTTGTTGTTTTGTAGTTTTTCTGTGTAATATTTTTGTTTTGAAATGTTGATCAATAGACAGAGTATAGTTTTATGGTACACATAATTTTGTTTTGTTTCGTCTGTTGGATTTGTCTTATATAATTTATATTTCTCGTTTTTTTCATTTATAGATTTAATTAGTCCAGCAGTTACCCAATTTTTTCTTGGACGGTCTTTACGATTTATTTTAATTTTCTTGGTATTTTTTGATATACTTTCAGTGATTGTTGTAGTCAAATATTTAGTTGCTGCGTGGACATTTCTTATATTATATAAGATGTTCCAGCTGTCAGATTTTAAGTCTATTGTTAATTTTTCATAGTCTATATATTCTTTATACTTCGCTTTATTAGGGTTAGTATGTACAAAATCTGCAAGGTTGAGGGGTTGAGTTTATTCTGTACTATAGTGATCAGTAATGTCTGATTTTATTACGAAAGATTTATAATTATCATTTTCTTGTTTATTTATTAAAAAAATGTGGTCAATACAAGTACATGAGGCGCCACTCTAGCTGGAATATTCATAATTGAGGTGGAGTTTAGTATAGACCATGTTAAGATATTCATGAACAAGCAAATTGTTACTGTCTAAGATGTTTATGTTGAAGTCTCCATTTAAAACGCAGTAGTCTGTATTTATAACATGACCTTGTAAATAATATTTGAGGTCGACTAAGAATTGTTTTATATCAGTTGAGGGTGGTCTGTAGAAAGATATTATTGAGATAACAATTTTATGTATGTTTATCTTAGTAAGTACCCCTGTACACTCTGTTAACTGTATAGTGTCTGACGTAAAATTTAGGAGTTCATTTACGTAGATGATAACACCATCATTTCGATTAAAATTTGCATTGTTGTAGAATACTTTATAACCATTTAGCCTGAAAAAACTAACATCTGCAATATTCCAAGTTTCAGTTAAAATGATAACATCGAATATCTTATTCAAAGAATTTAAGTATATTTCTAATTCATCAAAATTCTTTGATATACTTCTAATATTTTGATGAAATATGCTAAATTGTTCTCCGTCTGAAATATTATAATCTGAAGAATTATTCAGGATTTTGGTATTAAATTGTGTATAATTGATATCCCTTATGTACTGATCCATAACTTAGTACAAAACTATATAAAAGGCAGAATACCAGCCACGTTTCCGTTAATATCAAAATATCGAATGTGTCAGATAGAAAATAAGTGTAAACTTTTAGTGAATCTAAGTTTTGATTAGGACTTCTTAAGTTTATGTGGAAAAATTTTAAATGTATGTTTCCATTGGTTATTAAAGCATTTAATTGACTGATGTGAAATATATAATTTATTTTTATTCTGTCAATCTTAAAATTAATTATGTAATTGTCCAATGTAAAAAATGTATGTTTCTGGAAATGTTGCTTTACTTATTTCACGTTTATATTTATATTTATTTTTTTTGTTTTCTAGATTCAAAAATCGATTGAATCAAGATATTCAGACTGCATATACTTATAAACTGGGCATTTTTGACCTGTTGGTACATGCTCGGTGTTATAATTTTTTTTATATTTCTGATTAAAATATATGCAATTTGCACATTTATTTCCTTCAATGTTGCATTGGGGACTTTAATGATTCCCTCCACATCTGATGCACATCGTATTATTTCTACATTTATATGAAGTATGGCGAAATCTAAAACATTTGTTACATTGTGTGATTTGGTTATGATCATATACATTCAAATTCTGCCAATATAATAATATTTTACCATTATTTTCATCTGTGACGGATCTATATGTTTTTCCATTCACTTCTGAAAATAATGTATAATAATTTTCTAAGTGATTCCTTCTTATATAAGTAAGTGTGATATCATTTTCTTGAATGAAGTGATTTTGTCTAATAATACTTTCCTTGAGGCTTGATTCAGAAGGTGGTTCTTCACTTCTGTAGCCGACAATTTTGATTCTTGGTAGTTTGTTTTCTTGTTCTATAACATTGTATTTTCTTGAAAACTTTTTTTCGATTTCATTTTTCAGTGTAGTGAGGTATTTTTCTTCTAGTTTTAATTCGATTCCTCCTTTTTTAGTGCGTTTAATGTTGTCTACTTGTACTTTCAATTTCGATAGGTCAATTTTATTTAAATCTTTTTTTGTTTCAACTATTGTTTGTGCTTTAGTAGGATACACGCATAGTGTTTTTAGGGGTTTGTTGTATGTCTTAGTTCTGGCTGTTACTTGGCTATATGATCGGTGGTTTATGCCATTCGATTCAACAGCTTTAATTCTATCTTCCATATTTTCGATATAATGACGTGAACATTTTGCTGTGAAAGTGGTCGGTATCCGCAAGTACAGGCCTAAATGACAAAAAACCTAAAATCGAGTTACGCCGTAATTTCACATATTTTTTGTAGTTTCTCACCTAACAAAGTGCCGTAACTGTATATCAGTTCGCTTCTTGGAAATAAAATGCTTAAGAAATTGCGTAAGTGATGAAATTCCAAGAACAATTTTCACGTACCGGCTTAAATAGATTTACGCCTCTGCGTTAACACTGGTTTTCTGTATTTGACCGGTAATTATACAGCACGTACCGGTGCATGTGTCTCTAATAATATGTAAACATAACCTATAAATATTGTTGTGTTGTTGTGAATGTCGACTTAAACAAAATGTTTATTTTTCTGTTATTTACTTATAATATTATGTAGAGAATAACAATTTTTATTTTTGAAACAGTATTTTCGATACTTTGACACCCATGTCCAGTTTAAAATTGTTGGCGTAGTTACACAATACAAGAAACAAGAGTCGTCACGAAGTGGCATAAATATACAACAAAAAATGTGTAAGCTCATTTTACTTTTACAAAATTAAACCATCTCAAAACAAAGTTTTACATAACTTTAGTCTAACAAAAAAGAGCAACGTGGAGACTAAAAAATTAGTGTCATTTTCAATCTTTTTATTGCTGATTTTCGTTTTCTAGCTCCTGTAAAATTTATAAAATGTTAGTTACGCCGGTACGTGCGGAGACCGACGAAGTAAACACAATTTGTGCTAGTGGTAGCTCACCGTGTCGATATGATTACCAATAAAATTGAATCGATCAGGGAATAAAAGTCCCATAATTTGCATTTTTTAGGAATACCCGCTGTAATATGGAAAACGGAAGCGCCAAATTTATTTATTAATTTATTTATTAATAATTGACCAACAGACTAACCCAATTACAAGGTATCATTACTTATAGTTTGCAGTCATAAGACAAATATAAAAAACAAAATTAGCTATTATAATAGTCCCTGAAGTTCGACAAAATCTTACTTATACAATCAAAATTAATGTCAGAACTGTCTGCTATGGAATTATAATTATTGCATATACATGGTGCGGCAGAGAGGATGGACGGTTTAAAAAAAATCATAAAATAGTTAATTTTTACTCGAAAACAAATTTATTCATGGAATCAGGTCCACAAGGAAATAGCATTTGAGACAGTCAAGTGTGGAACATCACATCAGGCATGTGGTGGCCGAAATCGTTGATGCAGTGCTGGAGGCGTTCTTGGAAGTTCGCGTAGACTCTCTCCAACATCGCTCTCTCAACTTGGGCGACTTCCACGCGAATTTCGGCCTTCAATTCGTCCAGAGTTCGGGGCTTGTTGGCGTATACTCTAGCCTTGAGGTGTCCCCATAAGAAAAAATCGCATATGGATAAATCTGGGGACCGAGGAGGCCAATGAACATCGATAAACCTGGAAATAAGGCGACCAGGGAAGAGAGGGCGAATAACGTCCATAGATGCTCGGGCTGTGTTGGCGGCCGCCCCATCCTGCTGGAACCACGCTTGTGGGATTGGAACACGTCGCCGTCGTAATTCAGGGAGAGAGGAGTTGGTGAGCATGTCGACGTAGCCCTCTGAGTTCACGGTAACATCACAACAATTACCGTCTTCGAAGAAGTAAGGGCCAATGATGCAAGTTTGCGATACATGCACCAAACCGTTACTTTTGGGCTGTGCAGCGGTCTTTCGTGTAACTGTTGTGGATTTTCATTAGCCCAATAACGACAATTCTGCTGGTTAACCATGTTGTTTAGGTGAAAGTGGGCTTCGTCACTCATAGGCGAAAACGCGGTGCTCCCCCGTCCAGGGCTCCATAACGACAACTGGTAAAATAATGCTAGTATCTCACGACTCAAACGGCACCCTCCCAACCTCTCTTGTAGACGGAGGCGGAGAGTACTATCCATCCCAAAAACGTCCGTTATCTCTGCCGCACCCTGTAGAATGTAGCGGATGATAATATAATACTTGGTAAGGAAGGTACCTACTGCAGTAGGAAGTTTTTGAATTTATCTGGTATACAAAATTTCAACCTTTGGAGAAGTTCTGGTGCATACGTTCTGTCGTGCAAAATCTTATGAAGGAAAGCCAGGACAGCAATGGAACGTCTTGATTGTAGAGACTAGTCAAAACGACGGAGCAGAACAAATTAAGAGACCCCCTTTCTGGATATGCGCCATATATTTTATAAGCACAATATTAAAGAAATTTTCTTCTTCTTTCAGATCCTCTTGGAGGGAAATACTGTTCTCAAAATTTTCAATTTTGGTGTAGATTTGCAGATAATTGGCAAATAGTAGACTATAGTGAAGCGGCTAGGCTATTTATGAAGAATAAAAACAGCAACAGACCTAGGTTCGAAACTGCGGTACTCCATAGGGAACTGTATAACTTGCTGAACCATAGTTATTATAATAAACATATTGCGTTCTATTTGAAAGACATGAGCTAGGAAGACCGACTAACGAGTCACTAAGGCCGAAGTGATGAAGGCTATCCACAAGAAGATGATGGTTTAACTTATGGAAAGCCTTACTGAATTTTGTGAGAGTAACATTGACCTGTTGTTTATTGTTTAGCGAGTCTGCTATATATTGCGTAATTGTCATTAAGTTTAACGTAGTGGAGCTACCTTTGATGAAACCATGGTGTAATTAGGCTTTTAACGTTCTGAAAGGCAAAAGAGTAAATGGCCATTTCAAAAACCTTCGCAAGTTGTTGAAAATGCTTATAGCTCTATAGTTACGTACATTAGATTTATCACCATCTTTTAGGACCGGACAAACCTTTGCTATCTTCCAAACCTCAGGACAAATTCCAGTTTTCAAGTGTTGAAAATTATCAGCATCGGCTTGACGAAAACATGGGCGCAATCTTCAATAATAAAACCAGGTATTTGATCTCTACCAGACTTAAGTTTATTCTGAAGCTCAGAGAGAGGCTTCAGTATATCAGCTTCCGTTAATTTCTCTAGATAAATACATGGTGTTGAGGTTACACTATCTTAAGAAGAGGCAATATTTTGAGGACATACACAATCTTAAAATAGTCGGCAAATGCACCTTGTGGTGTGTTAAATACGTTGCCGTTGAACTGAACTTGGCCTGGTAATCTGCTAGAGTCTCTCATATTCCGAATGTACGACCAGAATTTCGAGTCGTTGATTATGCTGTCCTTATACGACGACAAGTACTCACTATAAGCAAGTCTAATTTGCTCCTTTATGTTTCTGCGCAATCTAGAGAATTCATTGTAATAGTAAACATTATTTGATGGCTTATGTTTTCTGTAGTAATATTCCTTCAAATTTATGTGACTCATCATTTCTCCACTATACCAAGAAGGATACCTGAATTTACGGGAATTAGTATATTTAGGAACATAAGTATCAAACATTGCAAAAATTTTAGCTTAAAACGTATAGCATAGTTCATTGACATCTGTAATGTTACGTAAACAGTACCAGTCAATATAATTCAAAGCATTATATAAGCCAACATAGGATACCTTCTTGAAGTTATACATCAATGGGGTAGGATCAGTATTTTGGGGGCAAGTTAGAGCTACTAAATAGCCGTAAGGTAAATGGGATACATAAGATGGATGGTGAGGATCTACCTGGTTAACGATAGAAGTAGCTTCCTTAAAATAATACCTGGTATACTTTCAGTGCTGGATAACCAAAATCTGCATGGAGACTAAATAAGAAACCAGGGGCATTAAAATTGCCTAGTATCAAAACGTTGGGCTGGCTAATTATTAACTTATGTGTGACACAAAAACCTTCGTAAGTATCACTATGTGTGTCTGGTGGGATATAAATATAATACACAAACAGAGTGAGTGGTAGCCTGCACTTAAGCTACATCAATGGAAGGACAATCAGTAGAAAAATCTAAAGAGATACGCTCTACCATAGAACTCGTCTTACATGCCAACAGTACATCCCCTCCAGACAATTTATATGACATTGCATAATCACGATCACCACGAAAAAAACTGCAGTTCCCCGAAAAACTTTCGGAGTCACGTACTTTGTCAGATAGCCAAGTTTCTGTCAAACCATTTAGATCATATTCATTCAAGGTTGCCGATGAAAATAAATCATCAATTTTGGAATTCAAGTCCCTAACATTCTGATATTTAGCTCGAAATGCAGTGCTGTTGGGTCTATTTAGTTTGAATTGGCGACAATTTTTGGAAGACCATTTACATATTTGATTCTGATGTCTTGCAGCAACCTTCTGATACTGTTCATGTTTGACTTTTCTGTAAAATTCCTGTTGCTTTGGTGTTCTGTCAGTAGAGATACTTATTCTTGTATTAGTGTTAGTGAATCTAAGTTTTGCAGAGTTTTCAATGCATACCATGACATCATGATTGTTCCAACTTATAATCAGTAATTTGACAGTTGAAATCTTCCCGCGAGCCGGGCTTGTAGTTACGATATCGAATATTTGTCATAGTCCAAGTCTTTTGTACTAGGATGAATAGATGATGAATGAACTCGCTAGACGGAGCAATCACCTTATCACGAAATATATTTTTCATTCAATAAAGCTATTCTCGGAACTTGAATGCTATCACATAGCTATTTAACTTTTAGAGCCTACGCGGAATACTACAGATTTAGTTTAGTAATAAAAGAAGTACCCCAGCTTGGAAATTCAAAACTTTTTAACCTGAAATTGCTTATTGGCCTTAAGACAACATGTTTATTTATTACGTATGACTCTTTGTCGTAACAACGAAAAACCGTGAAAAGAGCCGAATTCCATTCTGCTTAGTATAAATATAGTATTTTATATGTATTTTAAAACATAGATCCACCTTTTTATTTGTAAAGCAGTAATAGTCCAAGAGCCCGCCGCAAGTTTTATATACATCGCGTAATGACATGAAAGGTTAAAAACTAGGCAAATCTTACATATCTTTAAGCTAAATAGCAAGCTCAGCAAGATCGCAGCATCAAAGTACGTAAGGTGCGCCTAGTTTTCATATCAGTACTCTATGATGTAACAAAATAATTACGATTAGCTTCCCTACTTATATTATTGAGGCATTCCACGAAGTGTCTTCTCTTGATATAACTGATATAACTACTCCTTGGTGCAAGTGTAAAGATCTTTAGGTTGCAGCCTCAACGAAAAGAAACTCAGACCAGAAAGAAACTTTGATTTTTTGCGTCATCCGTTACCCGTATCAAAATACGCCGATGAATGCATGAAAGTAGAGGTTCATTGAGGGGAAGGAAAGCAAAAGAAGGACAGCGAAATTCTCCTACTTGGTTCCATTGTACATGATCAAGTGACAGCCCTGCACACTGGTGCAAATGACAAATATCGCCGCAGTTCCCTTCGCGTCCCTCATCCTCAATGCGCATGCACATTTATAGTGCTTACAAGCAAAAAACTGGCACTATCTGTCAAACTAACTACTTTTTACTCACCTGCAATTAATATTAAACTCTACATTATACCAAAGATCACCCCAGAAATGGTTTACTTCACACGACAACTACTACCCCATCGAAAGTAAGAAAATTGAACAAACTGCTAACTTTTCTCATTCCTCTCACCATAGTACACTGAACGAAAAGAGAAAAAATTATTCAACAGACTTTTCCACCGAATCGCATATTGGGAAACTGCGGAGATATCAGGCGGTTCAAACTTTTTCTTAGGGCGGAGACAGGAGGAAGGTAGGCAGATTCCCCGTTCGAATTCACACTTCACTTCTTACCTCATTCCTAAATCCCCCGATTTCGGTGGCGACGATTATAAAAGTTGTCGAAGTACCAATAAGGGTAACGCCCCAGTGAATCGTCAATCACATGGGCGTGCAAGAGGTTTTGAGTTATATAGGCTATTTTATGGCATGTCTCGTTAATTCCAGCAGCTGCTAAGAGATATAATCGGGTTATGAATTGAAAGGAATTATTGTACGCCATTGTTAATAAGGTAGGTAGAGTATCACATACCGTTCACCCCTTATTACATGACGGAACTGGAGTTTCCGTTTATTGTTGGTTATCAAAGGTTTATCTCGATGCCAGTTTACTGATGGAAATTACTCCATCGGCACTGATCAGATTCTCAGAAATATAAAGCTTTGACGTTGAAATTTTTTGAAAGCTGAGTGATATATACAGGGTGAGCTTTGGTGTGGGCTAGGTTGGTAGCTCTGTTGTTAAGCATTGTATTTAAAAAAGTTAACTACAAAAATGATAACCAATAGTATTTTCCTGGCCTGAAAAATACCTTTATTTCGACAGGGTGATTCATAACTACGTGGTGACCCAAGCAGATTTTTTTTTAAATAGGAATCCCTACATTTTATTTCAGATTTGGACAGCTCATTTCAAATTAATCAATTTGAACATATAAAATGTTTGAGATATTGGACAATCTATCCAAAAAGAAACTTTCAATGTTGACAACTGGCACCTCTACAACTATTATAGCTAGAGTTTTAATTTTTCGCTCCCTTATCTAAATCCGGGTGTTACAGTTTCGAAGCCGAAAAAAATATTGTATCTTCTAAGAAACCAATACATGCGCAAATTTGGGTGGATCAGGCCCCAGGCAACACCAGTGGCATAAACATTAGTAAATCTCGACTCATACAAAGGAAGGAACGAATACCGTCCCAAGAGAAATTTGTCTCGTTACTATGGATGTTGTGATTGTCCGTAGGTGGTAGACGGTCTCTGTCGTACGCGGACGTAACACCCGCCGGATCTCGTAGGCGGGGTCAGAATGTGTGCATGCTGCATGCACACGTGTTCCCTCGCTATTTTCAGTTTCTTGGCCTGAATCTGGATCTTCAACATACAAGCTTTGATATAGGTTCAAAAATCAAAAATTCTTTCATTATCAATTCCAATAAATTCTTATTTTTGAAAATATCTGAAAGAACATCAAGTGGTGAGTCATCTTCTGTGTCAGGTGTATCAGCCTCATCCAACTGGTCTTCACTTCACTTCACTTTACATATTTTCATGCTTAAATCTTGCTTTGTGGAAGAAATTTTGCACTGTGTCTTTGGTTACTTGGTCCCAAATAAACTGCATCCAGTGAGGTAGTTTTCTATATTAACTCAAACGCTGTACAGCAGTTTCAATGTTTACTAGCAGGTGTTTGATTATTACACTTCGGTAATGAGTTAATCTCTTTATAATCGCTTAGTCAAGTCGTTGACAAGCTGATGTACAATTAGGGGGCAAAATAAGATTTTTATATTATTTAAGGGAATCTAAAAATAACAAAATGTCTCTTCAGACATTTTCCAATCTAGGCCTATCAGTCATAATGTGTGTTGTCATCCAAACTTTCTTATTGCATTTCCAAGTTACAGGCAGCTCACTTATGTTGCTGCTTTCAAAAGCTCTGGGTTCAGCTGCCTTACGAGAGACTAGGAGTTTTTCTTTTTCACCCGCCATATTTACACAGTGCAAAATTGTAAATTTCTCTTGGGATACTTACCCCCAACACATTTTACCTTCTTTAATGTGAGCGTTTTGTCGGGTACAGCCTTAAAATACAGGCCGGTCTCATCGTCATTATAGATGTCTCTCGGTGAATAACCCATAGTCAAGGAATGATTTTTTTCGAAAAACGATAAAACATCTTCAGCATCAACCGAAGCTGCTTCTCCCAAAATCGCTTTAAACCTTATATTGTGGCTAAATTTATTGGGCCAACCAGAACAAGCACTGGATGTAGAATGTTCCAGAGAATCGACTATGTCTCTTGCTTTGCATCGTATTAGCGGACCTATAAAAAGAAGTTTTATGTATTTTTGTCACGCCAAACCTAATGATAATCTCACCCTTTTTATTTATTTTAGAATTCATATGAATGCATTAATGCAAAAAACCTTATACAAAAAATAACAATATTCGTACAGCCCCGACAAAAGAATCCCCTTACGACGAGTTGCTATAAACCGGCCATAACACAATTTGTCGAGTTTAGAACCATCGCCCGACAATAAGCTTCTTTTCATTCAAATTGTTGCTCGGCTTCCATTTCTTGAGAAGGATTTCTTAATGTTTAATTATATCTGCAGCTTGTATTTTTCCAATATGAAAACGCTTGGATAAGTTCCTTACACATAACTTCCCCTTATTGTGAACTTCAAAAATATCAATCTTTTGTTTAAGCGTCAGCATTTTTTATATGGAACCGTATCTACAATGAATGTGTCGCCCACTGTGATTTTTCCGCTTAGATGTTAGAACAATACTGAATGGAATCGACAAAGTGTAACCAAAAAATAAGAACGGTAAATCCCCGACCAACTCTTGGAAGTCAATTCACGCCGGGCAGAAATGCACCACATAGGCTGCGTTTTTACAGAAAGATTATCGGTGAATCACCGATTTACTCGACAAAATCCCAGCGAAGATGGCGCGCGACAGGATTGAGAAATGCAATAGTAACACCCTCAGCAGGGTCCGTCCGTCCAAGAGAATCTCAGCGAAGGGGATTTCACTGTATTTGCTTTTATTAATTTTTGTATTATATCACTACGGACGCATATCAGTGGAGTAAAGTGTGAATATTATAAATAAAGTTATTGAGATAATTTTACTGAAAAAAAGGCAGTTTAAATCTAAGTATAGTAAGTGACATATAAATCCGAACACCCAGTTTAAATGGTTTTATTTTAATAAAAGTTGATGGATGTATTTATCTTGCTGTATAAATAACAAATGAAAAAATGTTCAGCCTTATCAGTTGGACATTCCGGTTTTTATAATGCTTTTTTTTAATTCACTAACGCTCTAAAAATGAATATTTCAGCCGCAGTAAAGAATCAACGTTGGCGGATTTTGGTTCTTGATATCCTTTACGATCGGTTACGATGCCTAGAGTACGGAGACCTGTACGATTTCGTCAACTTAATGAGTTTGATAGGGGCCGTATAGTGGGACTTCGGGAAGCTGGACTTTCCTTTCGGGCAATTGCAGTTAGAGTGCAAAGAAGTGTAGACACTGTGGTTAAGTGTTGTCAGGCATGGCTTCGAGAAGGCCGTACGCAAAGAGCAAGGGGCACTGGACGCCGCCGTAGAACAACAGACCGTGAAGATCTCCGCCTAAGATTATTGGCCTTAAGGGACCGTTTCTCCACTACCAGGTCCATTGCTAATGAATGGTTTGCAGAACACGGAAGACCTATTGGCATGCGAAGTGTTTACCGACGAATGAGAAGTTTTGGCTTGTTTTCATACCGGCCTCACTGGGTCCTCTCTTTAACTCGAGAACACCGACGTAATCGCCTTGAGTCGTGCAGACAACGGTCACTCTGGGATCAGGAATGGAACAGTATTGTTTTTAGTGACGAGTCTCGATTTTGTTTAGGCATGCACGATGGTCGTGCCAGGGTTAGAAGGCGACGTGGTGAAAGGAGGAATCCACAGTTTTTTGTTGAAAGACATGTTCATCACACTGTTGGAGTTATGGTTTGGGGTGCTATAGCTTATGGTTCCAGGTCACCTTTAATCTTCATCAGAGGTAACATGAACGCGCAGCGTTATATCCACGAAGTTCTAGAACCCCATCTTTTACCCTATCTTGACACCCTGGCAGATCCAACTTTCCAACAAGATAATGCCCGACCACATATTGCAAGAGTCACAATAGACTTCTTTCAACATAATGATGTCACATTGTTACCATGGCCACCAAGATCTCCCGACTTATCCCCAATTGAGCACGTGTGGGATATGATGGGTAGGAGATTGCTCAATTTGCAACGTCCTCCTCAGACTCTAGAAGCACTTCGAGGGGAGTTGGTGGTTGCCTGGAATGACATACCACAGGAGGACATTGGCCACCTGATCAGAAGCATGCCTAGGCGCGTTGGAGAATGCGTAGCACATCAGGGTGCATCCACACATTATTAAAGGTCAAAGGGCTTTAAAGCAGTGCAATCATTTTGAAATTTTTATCATTTACTTATTATGCTTCATTAAGTACTTATACAAAATTTTATTAAAATAAAACCATTTAAACTGGGTGTTCGGATTTATATGTCACTTAGTATACTATTATCCTGTTGTCGAACATACATTTTTATTAAATTTAATCTTCAAGCATCTTTTCTCTTGCAGCATCGATCGTGACTGCTATTTCTCCCATAGAAAAACAAAACAGATTGAAACTTTTTCCCGTGACAAAAGTCAGTCACGAAGGCAAATTGCAGACGGAACGGGTGCTTCTAAATCAGTTGTTAATAGAATAAACAAATTCTAACCAAGCCAGTCCATTTCAGCAAAAACAAAAGGCAATAACGGACGACAACGCAAAACTTAGCTGCTGGGAAAATTTGGAAAATTTGCCTACAAAATTGGAAAAGGTACTAAGCTGTTAACTCAAATCGCCTTCATTGGTGTTTCGGCGGTCGAGGTCGAGTTTCTTCTACTTCTCGTGTGTGTCAATTTTCTGTTGGAAAACATAGTAAAAAGTTGTGTAAAAATTTCGTGTTTTCGAACAGTTTATGTACAAAGTGAATGCATACACACTACAGACTCTTCAAGTAAATAGTTCTCGTATGAAGAGGTATGACTGCACATCTAGTTATCGAGTAACAGCAGAAGGAACACAGTTTTTTTTATAACCCAAAAACCACTGCCAACAATACATACACCAGATATTACGTACGTAAAGTAAACATATAGTCGAGGTGATATTCCTATAAAACCTAGTTTCCAACCGACACAAATAATAGGACACAGTACAATATTTCATTGAACGTTACTTATCGATACAATACAAGAAACGAAGATGCCGAATTATTTCGAATGTTGTAAAACCAAAGAGCTATCCAACTATGTGTGCATAACATGTAAACAAATTTTTCATCGCAGTTGCTGCAACAAACGAAATGACGTAATTGTCATTGCCAAGCATATGATATACTGTAGTACGACATGTCAAGGAAAAGGTGAAGAAGAAATGGAGAAGGATAACACTACCAAAGAAATAATAAGAGAATTACAACAAAAGATTATAGAGAAGGATAAATATATTGCCTCTATGAAAAAACGCTCATTGGCTTTTGAGGATGATGTGATTGAAATTGAAAAAAATTACAACGACGAGATCCAGACTTACAAGCGTCAAATACAAAATATAGAGCAACAACTAGCATATTTATCCTCAAAAAACAGTACACTTCAGGAACTGACAACCTCACTTCTGATGGAAGAACCTCCAGTTGCGAATGATATTAGGGCCACAAGTTTCCAAATGAAGACAAACGATATGTGTAAAAGCCAGCCGATAGAACATGAATTCGACGTACATCAAACAGCGTCGACTTTTGCCCACTGTACATCGTTTCCCCCATACCCCAGTTAGACGGCGAAGTAGCAGCAGAATCTGCAAGACAAACTCCAAGAATTCGATGATGCACCAATAATCGATATAGTACCATCAGGTGGATCACCGAAACGTAATGCCTCAGACAGCTGTCGGAAAATCATTATAATTGGTGACGAATATGCAAAAAGTTTCAGAAAAGTGTTAGAATTATACACCGACATGACAAAGTTCTCCATAAAAGCTCACGTTTATCCCAATTTAGAGTTTGTAGATATCACAAAAAACGTATTTAACATCACAAAATCTCTTGGTGAGAACGATTTTGTAATCTTCATGATCAACTCTAACAATATAAGTAACACCGCATCCTTAAACAAAGGTTTACATTGCCTCTTACCTCTCGGTCGAGTAAACAATCTTATTTTTTTATGCGAATTGACCACATCTGCCGACTATCATCTTAGAAATATAATTAATACTAAAGTCGATAGACTCAGGAAACTAAATAGAAACTATTCTTTGAGCCTATTCTATGACATCAGAGCTACGGGATCAAAAACGACAATCATCCAGCATGTAAAGGATATTATTTTTGAACAATTAAAAAATGTATTGCCTTTGAAAACTGTACAAATCAACATCCCCGACAAGTCTGAAAAACAGTTTTTTCTTAAGTAAATCACTCATTAGGGAAGATAAACAACAGAATAATACAATACCAAAACCACGATCTGTTAAAACAGTAAAAAACAGTAACATGCTCTTTAGACTACTACATCTAAATATCCAAGGTGTTCGCTGTAAGTCAGGAATCATCGAATCACTGTGTGAAAAGAATAAATATACAATGCTCTCTGTAAATGAACACTTGTTAAGAAATACTATTATCATATCTCTGGTTTTAGATCTGTATCTAGTTTCTGTAGGGATGTGAAAATTCGTGGTGGTGTGGCTATTTATATAGCAAATCATGTTAGTGCCGTACCTCTATCAGATAACCTTCTGAATCTGTCAGAAGAACTACAGTTTGAGGCGGCCGGAGTAAATGTGAATGATCTTCAGTTAATCTCACTGTATCGATCTCCTGATGGTAATTTTGAATACTTTATTATGAAACTTTGTCGTTTATTGGATGGACTCGATTACCGCAAGCAAATTGTGATAACAGGAAATTTTAATGTTAGATTTAATACGTTACAACACCAAGCTCAGGAGCTTGTGAACTTATTTAGTTGTTATGGTTTCATGCCAATAGTTAGTCAAAATACAAGAAACTCAAGTTGTCTAGATAACATCTTCATAAACTACGTAGACTCAGAAATTAGCGTTAATGTTTTTGATACTCATTATTCAGATCATTTAGCGCTTGACTATACTTTTAATTTATCACATGCACCGAAAGTACGTAGGAAACTCTATTATAGACCTATAACAAACAGCGGCCTTTTCAAACTTTACAATGATATGGAATCAACATCTTTCGAATTTGTTAATGAAAAAAGTACGACAATCGAATATAAAATTGAAAAATTCATATCCATTGTCAGAATTTCGGTCAATCAACATCTTCCTATAAAATCGCGACTTGTTAATGATAATAAAAGCTCCTGTAATGTGTATTGGTTCAATGATCATATAAGAAATAGGAGAGAGACTTTGACTTTCCTAACAGAGCTTCATAAAGACGATGTTACTTTAGTCAGTACGGACTGCTTGAAACAATTTAAATACAGTTACAGACAAGAAATTGTCAAAGCTAAGATTAAAGCCAATGATGACTACATTAATAAATCCAACAACAGACAACATGCTGCTTGGAATATCATAAAGAATGTTAAACCGAACGTGCACAACCAGGACTCCTCAACATCTCTCACAGCACATCAATTCAACGACTTTTTTACCCATATCGCACAAAAACTTTTAAATAAAATTACCCCATCCGATGTTCCTCCATCGCATTATATGAATTATCCTACTCATAGTTCACACTTTCGATTCAGGGAAGTTTCATATCATGATGCGAGAACTGCCATAAATAAACTAAAAAACTCAAAGAGTACTGACCCATATGGTCATATACTGTCAGGATTGTCAAAACCTTGCAAAATCTCATCATATATCCTCTAACCAAGTTATTCAATCAGTGTATAGAAAGTAATACTTTTCCGGATTTTTTCAAACTATCTAAAATTATACCCATTTTCAAACAAGGGGATACTGAAGAGTTATGCAACTACAGGCCCATTTTCTTGATGCCTATTTTTGCGAAAATTTTGGAATTATTGTTGAAAGATCAAATTAATGAATACTTTGAGGCTAATAATCTATTTTGCTCAACACAGTTTGGTTTTAGGAAAAATAGTTCCACCACATCAGCTATTAACAGTTTTATTCAGTTTGTGAACGAGACTTTTGAAAACAACCTATATGGCGCAGCATGTTTGTTGGACTTGTCCAAAGCTTTTGATTGTGTTCAACACGACATCCTGTTGGGAAAGCTCCCTTTTTATAACTTTCATGAAACATCCACTGCAATGATTAAATCTTACTTGAGTAATCGACGCCAATTTGTATTCTTTAAAGGTTCATCATCCTCACAGTTAGTCGCTGCTCACGGGGTACCGCAAGGCTCGGTATTGGGACCTATTTTATTTTTAATTTACGTCAATGATATAACTAACTATAATGTGAATAATAACGTAATCCTATTCGCTGATGACACTACCTTGATGAATAGCAATGCCTCTTTAGCCTCATTGATATTCGACTCTCAAGCTCATAAAAGAAAACTAGCAAACTGGTTAACCGCTAATAAGTTGACCATCAATGAAACCAAGTCTCAGATGATTATTCTTAGCTTGAGGCAGCACGACACTAATACACTAAAGTCCGTGAAGTTACTAGGAGTCTACCTTGATGAACACTTGTCGTGGGAAACTCACGTAATCCATGTTCTCAATGCACTAGCAAAATATATATATTTGATAAGGAACTTGAAACAAAATGTCTCTCAGTCAGTTCTCCTTCTAACATATTATTCGTACTTTCAATCAAGAATTTCATACGCATTGTTAAACTGGGGTCACTCGGCCTATTCGTCAAAAGTTTTTGGATTACAACGACGTTGCTTGCGGTACATTGCTGGCCTCAAATACACGGAACCTTGCAAGGAAGCTTTTATAGAATTGAAAATCATGACAGTACCTTCTCTTTACATCTTCACATGTCCGATGTATATAAAGACTAACCTGAGCCAATATACTACCCACAGTGATGTCCACAGTTATAGAACCAGAAATATGGATAAAATCTTAGTACCTCATAGCCGTCTCCAAACCACCAGGAACGGCACAAACTATTATGGGATAGTTTTTTATAACCTGTTGCCAGACCGTATAAAGAAACTGGATGCGAAAGTTTTTAAAAATAAAGTTAATGCTTATCTGACTACTAAAGCATTTTACTCGATCAACGAGTATTTGAGCAACAATTTTTTAGACTTGTTGGATTGTTAGCAAATACAACAGTGTTCCTACACCTGGGATCCTCTAGGCTCGTTGAACTTTCTACTAAGTCATCTGGTAAATTTTTATATCAACATTTCATATGTCGTACCATTTTAACGTATATGTGTGTATATATGTATGTGTGCGTGTGTGTGTGTAGAAGTAAACATATTGTGGTTAAATGAATATGCGTGTATCTATGTACGTATATATGTCCTCCTGTTTTTACAAGTTTTATGGACTGTATCTGTTTTTATTGAATCATAATGTCATAAGTTGATGTTTTTCTGTGTAATTTGAACATCAGTCTTTTGTCAGACTGCTTTTTTGTATTAATTTTGTTTTTCTTTTGACTTGTGTAAACACGCTGGTGTACTTAACACAAATAAAGAATTGAATAGTGCAAAAGTTTGGTATACCATTTTCTAAGAGACATATGAATTTCCGTTGTCCGTTTTTGAATATCGGTCCAGTGGCGGCGGAGCTACACGCAAAACAAAAAAAAATCGCTCTCCGTTCTTTGACGTTTCAGAGGATCCAGATCATTTACAGAAAAAAATTTGCAGCGGTTGAAAATTGGATGCTGAGAATTGTAGGAGGGTGAGGAAGACCATGTGTAATTTTTTTTAATGTTAACAATTCATACGTTTCCAATCTCGGAAATTCTACATACCTATGAGATATATGTCATTCATCGTGTTTCCCCTTAAAACTTGAACGATGGAGATATATCTTCGATATAGGCGTGCGGAGGGATAACTGGAAACTGACACCGAGCGATGATGCGTGTATATCCGGGTATGCATCGCCGTGCTCCGTTTCCACGTTGTTGGGTAGTCGGTACTATTGGTAGGGCGGTAGGCTGCATCGCAAGGTTATCAAATCTAGCCTGTTTGACTGACACGATCCATTTAGTTACTTTGTTATACAAGTTCGGATCCAAATTTCTTTTAAGAGGGACTAACTTGTATCCAGGAAAACCTTTTATGGATTGATGACAGCGTTGCTTAGGCAGTACACAGTAAACCTATTTGACGCCATTTACTTGAAGCCATTGCTTGCCGAATTGGACACGCAATGGAACAGAGATCCAAAATATAACCACCAATCTTCACGGTTGGAACACTGAATCTGAAATGTACCTACTTCAACAAGCCGAATAAATGTGTAAAACAGCAGATTTTATGTTTTCCTCTCTCCCCTAGCATTTTTTTAACAGGAGAGTAAAAAATCAAGACGTACAAGCCCCATTCAACCTACTGGTATAAATATGCTTTTATCGATGTTGAAGGGTAAGGTTGGCTGGTTGAGTTATTAATCAGCAAAGTTTCTATGACTTTGAGCTAGTTTCACCAGAAACGGAGCGATGCAGAAGCAGAAGAGTCCGGAACTGTGTCGTGCGTATGTTTATCCGGTCTGGTGCGGGATATACTTTTTGTGGAATGTTGAATTATTCATGGCACGCTGCTGGCTGATATACGGGAGATGGGTTGGAAATTAATGGTGTTCCTGTGGGTCATGACACACTGGTACCCCATAAATTAAACACACACTGAATCAGACTTTTAACTTTGCACACTGCAAAGAGAAAACGACAGATGATCAATTTTCAATAATTACAACTGGGCGCCAATCCAGAGCAGTATTCTGATTATCTATCGTTTACGCTTGTTTTCTTCCTTCTAACACGTGGGAAGGGGCTTACAGGTGAGCGACGGGACCGACTTTTTGGGGGTCCATATTGACTAATCAGTCGACCCATGAGAACCGTAACCCGCCAACTGATTAGATTTCCTTGATGACCCACTATAACTGGAATTGGGAAAACTTTATTATACTCGTACAAGATCATCTAGGGTTTTGTGTTATGTATGGGCTCTTAAAGATTGTGGGTTCCATTCCAACCCACTGTTCCAAAAAATTGCCAAAAATGGTCTAGGTTTCAGTGGAATGCAAAAAGCGGTTTAAAATAAATAACAGTTCGTGTGATCGGTAAGTGTTAATATATTATATAGAGTGGCCCAGCGTCGCACCCCCATTTGTCACTCACCTAGAATATTTTGGGAAAAACGCTCGGACACGTCTTTTCATCTAAAGGGCGATCCAAAAAAAAATATTGCATTACACTTTAGATTTTTAAATGGAAACCCACTTTTTTTTTAATTTTTAGATTTTCCATGAAGTTTTTAGTAACTTTTGAATAAGAAAGTTTATACCTATGTATCTTCAATTGTTCTGAAGCTACTTGAGTTTATCACAAAATTCGACTAACTTAATACTGATAATTATGGAATGCACGGCAAAAAATAGTAATCATGGACATCAGCAAGAATATTTAGCATCATTCAGTGTCATCGTATGTCATAGAAAAACTTTGCCTTTCATTCCAAATTGTAGGTTACCTACCTACTGTGATAAATATTGAACAACGACTTATTCAATTCAAGAAAGGGTAGAAATAACAAAACTGTATTAACAAAATGGTAGCATTGCAAGGGCTACTGCCCGTTGTTTTTATTCGTTACATCCAGATAAAAATGTCAACGATAAGTATGTGGCTAAGTTGTCAAGAAAATTTGAAGAAACTGGATCTGTGTCTAATATTCGCCGTAATCGCCATCGAGAAAATCGATCAGTTAGAAATGAAGTCGCAGAAATAGCAGTTTTGGGACACGTTGCGCTTGACATCACCCAAAGCACTCGCTACTTATGCAGGATTTACACGCTCATTTACCAATACCGTTTTTTTTCGGTTCGGCAACACTGCAGATCACTCCAAAAGCAATTGATATCCCAGAGGTGTTATAGTAATCATAAAAATAACAAGAAAGTATAACAAGTTTTGCAAATATTTTACTAAATATTTTACATGTATATTATAGTATAATAATACGGTGGATGCGCATGCATTTACAGATATCGATGTTTTAGGACCCGGGAATGCAGAATGTGCTCTTTGTTTACATTTGGTGTGATTTCTATATAATAAATTGGCAATAAATTGTCTTTATGTAACAAAAATGATGAACCAGTTAAAATACGTTTTATATAATTTTTTTGGCAAAATAAAAAAAATCGGTGCATTTCTACAGGCACGTATTATGTACAACAGCCTTTACGTGATATAGAGACAAAACTAGATTGCCGTGCATAGACGGTCTTCAAAAACAGTAAAAACATCCTAGTAAATATACTAGCTAGAAAATCGATCTATTATTTCTTGCATTGTCATTGGTCCATTCAAATAAGTTCCCTATCTTTTATGAAATGATAGAAATGGGCAATTCTATGAAAGTTAGCCTAATTCTAAAGCTCAAAGAATATTACATCTATAATCTTATTTATAAAGCAACCATTTTTTCACGATTTTATTCAATATTTCAATAGAAATTACTGGTATTAAGAGAGCTTTGAGCTTCCGTCAAATAGCATTTCGATAAGGTGCTCCCTTGTTGGTGGAAGCCTCAGTCAAATTTAAATCTTAGTGAAATCTGCTCTAAAACTAGCAATCAATTGAAAATGCAAAAAGCTGCATTTTGACCAAAAAATTAGCAGTACGAACTATAAGACTGTGGAAAGATTTGGAAGCTTTGACCTTTAGCAGTAAGACACCCAGATTACTTATCCCGGTAGATTTAGCTGATATTGACGAAATGAACCGGTACGTGCAGGTATAGAACCTGATGGTGATCCATTTTCTGTTTATACAAATAATGTCAAACCTAATGTATTCCTCTTTGATTTATATCTGGCATCCACAGATCAGGTGAAAGATACTTTGATGGGCTCCAAAACCAAATCATTTGATGCTGATTTGATAATTATCGAAATACTGTTCTCTTGCTGCCCCAAAGTTATTCCTTTTATTACACATATCATTACTGAAAGCATATTGCGTCGCTACTTTATTTTTTGCTGGAAGCACGCTTTGTTTGTGCCTTTGCCTAAAGTTGCTCAGCCATATGAGCTCAAGTATTTGCGTTACATTAGTATACTGCCATTATTCAACATTCTTTAAATTGCTTGAATCAACAATGGATAAGAGAACACATAAGAAAGAATAACCTCATCAGAGATACACAAGAGCTTGTCGTAACATATGTTTAGACCTGAATCCAACTAAAAGTACAGTCATGTTATTTGGCCCGAAGAACTGGAGAGAACATTCTGAACCTCTGGTGAAACTAAATTTCGATCACAATACTTTAGAAAAAGCTCTAAAGTGCGTAATTTAGGCTTAAACCTTGATAAAGACTTAAAATTTGAGGAGCATGTTAACAAGTGCTCTAGAAAGACGTATTGCAATTTAAAGACGATTTATGGTTAAAATTTTTATATCAACTAAAAAACTAAAGCGATTCTATGCAATTCCCTTGTTTTGTCGCATTTTAGCTTCTGTGATGTCGTCTATAGCAAATGTTTAACTAAATTTACCTCCGATAAAATACAATGTGTACAAAGCTCATGCCTCAGACTTATTTTTGGTTTAAGGAAATATGATTCAAAGCTTACTGATGTTGGCTGGCTGAACATGAAGGCAACGCAGGCTGCTGCATAGCCTCGTGCAATACCATAAGAGTATTATTCATAAGCTACCATCCTACTTCCGTAATACCCGCAACAAAACGAAATTGACACCGCCTTTTCATTCTACCATCTTATTCGAAAGATCTTTTTCATATAATATACACATATGCAAAGCCCTATGATAATATCCCGCGAGAGTATTGTTCTCTTCCTAATGATTTGTTTAAAAAACGTATACGTAACATTGCAGGTAATTGCATGATATGATTTTAGGGTCATTATGCATCATTTCTCAATTTAGTCATTAGTGTCCGTCCTTTGATACTGCTTATACTTACATATCTTTTGGCCTCATTTATCTGTATACTTATTAAGAAGGAAACCTAAAACTAGGGGTTAAGTGGAAGAGCGGATATGCCGAACTTCGCCACTCCCACTATATGTTCATGTGAAACTGGTTTCGTAACTTGTTTTGTATTTTTTAAGGGAATAAAGACATTACTATTATTATTATTATTATCATTATTATTACTATTATTATTAGTATTATTATTATTATTATTATTATTTCAATTACATACTCTTGACCTCCTTTGATCGGACAGTACCAGCCACCGGAACCCAACAAGGGTTCTGAGGTTTAGCTGGCTCTTATGTTAATACTCTTCTCAGAATGTGGACTGATCCTAGCAGTGCAATCTTTTGCAGTTCATATATATCTGGCTTTCCTGGTATTTGATCTAAGTACGTATGCATTCCCTTTTTAATTGTTCCCAATGAGCCAATTATAACTGGTATAACTTTAGCTTTTACTTTCCACATGCGCTGTACTTCTATCTGTAAATCTTTATATTTTGAGATCTTTTCTGCCTCCTTGATAGTAATGTTCTGATCGTCTGGGATAGCTACGTCCACAAGTATGCAAGTTTTATCTGACCTATTATGAATGACGATATCGGGACGATTAGCTGATATGGTGCGATCAGTTATAATTGAAAAGTCCCACAGTACTGTGCATTCGCGTGTGTTGATTACCGGGGGCGGGTTATGACTATACCATGTTCGAGGCACGTCAATCTGGAGTTCTTTACAAACTTTCCAATGAATATATGTAGCAACCCTATTATGCCGATGTAGATATTCAGGTGCTGCCAGAACTGTGCACCCTGTAAGGACGTGCTGAATTGTTTCCTCTCTTGTGTTGCACCTTCTACATCTGCTATCGACTGGTTTGCCCAGCATCTTGCGCTGGTGGTATCTTGTTATTATTATTATTATTATTATTATTATTATTATTATTATTATTATTATTAAATGGTGGAAGCAATACAGTCAACGGACCGCCCAGTCGAGATGGTTATACCTATATTTGTCATAATGTGCCGCTATATATCGTATTCACAGTAGAAGGTGCGAGTGTGGTGGAATAGCTTCGATTTATGTAAAGAAATTATCGCGTACAGTAGCTTAGTTAGGATTGCTTTCTTCAGATGACGCTACCACATACGACTTTAGAAAATAGTCTGGACTGTAGTATTCTGATAAAATCTGTGCATACGTTAGATTCACAGCAGCTCTAACCACCACCTGTTTGTGCCGAGGAACACTTTAATAAAACCATTGCTGTATTATTTGATTGGCTATACGTCACTCTTGCAGAGTATTGTAAGCTTCCAATTTAAGGAAAGTCTTGTCACGGTAGACTCACAAGAGCAATCTGTTAGAGAAGGGGAGAAGCGATCGAGGTGGGAGAAAAAGGAATTTCTCTCCAAGTCTCAACAGAACACTTTGCTTGCTAATTAATTTTGCGCGTCACTCTCTAGGACCATCGATCAATCAGCAGCGCGAGTCATGTCGCCGTTCTCTGTTCCATCCCAACGAACACCTCTAATAGCAAAGTCCGGTCACTATATTGGAAATCTTCGACCGACCTCGTTCAGACACGCCTGGAAAACTGGCCTTTATTGCTGGAGCTTTCATACGGAAAAAAATAATGTCATTTAGGTGCCATTATTATCGAAAATTCGGCTTTAATAGATTCAACGACTTCAAACCCAAATTTTTGTAATAATTATCACTTCCATTGAAAGCACATTAATAATGCCCGTTTAAATAACGTAAACTAAATTGTTATCTATATATAAACATGAAATAGCCGAAGATATTTGAACTTTTGCTTGGGTTCGTATGAAGATAAGGAAAAACAAATGTAGAACCGTATACCAATCTGAAATAATACAGGTGTTACAATGTAGTTAAGTTTATAAATTTATTTTTCTCTAGGCATGAGATTTGGCAAAATTATTCAGACAATTTTTGTATATAAAATACTAAATAGATTATGCGTAGAATATTTCTCCATCAAACATAAATGCACACATGACATATAGTGTATATATTTCGGGTAATATAGTGTCACTGGTACTAAATACCTTCATATACCTGTTTATTTCAAAATTCGTTGCGCGGGAAAAAATATTGTGATTGGTGTAACGGAATATCTAACAAAATATGGCACTTTAAAACTCTGTTGAAGTTGCTTCGGGTTTAACTTATTCCACACTGCGTTTTCTGACGGAGGAGAGTAAAACTCCGCTTTTTGTACCAAGAATAAAAATAATTCTGAGCAAGGAGCCCATTTGGTGTAAGTCCCCTTATTTTCGACAGTGATGATTACCCATGATTTTTATTTTCACAGTTCCACGCTGAAAACTTATCGGAAAACTTGCATGTAGCGGGAGTGCTAAAACTGCCCCAATTACCAACGTCACATTACGGCCAACTTCCGAAAAAACTCTCAGTTACCATGACAGTTACTAATAAAGGGTGCATTTGTTTTGCTACGTCAAGGCTGGCATAGACACTCATACTACCCGTACGTGTTACTTGCAAGCTATAAAGTTATAGAGCTTGTGATATCAGACGTCATGTGGTCGTCAGGCATACAGACACACAGTCTTTTCCTCATACAGGCTCTTACGCGCGTAAAAAGCAACCTTCCATTGATTTTACTTATGCGTAACAATTGATGGATTACGACAACGGTGACAGGCGGTTCGACACCACACACACTTCATCTTCCGTTGTGATTTAAGACTGTACAAGTAAAACGTACGAGATATTCGCTACGGGGCGCCCCGAGACGGCACTGGACGTAATAATTTCAATCTAATTAGGGCTGAATTAGCCTCATCATAAAAAAATCATATTGCCAAATTTCTAGAGAATCGAGTGAATGTTTTTTAAGTCATTAATAGAAAAAATTAAATTTATCACCCTGTATCTTGAAAACTCTGCAATCCCTGGCCCATGTTTACTTTTTTCTTTTTTTTCACAAGGAATCACTCTCTAAAATATGTCCGTCTATTTTTCGAACACCCTGTATGCTAGGATATTCTGACGCACCTCAGTACAAGAGTTTGAAAAGAGATGTTTCAGATTCGTTAAAGTTACTACAAATTACGTAGGGTCTTATGTGAAGCAAAATGCGTGTGAGAAGTTGTTGAGGATAAGGAATGTTGTCACCAATACCGCGCGTAAGAAGGCACAATGCATTTAAATAAATATCACTGCCATTCTGAACAAATTCGCCAAAGAAGGGATATGTATATTCATTATTGTATAAAGCAGCATGAAGTATCTCGACGCTGGTCTCAGTGCAAGTACAACGGGTTAATAAAAATGCAGTAGACCCTAACACTAGAAATACCCTAGCATATACAAGTATCTGGGACGCCGTATATTCTGTGATTGAAAGTATGTATTAGGGGATATTATCCTCTCCTCCACACCTTCAGATTGTATTAACCTATGCCAGCTTTTAAACATGGTTTACCAGAAATAACATGACTTCCGGATCTTATCATCTGAATGGGATTTTGAAAAAGGCTACCGGTGATACCATACTATGTACGTCTTGTTTTTTTTCGCCTTTTTCCTCTTAAACGCATGTGACAATTCATCTTACTGACGTACTACTGCTTTTTAAGGAGTTGCCCATACATACAGGGTGTCCAAATAGTGTGTCAAAGCTCAATATCTTCGCTACTATTGGAGTTGCAGAAAAAAGTTAAATAAAAAAGTTGTAGGCAGAGCTAAGCGCTATAGCCTAAAATTTTTAGCTATACGTGGTGTCCCATGAATTAGTGACAATATAAACTTGTATTGCTTTAAATGGGACACCTTGTATTTCTGTTGATTGTTAGAAGTGCCTTTTAATGGCCATTCTGTCAGTGTATGGTTTCGGAGGATTGTGCTGCGTATTTAGAAATATA
This sequence comes from Acanthoscelides obtectus, assembly GCA_963669975.1. NCBI lineage: Eukaryota > Metazoa > Arthropoda > Insecta > Coleoptera > Chrysomelidae > Acanthoscelides > Acanthoscelides obtectus. The sequence continues at coordinate 69,247,628 of CAVLJG010000003.1, read as the reverse complement.
TGGCTACTTTGTCGTTAGAGTCATTTTACATTTGACTTCCCGTATCTTAAACAAAAGTTAAATAAAATATGCATTCGAGACATACAGGGTGAGTCAAAACAGAAAGACGTAACTTTCTCTGAAAACTTAAATCAAATGTTATAACTTTATTCAACGTGATCGTAGTGCTCTTCCAGTTTTATTAAGCATTGCATATGTGTACCCAAATCTATTACATTTTCTAAGATACTCCATGGTTTAGAAGTGAAAACCATAATTTTAGAATTATTAGGAAAATATCAGCTGTTCATAAAACAAAAAATTTCGATTAATCAAAGTATGTCGCTTAGTGGTTAAAAAATGTAATTAAAGAATTTCAATGGATACCAGTACAAAAAAAAACTATTTTTATCTCTGTCAAATAATCTTAATAATTAAAAATGACAACTCTGTAACAATTATGATAATGATATTGAACTAAATCTATTTGTCTACTTAATGAGTTGCTCAAAGTGCCCATCAGCATCAACTCAGGCCTGCAACCGACGTTCAAATGATTTGGCAACATTTGGTGATAAATGCTCTGAAAAACTTCCCGTATCCTGTCTTGCATATTAGCTCTTGTGGTAGGTGGAGTCTTATAGACCTGTTCTTTAACGTAACCCCAGAGCAAATAGTCCATGTTCGTTAAATTGGGAGACCTGGACGGCCATCTGACTGGCTCTGCATATCCTATACACCTCTGAGGAATTCAGAACTTAAATAGTTATTTATCGTTTGTGTGTGATGTGCAGGACCTCCATCATGAAGAATTCATATTCTCTCCCTTACACGTTCTTGTATGTGTCTTAATAGATCTGGTGAAATAATTCACAAAAAGTCCAGATAAACGTGTCCGTTTAATGTAGCATTGACAAATGTGGCCCTATAACAAAATTTTCAATTATGCCACCCCAGACGTTTAATGACCATCTTTCTTCGCTGTGCGTTAACATTGCATAGGAATGATGGCCGGCATAATGGTGGAAATTTTGTCTGTTTACACATCCCCTTTTATAGAAAGTTGATTCGCCAGGGAACAGAAAATTTTCAAAAAATGTTCTTGATCACGGATTTTTCCTTTTACCCAGCCACAAAATGTCAGTCTAAGTCCGTAATCGTTTTCGCTTAGCTCTTGGTGCGATTGTATATGTTAAGCGGTGCATTTTGTTTTTTTTTAGGTATATTGTGTACAGATGATTCAATTTGTAAATCTTTTAAAATTCGCCGAGCACTTAAATGGGGATCTTCAGTTACGCGGAGCATAACTTGAAACACATTCTCTTCCTGTAAAACTGGTTTGACCCTTTCTTTCTTCTCATATGGCACACTTCATGCATGCTCTAAACGCTCCATAAGATAATCGAGAGTTTTTCTACACGATTGTCTTCTGTTTGGGTGATGTTGATTCTACAATCTTAGTGTCAATAAAGAATTTATGTCACCTGCTCCTAGCCCATAAGTCATGTCAACCATTTCTTGTAAGCGAAACTTATACAAGCAAAACTTTAGTACTGGAGTCTATGATGTTTTTCCAAAAAGCATGACCAACCCATATTTTCCTAATAATTCCAATATTATCATGGTTTTCACTTATAATATACTAAGTGACATATAAATACGAACACCCAGTTTAAATGGTTTTATTTTAATAAAAGTTGGTGAATGTATTTATCTTACTCTAAATAACAAGTGAAAAAATTTTCAGCCTTATCAGTTGGACATTCCGGTTTTTATACTGCTTTTTTTTAATTCACTAACGCTCTAAAAATGAATATTTCAGCCGCAGTAAAGAATCAACGTTGGCGGATTTTGGTTCTTGACATCCTTTACGATCGGTTACGATGCCTAGAGTACGGAGACCTGTACGATTTCGTCAACTTAGTGAGTTTGATAGGGGCCGTATAGTGGGACTTCGGGAAGCTGGACTTTCTTTTCGGGCAATTGCAGTTAGAGTGCAAAGAAGTGTAGACACTGTGACGCCGCCGTAGAACAACAGACCGTGAAGATCTCCGCCTAAGATTATTGGCCTTAAGGGACCGTTTCTCCACTACCAGGTCCATTGCAAATGAATGGTTTGCAGAACACCTATTGGCATGCGAAGTTTTTACCGACGAATGAGAAGTTTTGGCTTGTTTCCATACCGGGTCCTCCCTTTAGCTCGAGAACACCGACGTAATCGCCTTGAGTGGTGCAGACAACGGTCACTCTGGGATCAGGAGTGGAACAGTATTGTCTTTAGTGACGAGTCTCGATTTTGTTTAGGCATGCACGATGGTCGTGCCAGGGTTAGGAATCCACAGTTTTTTGTTGAAAGACATGTTCATCACACTGTTGGAGTTATGGTTTGGGGTGCTATAGCTTATGGTTCCAGGTCACATTTAATCTTCATCAGAGGTAACATGAACGCGCAGCGTTATATCCACGAAGTTCTAGAACCCCATCTTTTACCCTATCTTGACACACTGGCAGATCCAACTTTCCAACAAGATAATGCCCGACCACATGTTGCAAGAGTCACAATAGACTTCTTTCAACATAATGATGTCACATTGTTACCATGGCCACCAAGATCTCCCGACTTATCCCCAATTGAGCACGTGTGGGATATGATGGGTAGGAGATTGCTCAACGTCCTCCTCAGACTCTAGAAGCACTTCGAGAGGAGTTGGTGGTTGCCTGGAATGAGATACCACAGGACGACATTGACCACCTGATCAGAAGCATGCCTAGGCGCGTTGGAGAATGCGTAGCACATCAGGGTGCATCCACACATTATTAAAGGTCAGAGGGCTTTAAAGCAGTACAATCATTTTTAAATTTTTATCATTTACTTATTATGCTTCATTAAGTACTTATACAAAATTTTATTAAAATAAAACCATTTAAACTGGGTGTTCGGATTTATATGTCACTTAGTATACATGGAATATCTCAAAGAATACTAGGTTTAGGTATGGATAATGCTCAATAAAGATGAAAAGGAATCAAGAGACCCGTTGAATAGAGATATAACTTACAGGATGTTGCATTAATAATTTTTCTAGAAAATTGCATCTTTCCGTCACCCTGTATGCCTCGGATGAAACAAGTACGTAAAAAACATTTGATATGAATATCTACCACTATCACTCAGCCATATGTACATTCTGAAATACCCAATACAGATCCCCGAAACCATAGGCAGAATGACCAACAAAAGACACTTCTAAAAATCAACAGAAATACAAGGTGTCCAATTTAAGTAAATGCAAGTTCATTTTTCCACTAATTTATGGGACAACTTATATTGCTAAACATAATTTTAGGTTGTACCCCTTAGCTCTGCCCACAACTTGTATCTTTAACTTTATTTGCAACTCTAATAGTAACGAAGATATTGAGCTTTGACACACTACTCGTAACCCTGTATATTTGGTGATCGCCAATTGGCAAGTACCAGCAATTACGGAAAAGTAGGTATCAAATTACATATTCGCCTCTATCAACTATTTTTTATTGCAGCTGGCTACGAATCCAGCTTGATATATCATACTTGAACTTATATGGTTCAGCAACCCTTGATGTAATTTTTCTTTGAATTTTATAAAGCCTAACCTTAAAGCCCAACGATGTATCATTACACGATTCACAAAGATCACAACCTTATATCTGATAGTATGACTGTACTTATGAAGTTAAATACAAAATCGGCTTTACTTTAAAATTTGACAATAATACATATCTTGCAGGGTGGAAAAAACGCTCGGACACGTCAATTTTGAATCCTAGGAAGAAGACTTTTCATCTATAGCCGTATAATACAGAGTGATCCAAAAATAAGATATTGCATTACACTTTAGATTTTTACTTATGTATACTAAGTATATGAGTTTATACCTATCTCCAATCGTTGTGAAGCTATTTGTGTTTATAATAAAATTCTATAAATTGTCGTCATAGCGAATTATACCGTAAAAATTATATAGTGCGGCGGTGCACCATCTTATTGAAAATGAATGTAATTTTCATTATAATTAACGTCACTTGCTATTATTTCGGTAATTCGTGACTATGTTGTATTTTCTAACATGTCCAAGCACGTCCCGCCATCAAGCTTCCACTAATAAAAAAAGGTCCTAGAATATGATTTCCGAAAATGCCGGAAATTTATTTTTTCAGGACCTCTCGAAACAAGTAGCCAGTCCACGAGTGCTTTGGGTGTTGTCAAGTGCTACGTGTCCCAAGACTGCTATTTCTGCAGCTTCATTTCTAACTGGTAGGTAATTTTTTATGGCGATTACGGCGAATATTAGACATAGATCCAGCTTTTACAAATTTTATTATAAACTCAGCCACATACTTGTTAATATTTTTGTCTGGATGTAACGCATTAAACAAACTGGCAGTTGCTCTTGCAATGCTCCCATTTTGGTAATGCAGTACTGTTATTTCTACCCTTTCTTGAATTGGATAAGTTGTTCAACATTTATTACAACTTAAGGTAACTTGACAATTTGAAATGACATACGATGACACTGAATGATGCTAAATGTTCTTGACAATTATTATTATTTGCCGTGCATTCCATTATTATCAGCATTAAGTTAAGTTCGTAGAATTTTATTATAAACTCAAATAGCTTCACAACGATTGAATATAGGTATGAACTTTATTATACATTATACTAGGAGAGTCACAAATGGGGGTGCGAATTTTTCGTTGCGCCACCCTGTATAGCTTCCGTTGCCCGTCCTTGATTTTACACCCTATAAGATCTGTGGATAAACAACGCAGTTACATGCTCCAGATACTTTATCGTTTAGCATTAACACGGTATTAATAGCGCATCCCAAAAATGGTAAGAATATCGTGTCTTCACGTGGATTGGTCAAACTTGAACATTAAAAAACAGTCGCCAATACATCGATTCGTGTCATCACCACTAAAGATGGTTAATGTACTTTAAAAGGCATTGATCTTACTATCACTATCCACTACCATCAGAAGAGAATTTACAACAGTTATATGGTGATCATATCGGACTTTGGTGGTTATATAAAAACAATTAGTGGTAGCATATAGTGTAGCAACATCAATACGGAAAAGCGCATATTTATTCATGCTACTGAATGTCCATTCCGTGCGCGACTATTGTATGCAGTTAGGTGCGATGACATCTGAGACCAGTAATAATTATGGTACAATTATGTTACAAAATCTATATTGGAGTGGTTTCTGTATGTCTTTTCTACCTTTAGGGAAAACCCGAGCAAAGTGAACACCTTTATCATTGGACAAAATTCTGTGCTGATTCTAAATTTATCCGTGTTCAGAAAACAGATAATAGTTATTTGCTGTAGCTGCTTAGTATACAGGTTACTTAATGATAGACCGTAATTACGGGAGTACATTCGTGAACCAAATTTGAGTAAAAAAATTCATATACACAAGTGTCCGGTTTTCAAGATACAGGTTGTCAAAAATAGATTCCGATTATGTTGAATTTTGACATTATTGTTCACTGCAATAGGACGTTAAGCGAGCACCTGCTAAAAGATAATTACGAATTCCAGAGGCGTCTCGGGGCAGTCGCACGAATCCTATTGACACAAAAATGCGCACCTCTAACTTAAAATCTATATCTTTTTCAGATTAAGGTGCCAATAGAGCAACTTCTTTGTTTCTTTGTATCTCTTCGTATGTGAGTTCGTTTCCAAGAAAAACAAGAGAAACAACTTGATTACGTGTCGAAAAATTATTATCAGACCAAATCAACTTTGGCCCCTGCCAGGGAATGTTGTTCGATTGTTAAAAACATATCTTCCCTGACAGGGTCAGTTGACTATTACGTTTTTTCTGTTAAATACCATTCTTTTGGCATCCTGCATCTTGGAAACCAGACATTTTAGAACACTTGTTTATACAAATCTTTCCGCTTACCTTTGGTCCAGGAGTGCGCCCTTGTAATATAGTTACGCCCTAAATAGATAACGAAAAACAAAATGGTGTAGATCAGATAACCAACTTTGCCTGAAACACTGGGCAAAACGAATACACGCGTCGTTTAAGTAAATATCACAAATGCTTAAGAGCTATACAAAAATAGACTCGAAGACATTAATCCAGATATCAGTACTTAGATTTCGAAAGTCATGACTGCATCGATAGCGTACATCGCACCGCTTTTTATCACAACTGCCTTTTCGATAGATCTGACTTGCACCATTAGAAAAGAGCGCTGAACATTCGTTAGATATCTTGAAAATAAAATCATGGCAACGGTATAAGACATGCATAAATTATCGCGTTAATATTGCAAGATCAACATTTCTCTTAGAAAATCCTAAATTGTTGTTTGGTGGCCAAATACACAGTAGGTTCCTTCAATAACTGAGTGAAGATATTTACTTTTTTCTGGGTCTCCCCTACATTACGACGTAACTGGGTGGAACTATTGGAACATTTTCTTCGATCTTGAATGATTGAAGGCACAGATGATGATCAAGTAATTTCACTAAAATTTAGCCTTTAGCCATCTTCAATTTACATAACAAGTATGTCATTATGCTAGGTGCCTTGTATCAGTATGATCTGCCTTATACAGGGATACTGATATAATCATCCTTTATTTTCACTTGTTCTCTAAGATTAAGCAAAAATAAGGCTACTATAAACTCAAAAATAATAAGAGCGCTTGCATCAGGAAGTTTGTTTTGGTTGAATATTCCGTAAACATTTTTTGATCACTTACAAAGCTCATCTTTCGCAATCTTGGTTTTGTTAGTGCACAAATGGGATGCCTATCTTGCTCAGCTCAGGAAAACCATTGTGAAGCCTAAAAAATTAAAATATTTATTGATGATTTTTTGTCATTCTAAATTCAGTCAGATTACGCTGAATAACAGCAGATCCTTTTATCGATTAGTGTTAATATATTATAGTCATGAAAGTAGTATGTACATCAACAATAGCTTATCTTGACTTGTATCTTTGAGTGACCAGTCCGTACTTAAGGTTTGTTAACATAGCATGAATAATGCAAGAGATCCTAGAGAAACCAAAATGATTGATAGGTGCTGAATTGAAAGGTCTTTACTTTCGCGTTATAAATCACAATTTTACGCTTTCCAATTTGAGTTCTATAAAAGTTCTGTAGAGGAAAAGATCAAAGATTATCAAAATCACTAAATCACTTCCAAATCTTTTTATTGGATCAATATAGGTACAATGATATAGCAGCAGTACTTTTCATATAAGGCTCAACTAAATATACTTACGGTAGATTTCACCATGATTGTCAAATCAACAGTCCGTTATTCTCCACCTATAGGGTAACAGTCCGTCAAGTACAGCGAATGAGCTTCAAGTTCCAATGAACAAATTTTAGCAACCAATAGCTATGAAATCTTGAAAACAAAATATTGTCAAAGTATGAGATGACAGCTTGTCATTGAAAAATTACATCGCCAGCTTATTGAATATTAAGCAATTACATATAATTCAACCAAAATTTAATAAAGTGTTTGATTTATGAATAAAATTTTTTAATATTATCGATATAATATTGTCGATTGTTTATTCATGCTTATATTATTTTTTTCAATTGATATGCGATTTTACTGATCTAACAGCATCTACCGTGTGTTTTTTTCCTATAAACCTCTTGCAGATAGCCATCAAGCACCTACTTGGTGACAGGCTCTACCAAACATTTCATAGATATTGCTCGTTTCCAAACATTCATTCGTTTACTTGCCGTCCATCAGTACCACTAAAGCACCTTAGACTGATATTCCCACAATCCATACAATCCATGAAGTCGCAAATTTTTCATTGTTCAGGAACTGAACAAACATCCACACTATATATACGGCGATTGAGAAATACGCAAATATATGTCGTAAAGCTACCGGCGTACCTAAAAACTGCAGAACAACTAGAATTTGCAAGAACTTTTTTATTTCCCTGAGTACACATTCTAGGTTATATTTATATGAGAAATTATTTGAAGAGGTCACGATTAGTGTTCATCTGAGGTAGCATGACTGCCCAGCACTATATCCCAGAAGTTTTACAACCACATCTTCTTCCCCTTTTGGAAATATTGCAGGATCCACCATACAATAAGCCAAGAAGACATCAGTCACCTAATCCAATCAATGCCGCGACGACTTAACAAATATGTAGCGAACAGAGGAGCTTCAACACATTATTAACATCACTCAGCTGTTTTGCGAAACTTCGAGTTAAAGTTTTAATCACTTTCTATTTATCAGTAGACATAAAACTTTATTATTATTATGCTCAAAATTACAGCACTCCTAGCTGGTGTTGCATTTTCTACGTCATTCAGTATATTTGCTTTTAGCCAAGAACTCATCAAGGTGTCCGATTATTAAATATCGTATATTCCACCATTGCTCTGATCAAACAAACAATTGTTCGCATTTTTCACCTTCCAAAATCACCAATTAAGCCAAAACTATTATTGTCTTTCGCTTTTTTGCTTTATGTACCCCATCATTTAATGACAATAACAAATATGTTAATATACATGTTTGTCTGGCCAATCAAAACGACCCTCAGTATTTCTGTTTTATTTGCTACTTGCCAGTCCGTGACATCTACATTCACAAAACCTTCAAACAAAGAAATCCAATGAAGCTAATAATTTTTGATTCCTCAAAATTGGATGGAGGAAATGTGCTAAATGCATGGAAGATAAAGTTATAGCTTTACATTTTTCAATTCATTTCAATCAGTATGACAGAAAAATTTGAAAAATGCCATGTGATTGTCAGACCGTGACGCTTGGAATTGCTCATCATTCTTGATTGACTCTAGCAGTTGTAAACATTAGGCCATTTCCCCTTTTGTAAATTGCCATTTGAAATGTGTGTTTTTGTATTTGGCTTAAGATATTTTCTTTTCTCTTGTTTCCAAGACCTATGCCGCAAACAAGAATGAAACAGAGCTGCACATGGTTGGTCACTGGGACGAAGACCAAACAGATACAACTCATTAAGGATTTTCCCTGCAATCTTTCCGATAACGCAACAGGAAGTAGCAAAAAGCTTCAACTCCGTCTCGGTAAAGAAAAGTGGGAGGTGGAGATAGAACATCTTAGCGCGTCGCGTCGCCTTAATGCTAATGGCAGTCGCGATACTATTTCACCGGGTACTTAACGAAGTTGTTTGTATTCAAGACGAAGCTGGATTTTGCTAAAAAGGGCCCGCCGTTTATATTATTTACGATTCGGAAAGTTCGCAGCCACCATCGCGACGCATCGCAAACGCGAATAGCGCCGATGGCGTGTTTGCTGACAACTTCACTTGCACTACCTTGCAAGTTGACTGTTTGAAACCACGACGCTAAGATGAAGTGAGACGCCTACTGAATAAAATATTGTGTAGAGTCTTTATAGAAATTTCTCATCTATGCCAACTAAAACATTGTAGTCCTTATACTGACCCCTCGTCAGCTTACGTTCGAGGAAGAATATATATTGCAAAATAGCTCTGAATAATGTGGTTTAGACTAACTATAAACTAATATGAATTTAGAATTTTCAATTCTGGTAAAAACCTCCCTGAGTAGTTATAAGTGCCAATCGAGTAATTAATCACAATCACAATATCACTATGTTGCATTTGTCGATGTAAGACGCTCGCCGTTCTGTCTCGTACGTTGAGCGTTTGAAATTTCTCATCTATGCCAACTGACCCTTATACTGACCCCTCGTCAGCTTACGTTCGAGGAAGAATATATATTGCAAAATAGCTCTGAATAATGTGGTTTAGACTAACTATAAACTAATATGAATTTAGAATTTTCAATTCTGGTAAAAACCTCCCTGAGTAGTTATAAGTGCCAATCGAGTAATTAATCACAATCACAATATGTTGCATTTGTCGATGTAAGACGCTCGCCGTTCTGTCTCGTACGTTGAGCGTTTGAAACCACGGCGTTGAGATGAATAGTTGAATAATGTCTCAGAATGAGATCAACTTAAGATGGATTTCACCAGAATTGACAAATCAACAACCCTAAAGGGTAACAGTCCGTCAAACATAGTGAATGAACTTTAATATCCATTCAACAAATTTTAGCAACCAATAGCTGTGAAATACTGAAAACAAAATATTGTTAAAGTATGAGATGGCAGCTTGTCATTGAAACATTACCAGCTTATTGAATATTAAGAATTTACATATAATTCAGTCAAAACCCAAAAAAAATATTTGCTATTGTTGATTGCTCATTCATGTTTATATTATTTTCCTCAATGGATATGCGATTTTACCGACTTATCGGCACCTAGCGTGTGTTTTTTCCTATAAACATCTTGCAGATAGCCATTAAACACCTACTTGATGACAAAGACTCTATCAAAAATTTTATAGATATTGCTCGTTTCCAAAGATTCATTCATTTACTTGCGGTTCATGAGCACGATTATGGCACCTTAGATTGATATTCGCCAAAACCATTCTGGGTTTTTGATATCCATACATCAATAAAGTTGAATATTTTTCGTTGTTGAGGAAGTGAATAAACAACCACAACATATTCACAGCGATTAAGAACTACCCAAATATATGTCGTAAAGCTACCAAAAAACTTAAAACCTGCAAAAAACAAGAATTCGCAATTTTTCACCGAGTACACGTTCTAGGTCATATTAGACATTATTTGAATCACAACTGATTACCTCCTAATATTTCAAAACTCCCCGACAAGTGACACATCATTCTGTGGGATCATAGATATTGCTTGTTTCCAGTCATTCATTCATTTACTTGCCGCTCATCAGTACCATTCCAGATTGTTTATATCCATACACCCATAAGGTTGCATATTTTTCGTTGCTCAGGAAGGAACAAACATCCACACTATATCTAGAGCGATTGAGAAATACCCAAATATATGTAAAGCTGCCAAAAACCTAAAACCTGCAAAAAAACTGGAATTTGCAATAGTTTTCTTTTTACACATTCTAGGTTATATTACATATTATTGGAACGGAGCTGATTATATCCTGATATTTCAAAACTCGCCATATCGACAAGTGACACATAATCCTGTGGGATCTGTCAACGCTTGGTTCCAGTGGAGCAAACTCTGCCAACTATTGAAATATTCTCCATTATGCTTTGTAGGACGATACGTAGTGGAATTTTTCCCAGAATCGTGCGCACTACATTTCAAAAAATGAAAATGAAAATTTTTAAATTAACTCTACGGCGCCTCAAATGGCTCCTGGTACTCCGGGTTATACATCTTGACTAGGCATGCTAGATACATTTCACGAGTGTCGTTATCTTTCGATCTGGACTGTGTCAGAAAGAGTGACTAGCTTCAGATTATTTTCCTTATTTGCTTCCTTCCGCTGGTGATACTCACTTCACGATCTCGCATAATTTATTTTTAGATTTTATTTTGGGGATAATTTTATCTGGGGATTTCTTTTGGGGAAACATATTTTACTGGGAAGACATTACTATGTCAAAGTTTATTAATGACATTACATAATGTACTTGTTATGTATGTATTAGTCTTTCGATTCGAAACAAATACTACCTCTTGGGGTATTTCTCGTTATATGAAAAATAAGTCGCTCAAAAAATATTCTAATATCCAAGGATATCTAGCAAATCGTCAACCTAAGGCAACAAAATATAAATAGTATTTTTTTTTTGAATAGTCCTGAATTTAGGGGATTTTTGCATTTCGACTGGGAAAACTCAGCTGACCGACCTAGCAACCCGGTTGGATTCGGTATCGGAGAATTACACACACACATGACATACAGTGTTTTTAGTTTTTTTATACTCCAGCTACCACGAAACACCCATGGGGTACCGTGGGGCTATAGGGGGATACAGGGAAAAAGGGGGGGACGCCACACGGACTCTAGCGAGGGAACACCTGTACATGCATGCAGCATGCACACATTCTGGCACCGCCTACGAGATTCGCCCGGTGGTACCTCCGCGTACGACAGTCAGAGACCATCTACCACCTGCGGACAATCACAACATCCATAGCCAAGAGAAAATTTTCTCTGGCGATGGGATTCTAACCCTCGCAGCGCGTCTACTACTGTAAGAAGTGATTTGTGGAGCTATTTTGTCAAATCGAGTTTAGGTGGGAGATATAACTTATGCTATTGTGAGGTTTTAACTTATTCTTATTAGTAAACGTATTTGACAATATAGTCATGCCGAAAAAAGTAAACATTCTTTAAGGGGTGTATGTTCCGTATCGAAAGGAATCGATACTTGTGGAATCGATAATTTTATTCCGATATCTTAGACTATATCTTAGACTATTGACACTTCCTAAAAACATAAGAATGGTATCGAAACTTTTCGTGGATCGAAACATCCCTGATCTTGCCAGCTTGTCGTTCTTGTCAACTGGGCTGCGGTGTGCGTGGCTGCTTTCACTATTTTGCATTTTGCCAAAATCTTATGAAAAACAGAACCTTCAAATGAAATACTGATGAAAATTAATGGATATGCATAGAACCTATTTCCATATTTCCATACTTGTGGAAAAAGAGCTGGAACCAAAAATACAGCTAAAAGTTAATTTTATGTGGTCTTCGTAGTTTTATGCCACATATCAATCATGCATATGCATAAACATTCAGGCAGTCGGGCACAGAGTGGCGTAGATTTGGGTTGCCTATGAACGCACATCCTCATCCCTTACTCCGCTTTCCCTGATTTGATTTTTGTGTGTATAAGGTACAGACTGGTAGAGTACCATCATTACCGCATCACTGAACAAGCAAGCCGAAATCGGTCTGTTTTCAAAATAAATATTTAATTAGAATTAGAGGTGAGTTCATGAGTTCAGGCGTAAAATAGACAAATATTCATAATCCTATAAGCAAGAATCGAAGAAGTTTCAAGAATGGTTGCAAAGGACTTTGAAAGAGAGACCAGTATGCACATTTTACAAGTTGTAATATAGAACTATGCCCTAAAAAATGTGTTATATGTGCGCTCAATACAATAATAAATGTTTTTCGTAGACGGCGCTGCGTGACTCAAAGGTCCTTGATCGACCATTGATCTTTGGACGGCATTTTCTCTATACTCAACAACACTATTTACCGATTCCTTTTTTTTCCGGTTCGGCAATACTGCAGATCACTTATAAAGCAATTAATATCCGGGAAGTGTTATAATAACAATAAAAATGAAATATAACAGGTTTTGCAAATATTTTCGTAGCTGGGTATTTTTGATTTTGACTTCCAATATCTAGACAATGAATAATAGGTAGATGCGGATTCATTTACAAATATCGATGTTTCGGGACCCAGGAATGCAAAATGTGCTGTTTGTTTACAGTTGGTGGGGATTTCTAGATCATAAATTGGAATAGTTTTTGATGTAACAAAGGATGATGAGAACAGTGAAAAGATTCTATTCAATATAACAGCTACCAAATCGATCTGTTATTTCTTGCATTGTCATTGGTTCCCATCTTTTATAATCCTAATTCGAAAGCTCAAAGACAAAATATTACATCTAGAATGTACCATTATTAATAAAACAACCGCTTTTTCACGATTTTTTTCAATATTTCAATAGAAATTACTTATATCAGGAGAGCTTTGACAGCTTCAGTCAAATTACATTTCAATACGCTGTTCCTTAATTGGTCGAAGACCCCGTTGGATTTTAGTGTTAGTGAAATCGACCCTTAGAGTTTTTAGAGTTAGTACAGGTCCCCTTAAGTTCGACAAGGATTTGTGTGGATTAGGATGCATGTGATCCAAATATTGGGATTACTAAGTTTTTGAAAGTCTCGGGGTCACTCATCTGGCAACCACTTTCAGTTTTACCGTATTTTAATATCTGTGCAGTCAAAGTATTTATCTTTCACTGTTCAGTAACTTTATCATGGTGCCTCTGCTCCAAGATGGATATAGTTGGTTTAAGCAGAGAGTGTCGCAATTGACAGCCCACAGTACATGAAATGCGTCTAACTCTGCGCCTACTAAAACAGATCGCTTATGCCAAACAATAGCTTTGCTCAAGCGGCATTTGAGGTGAACCAAGTCTCCACACCTTAAACATAACTATGTTATTGCGTTATTTGCTTGTTACTATGTAATGGATGGTAATTTTTGAACCTATGTACGTCATATTACCTGTTGCTAAAAGCCTTAACTTGAGTTGTTACAATAGAAATGTACATTTAGTTGACACATACACTGCGTACAATTTATGTAGTTGTGTACAACCTATAGTTTACTTTTGTGGAGCGTTAGTAGTATGTTGTTGCAACTAGCTTTGAACATCTACATTATGTATTCTAAATATTTACTTCGCCGAGGACGGAACATAATTACATGATCAAACGAACTTAGCTGTAAATGATCATCGAGGTAAATAGCTCCTTCCTCTCTATGTATTCCTCAATTGCTGCAACAACTTGGGTTTGAATAAAATGAGTGTTTGTAGGCGGCCAGATGGGGGAAGGTAGGGGGGCGTGGTGCCGCTTTCCTTCGCTGCGTACGCGCTTTGAAAACGTGTGGGTTTGGTATACTCCGAGGGTACTACATTATATATTCTAAATATTTACTTTAACGAGGACTTCACATAATTAAGATCGAACATTACTTACAGGTAAGTTCGTTTGATCATGGAATTATATTTTACACAAACTAGAATACTGTATAGAAGACTACTTAAATACTAACCAGAATAGTCAGAGTCCGCAGAGTCGCAATTCAGACAAAGAAAAAGAGGATCATTTTTTGCACATTTAGAATGTGCCCGTTCTCTACATTGTCTACACTGAAGCCAGTCTTCATAACTACTTTTGTAAGAACCTAAACAGACTGGGCACAACGCGTCTTCTTCTTCAACTGATAAGGATTTACTATGTTTAGGCGTTTGCTTCTTCGCTGCACGTTTGTATCTTACAGATTCTTGCCCCACGTGTGTCTTCTTGATAGATGTTGTAGGTATTATTGTTTGCAAGACGTTGTTCTATGACCACCTTTTCCGTTTCCGTTCGATTCCCAACACTTTTGGGTT
Source organism: Acanthoscelides obtectus (assembly GCA_963669975.1). Lineage (NCBI taxonomy): Eukaryota > Metazoa > Arthropoda > Insecta > Coleoptera > Chrysomelidae > Acanthoscelides > Acanthoscelides obtectus. Next base: position 69,232,566 of record CAVLJG010000003.1, on the reverse strand, counting down.
TTGTAAAGTCTACCTTCGGCAAAGGTCTTATTTGTTCGGGAGTAAATTTTTTCTTAGTAAGTAGTGAAAAATGTTCTCTAGATTTTGACGAAGACAGTAAAGTTGACTGGTCCATAACGTTTCATGTTAAAAGCGTTGACGAAGCAGAGGTTGACGGTATTAGGGAAGATGAAGAGCATATTTGAGTTGTGGAGCTTTTCATTGAGCACTGATTTCCATTTGGTTCTTCGGGATTAAAATCAATGGGATCCTTGGTATTATTATCTTCTAGAGGTCTATCAGTTACAGTGCTAGCGACAAATTTATCTTCATTAAATGCTTCTCTATTAGATCGCCGAATTCCCGTACATGTAAAGCCAAATTTAATTCACTGGTGTCGGTTGTAACCTGTTACAATCGCCACCGTTGCTTATGTTACAACAGACACCAGTGGACACTTCAACGTTTTGTTCACCAACAAACTACCCTAACCTTAAAATTTAGTAGTCGTAAATTGTCGATTTCATACACAGATATATGTTGATTTCAACGATCTAAGTAAAGGACACATAAAATTCATGCACTGGAATATATTCACAAAAAACAATAAAAACAAACTCTTACTTTTTATTACAAAAGCAATATTTTGCACCGGCCCACGTGCAGGTGATTAATATTCGCAAACTACTGACCGCCAACGTGGCGGACGAGGGTACATTTTTGTTGTGTACAGGTGTTCGCGCTCAGCTTCATAGATGGCGCCAATAGGTCGCATGTTACAACCGACACCATTTACAACCGTCACCGATCTCTGCTATACATTGCTACAGAAAGCAATCTTCAACATAATTTTATACTTATGCGCTATTAACTTACGAGTATTATTTGATCAAAATAGGGAAAAATGCGACAAATTTGAAATCCATCGCTATTACCGTGACGTCAAGATATCGGCAAGTGAGCAGTCAATTCTTTGTCGTTAGCATTGCTTGACAACTTATATCGGTACTAAAGAGTACTGCTGACATGGAGGCCACATTCCGAGCTATCTAACTACGTTACGCGCCTTTTTCAACATAGTTGTCGATACTGTTTGACAACGAATGTGCTGCCACCAGCAAAAGCATTTCGCCGCCAATAAAACGACGGACGAAAAACAGCAAATGCAAAATGGAAGCCCTCAAAAAAATAAATTAACCGAGCATACAATAAAATGACAAACCATCACTTGTGACATCACTGTAAAGCGTGCGAAAAATAAAAATATCCAGTTAGTCAGCCTGAAAGTCAACTTGGGATTGAAAATACAGGACTCTTCGTGGCAAAAAGAAATATGCACATCCCAGTAATGGATCACCCAAAAAATTGATAGGAGGTAAAACCAGTGCTTCCTAACGAAAATGCCGGCGACTGAAATAATTAAGTTGTCCCACGGCGACTGAAATAATTAAGTTCTTCCACGGCACAACAAATATCGATTGCTCGATCGACTAGAACACTTTAAAGAGGTAAACGACTTGGCAGAGGTATGAGTGCTTTGTGGAAAATCCCAAAACTGTGAGAAAAATTAGTCTGTAGACATCCTCATATCACCCTGTAGAAGCATAATCCAGCCTTTCCATCAGATACATTCGTACGTAACTATTTTTGTTAACTGACGGAGTTGTCAGTCTAATCCGATGCGTTGCGTCATGATGTTTTATTCATATCGATGCGATTGAAACGCGCTATTGGCGTAATTAAGTCTGGATCGGGAATCGGAGTTGGCCATGACTGCATTGCACATTGCTACTGAATGAAACGTTTCGGAAAACTGACCGTTCGTCCGCTATTGCACTTATTCCAACCGCGTACTTTTTTTCTTTATTGTCGTACATTATGAGATGGGGTCAGCGATTATGCGTTAGTTGAGTGTCAACCAAAAAGAGGTGGGTTACAGTCAACCATCATCTCATGGGAAATGGAGAACAGTTTTATAGGCAAACTTGTGTTAAATAGCAGCAAAATTGACTGCCATGAAAAAGCTAAAAAACTATTTTTCAGGTCAAGGATGTTCTTTCGTATCAAAAAACTGAATAAAAGTTTCAAGGACCAGAAAAATCGTAAAAGGTAATGGAGAAAGATTGTTGCTTAGACCAAGTCATTTCCATTTATTGTTATACCGCCTTATTACTGCAAAAAAAAAGATAACTCCATAAGGATAAATGTAGTGCAGTATTAACGTCATGACCGCGTTAATCTTGCTCCACAGAACATATAAAAATATAGGTAATGTAAGGAAAGGGAGTAATCTTGTTTTTACAGTAAAGTCACGATCTGATCTATTGTAGGCTAGAAAGCCGTTTTAGGCCCGTATCGTCAGTCGTCCCTACAACTGTAGGGCGCGTTTATGGCCTCCTTGATTGAAACAGCTGAGCATCCGGCACTGAGTGTCTACGGTGTTGTCAGAATGTATTTTTCACATGCCACAAGCTGGAGCCATAGAAAAAAGAAATTAGGAAAGCGAGTATTTGGGAAGACAAAATGCGTAGTTTTGAAGCTTTTCAGAGATTATGTCATTGATGTGAGTGAAAGTTCTTCAAAAAATCAGTGCCTCCAATGAAAACATTGAAAAGTAAGAAAGGTAATGACTGAGCAGCAGTAATGATGACGAATGCCCCTATCACAATTGAAGAGCGGTTGCTCAGTATTTTCTAAATCATCCAAATAATAATGAGAAAAATTAGCATTTCATGCAAGAAAAATGGGTAAAAATCAGAAGTCCAAAGAATAATAAGCAAAACTAAATCCGTGGACACCTGATGTCCATCCGTGTTTCCCCACCAGAGACCGCGACAGAGGAGTCTTTCCTAATCCCCCATCTAACCCCACGATGCTCGACGTTACCATTTACCGTAGGCTTTAATTGTTGTTGTAGAATAAAAAGCTATTCCTGATCGGTATAGGTAACATGGTTATATGCCCATTAGGTATCACCATATGTATCAAAACTATAGGATAAAATGATTTGCTAATTGATTTGTTTACTGTACTAACGCCCGTATTGGACAAGTATTACATGGTGGTTCAAGTTCTAGCCCACGGAATTTCCTGGTGGGTGCCAGCACCGGCAGTTAGTGGTGACATCGACATCGCTCGTATCTGCGGCCTGTTGAATGATTAATGACCAGCCCATTGAGTACTTTCCAAATTTACTATAGAAGGCAGGCACGAGTTCCTTCCTCAACGCCTGCCCGCCTCCGACACTGTCAGTTTACCGATGACCGATGGATATCCCTATAATACTCTGATTATTTATACCTGAACCGGTCTGCATCCAGAAGGCCGACAGGTATAATAAGAAGGTTGATCGAACAGTGTAAGCAACTCCGGATCGCCACCAATGCACCTTCCTACGTAAGGAACTCAACCCTGCGTAGAGACCTGCATTGGGATACCATCCACGAGTACATGAGGAAAAAAGCGGAGAAGGCCTTCGAGAAAGCTCAGGACCACCCGAACGAGCAGCTACGATTCCTCATGGACTACGATCCGGACGAGAGGCCTCGCAACCGCAGAACCAGGTACCCCAGACCAAGGTCCCAGTTGGCACCCGCTAACTGGAACCTTGACTAGGAGACTAGGAGAATTTGCGGCTGCTCCCCCCCCCCCCACGGCGTGGATGCAGAGGACCAGGAACCACCGGGACCAGGACCCACCGGGACCAGGACCAACCAGGACCAGGACCCTTCAGGACCAGGACCAGGAACAACATATTGGTAAGAGGACTTGAAACTCTTGATTTTTCGAAAACAAGAGTTTCAAGAGAAACTAGCAGACCCTCTATCGATGATCGCTTAACGACATCGATAGAATGTGCGAGGTAAAGGGAACCAACCCGGCGTTCCCAGAGACTGAAACACATGAGGAGACGTTGTAGCAGACCGCAGGTCACGCACAACACATGGCCTACCGAGACGCTGATGAGTCGGGCCACGCGGAGGTTTAGGGTTTAGTGGGTATTAGGTGATCTCTTCAAGACCCTGGAGCCCCACACACGTCGTAGCTCGTGCTATGGTATGGTGCGTAAATGCATTCCCCCCTCGTTAAAAAAAAAAAAAAAAAAAGTGTAAGCAAAGGGTATTTGTACGTTGTAACAAAAACAGACAGCTAAGGCGAATATACTAGCTGACTAAACCAAAAGGGTGGCATCCATGGAACAGCTGATTGCATCTAACTACGTCTTGTAGTTATTTACAAGTTGACCACTACATAGAGGAACTTGATATAATATCTTTATGTCAGTCAGGCTTTAGAAAGCATCATGATATAACCTCAGCACTGTTATTAGGGCATTGGACAAAAAGTTAGCCACAGCAGTTGTATCAACTGCCTATTCAAAAGCGTTCGACCGAATTAATCATAAACTTTCATGTGCAAAGTTGAGGTACCCAGGCTTTGATGATACTGCAGTAGATTTCTTCTGGAGCTACTCAGATCGTACGCACTGTATCTCTACTAATGACAGTCAATCTAAGGAAACTTTTTTTTATTAATATATACCTTTGACCTGCATAGAACTATCGAAAATAGAGAAATACAATACAAACATTTACTGATGATACGCAGATAATTTACTATTTGGATGCACCAGTTGCGGCACCCATTCTTCAAATTGACTTAGGAAAGGTACACTAATTTTCTGTGGATCATAATATTGATGTTAATTCCGATATAACACAAGTGCTTTTGTTTTGTTCTGAACAGAAGAGAAAAACCTTCGGAGACTCTTTTCATTTAACTTTTGATGATACAACTTTGCGGCATATCCATACAGCGAAGATTCTAGGCATAGAAATCGACAACAAATTAAGATTTCGTAGCCATATATATAATTTGATGGAAACGACTTGCCTCCAATTTAGAGATCTTTACTCCATTCGATACCTGCTAAGCTTCAAGCTGAGGAAAAAGCTGTGTGAATATTTGGTTATTTCAATTCTCAGTTACTGTGATGTCGTTTATGACCCGTGTTTGGATCGGTTGTCAAAAAATAGGCTTCAAATCATCCAAAATAGCTGCGTACGCTTTATTTTGGGCTTGCGAAAATACGATCACGTTAGTAAAAAGTACAGGGAATTGAACTGGCTTAGGTTAGGTGGTCTAGTTAAACATAAGTTCCTAGTTCTAGTTCACAAAATTCTGTTGTCATAAAAGCCCGAATAACTAAGAGCTACAATGCGTTTTAATTACGAAGTTCCTGACAAGGCTGTAATCAGTTAGCACACAGAGTTTAAAAATCAATGTCTTTGCAAAGTTTCCGAAAACATACTAAAAATGTTATGCTCGCTGTTGGTTAAACAAGTTCTACACCTACTACAGATGCAAAATGTCCTTTTTTTAGGTATATATGTTTATGTTATTATTGATTTCTTTCTTATTCTGAACACCTAATGTAACCGACATAAGCAGTTAAGTGTAAGAGTAACCTTGGCTATATTTGGCTGTTTATGTCCCTCTTGGTTATTTAATAAAGACCTGATTATTATTCGGCGAGAGATGCATGCGGTGTTGCCAGATAGATGATCCTTCAGATTCACTTTTATTTGGACATTTGTCCAGAGTGGGGATATTTATGATCCATTTGCAAGCTAGGAGAAGTTTGGATCCCCACAGTAAATTGTATTCTTAGAAGCTTAACTAGAAACTAGATCGGACATTCGTATTTCAGGAAAATCCAATTGTTAAAATGCATGATGAGTCAAATATTTTCTATCAGATCGCATAGAATTTTGTGAAAATGAATGTAGGAATGGGCCTGCGTGCGATTTGAGTTTGCCTCCTACACGAAACGTAGAATATACAGGGTTATCCAAATTAAGTGTCCACCATTAGTAACTTTGTTATTAGTGAAAATATAAAGTTGTTTGAATTAGCAAACTAGTAGCATTTTTAATGCTGGTAAAAATGAGAAATAAAAAAAAAACAATTGAGAGTCGTTATTTTGATTTTTTTCAGTAAAATAACATTTTTTTAAATGAAAACCCCTGTATATTATATTTTTTTCTGTTAAAGCATCAAATTTTAAACAAAAAAGTTCATAATGACTTTTCCGCTAAAGTCAAAAATAAAGTCAAAATAACGATACATATTTTTAATTATTTGCAGTATTATAATATTAAGACGGCTATGAAAACAACATGGCGTTCGCGATTTGAAAGCATTAAGACAAGCGACAAATTGTTAAACTGGACATACTCGCAACTAGAAGGCTTTGGAAAACAATGATAAAATCAAATAATGTCAAACATTAGTGTAAATACTTGTTTATAAGCTTTATTGTGTCATTAATTTAAAGAAAAATGTTCTCCCATGAAGAAAAGTGTGATATGTTAGAATGCTATTTAGTGTGCAGAAAATCCTCCTTGAGAGCAAGAGTGAATTATATCCCGCTCGCATTCAACCGTATGAACGATATTTTCTGAGACTTTATCGAAAATTTAGGGGCAACGAAAATGTTTTTGCTAAAACAAGGGCAAAAAAAGAATTCATAATAAGCGAGGCCACGGAAATTGCAGTTATTGGATATTTTGAAGCTTATCGTGAGAATTCAATAGCAGATATTCTCAAGGACTCTAATTTCAGTTATGGTACTGTTCAAAGGATTTTAAAAAAATACAAATTTATTCCGTATAAGTACCGACCAGTTCAAACGGTTTTGGCAGGGGATCCAGAGAGAAGACTTGTTTTTTGCCATTGGTATCTTAGCTTCTGTCGCCAAAATGTAAATAACTTTCGTTACCTTCTATGGACAGATGAATCAAATTTTTCAAATTCTGGAATGTTTAATAGAAAAAACCACCATTATTGGTCAAGAGAAAATCTTTTGTTAGTACATCCAAGAGGCCCACAAGTCCGTTTCAGTTTCAACGTTTGGTGCGGTATAATTGGTTCAAAAATTGTTGGCCCGTTCTTTTATGAGGGAACCCTAACTGGTGAAAGATATGTGGAATTTATGTCAGAAATTCTGACTAATTTCTTAGACGAATTGGATCTTATAAGTAGACATCATCTGCATTTTCAGCAAGATGGCGCACCTGCCCACAACTCCAGAGGTACTTATCATTTTCTAAGTACTACTTTTAATGATCAGTGGATAGGAACAAATGGCCCAATACAGTGGCCTCCCAGATCACCAGATCTAAACCCACTTGATTACTTCTTGTGGGGTTACTTAAAGAACCAAATTTACAAGCGAAGGTACGATAACCTTGACTGCAGTTAGGGAAAAGATAACCCAGATAGATGGTAGGATCATACTTAAGACAGTTCGAGCAGTTGAAAAACGTGCCCAAAAATGTATTGAAGAACAAGGTGGTGTTTTCGAGCATCTTCTTTAAAAAAAATTGTTATTGTATTTTGTAAGATTATAAGTTGATGTTGAAAATAAAGTTTGTCGATACAATTTAATTGTTTCAGATTGGAGGTCATAACTTCAACAATTTGTAACCTAGGAGAAAAGTTATTGTAAGCTTTTTTGTTTAAAATTTGATGCTTTAACAGAAAAAAATATAATATACAGGGGTTTCCATTTATTTTACTGAAAAAAATCAAAATAACGACTCTCAATTGTTTTTTTTTATTTCTCATTTTTACCAGCGTTAAAAATGCTACTAGTTTGCTAATTCAAACAACTTTGTATTTTCACTAATAACAAAGTTATTAATGGTGGACACTTAATTTGGATAACCCTGTATAGCTACAATGTCAACAGTCTGTGTCAAATGTTTTGGATCAAAAAGTGACAAAAAACAGTGATCCTCTGACGCTCAGCTCATAGTGTGTGCGCACAAGAGCAAGTGGTAGCCACGTTAAGGATCGGCTTGCGCCGTGTCCAATATCCCTAGCGAAGTCAACTTCCGCAAGTGGTCCAGTTAAGACAACCCCTTTACTTATTTCGTATGATATTGTGAAGCAAATACCAAAAACCGTAAAGAGAATTATATTGCGTTTACCCCAGTAGAAATGTAGTAGTTTCTGAGCAACTTTGCTGGTTTGCCAGCACTTCATGGACACTTTCTCGATAGCTTCCGAGCCATCTGTGAACGATACCCAAGGTCAGGGAAGCCGACCGGCAGATTTTAAAGCCATGTCACGTAGTGTCCTCTCAGTCGCTTAGTCACTTAGTCACTCTAGTCATGTTTAGCTTGTATCACCTCTCAAGATTTCAACTAAAGAATATTTAGTTGCAGTTCGAATTTGAAATCTCGAACAAAAAATAAACCTTGATGACGAAACATTATCAGTCATTAATTTGTTAATCTAATATTGTTATGGTTAATCTGAACGTCACTATGGTAAGCTCAAAGATGTGTAAGACGGTTGGCCGACAGTAATATAAACTCACTGCTTAGAAGTGAGTAAGACTTACCACCGAGGACTGCTTATCTCCTTACCTATAAGAAAAAAGGTACATTAGTATACTCCAGCTTTTATACGAAGATATCATGAACATTAGAACTTCATCTGCACTTGTGGGTCACACATGGATAATGAAAACTAATAACTGAATCAAAAAATTTTTAATGTAACACGTTTCCCAAACGCTTTGATCCTGAGGTTGATTTTAACGTGAAAACCGAGCGACCTGAAATTGAATTATTTCTTTGTTCTTTGCAAGTTTTATCAACGAAAGCTGTTCTCTAATACTCCTTACTGTCTCTTTTTAACTGCACTTATTCCACGTTTATTCACACAGAAAGGTGTTTGCTGTCGTTTATCATGCATCTGGGACCAATAAATGTCATAAGAATTGGTACAAAATCACAATTATAGAACTTTTCAGTTCAAGCCTTATACAGGGTGTCCAAATAGTGTGTCAAAGCTTAATACCTTCGTAACTTTCAGCACTAGAAATATAAGCGTGAATTTTAGAAAAACGCATCATACGCAAGACCGATTATTCAAATATTTACTTCAAAATAAACAATACAAATTTAAAAATTGACAGTTCCAGCACAGACCCCTCCTTAGATATCTCTAGCATAATACTTAGCACAATTTCAAAAGCAGAACTCGGGGGTGCAATTAGAAAAAACTATCCTTGGTTGGGAAAAACGACGAAAAATACCTTGAACACCACAAAAATCACACATATAATTGGAAAAAGCGCAGAGTTCTAACACAGCGCCCTCCCCCCTCAAATATCTTTAGCATAATATTCTGTACAATTTCCAAAGCAGAACTCGGGGGTGCCTAGAGAAAAGTACCCTTGGTTGGGAAAATGTGACACCTTCGAATGACTAAAAATCCCCACAAAAGTGAAAAAAGGCAGAGCTTCAGCACAGCACCCCATTTAGATAACTCGAGCATAATACTAAGTGCATTTTTAAAAGCATACTCCGCGGGTGACATTAGAAAAAACTACCCTTAGATGGGAGAAATGACGAGAAATACCTTGGAAACGGAAGGTATTTACCAACATTAGAAAAAACTACCCTGGGTTTGAAAAAATGACGAGAAATACCTTGGAAACGTAAGGTATTTCTTAACATTTTCTCAACCAATGGTAGTTTTTTCTAATGGCACCCTGGAGTTCTGCTTTGGAAACTGTACAGAATATTATGTTGAATATATGTGAGGGGGTGCTACGCTAGAACTCTGCTTTTTTTCACTTTTGTGTCAACTTTTGTAGCTTCCAAGTTATTTCTCGTCATTTTCCTAACCAAGGACAGTTTTTTCTAACTCACTTGTGGGATTTTCTGGTATTTCGGAGGTATTTCTCCACATTTTTCCCAAGTGTATTTTTTTCTAATTGCAACTCCGAGTTCTGCATTTAAATTTTGCAGAATATTATGCTAAAGATGTTTGAGGGGGGTGCTGCGATAGAACAGTTTTTTTCACTGCTATGTGAATTTTGTGGTTTCCACGGTATTTCACGTCGTTTTTCACTACCAAGGGTAGTTTTTTGTAATAGCACCCCCGAGTTCTGCTTTTGAAACTGTACTGGGTATTATGTATAGAGCTATCTAAAGGGGGAGGCTGTGCTAGAGCTCTGCGATTTAACACTTTTGTGGGAATTTTTGGTATTTTGGAGGTATTTCTCCACATTTCCTCCAATTAAGGGTAGTTTTTTCTCATAGAATTCCCAATTTCTGTGTTTGAAAATTATTGAGCATCATTGGTTGCATGAACGTGTAAGGCTTACTGTGCTGGAGTGCCGCGTACTTGTCGAATTTTTGCACGTAAATGTGACATGTTAATGAATTGTCTCGTGGATGGTTGATGTTGATTTTCTTCTAATTTTGGAAATTTTGCAGAACTCTTGCTAAAAACTATTGAGAACGATAGAACTATTCACTACCTTGAGAATCCACAGCTCAGAACTCAAGTTTTATGTAAAAAAACTGCAGAAGTATTCTCGCACCCCCCTGAGAACTGTAGAACTATTCGAAAATAGTCCAGAATTCTGAAAATATTCAAAGGCGCTGCAAAAAGGGGTGCCAGCTTCCGGCGGATTTGCGCATTTATACGTCCCCATGACTAGGTGTGCATTATTCATTATCTGGAATATCGAATAGAGATGGCATGTTATAATAGCCACAAGTTGCGACAGCGAATATTTCATGGCGCCTTGTTTATCTAGTGACACAGACATTGAACTGGATAGATAGAAGTGGAATAGTATTGGAATAAAGCCTTCTAAATTTGAACTGAATATCTGTTGGCTTGGAATGGTGCCAAAGCAAGTGGCAAGACGAAGAGGACACTTCAACTCCCTGATCTACAGTGGTTTGTTTATTCCTTTGCAGTATAAAAATAAAGCATAGGCCGCGCTGAACATTATTAATGTTTATGGGATTGTTTTTGTCATTATACGAATTTTATCTGTTTAGCAATATATGGTAGGACAACTGTTGGGACCTTTGCACCACCGGTTGATGTAGGTAATCATATTCCCCATAAAGATAGGCAGGTTCAAGCAGTACTACATTCACTGTTAATATTTATGCGCAATGTATCAACGGTGATATTTCTAGAGAAGAAAGTACCCCCAGAGGGTATTGTCTCGATAGACTGGTTAAGGACAAAACGTGAATATTGTTCAAATAACAGTTTTGTTAGATAGGATGACCCTTCTACTACATATAGTTATCAAAATTCACTAATTTCGCGTATATTCGGTATTTAGGTTTTTATCACAAATATTCAAACGAATGTTTTTCGAAAAGTTGTCTGACAAAACTTTCTCAATAGTAACGTGTCATCTAAAATTGAACACCTTACTCACAAATGATGTTTCACGAAGGTCAGTGGCGTAGAAAGAAATTTATATACCCGAATTTCTACGATACTGCCACGGTATCAGGTACGAAAAGTTTTGTATGCATAGTCCATAATATTAGTGTCAGACGTATGAAATTTTAAATTAATATCTTAACATAACCCAAACATATTCTTTTTCGATTTCAAAATGGAAATTTCAACACCCTGTGTTATTTTTGTATCTTCCTTCTGCCTCGGAGATATTGCAATGATTTTCTAAATCACCCAGTGCAGCAGTATATTGACGCGTCACAAACGTGGTGCCAGGCACACGTGTACCAATACACCAATAAATATATAACTTGCTTAATGATTTCATAAAGCGTATGTAGGTAGGGAATACTCGGGCACTGTCCTTTGTGTGTAGTTCGCAATATGTCCTAGGGTGATAGAAACATTGATGTGACATATTACATTTATCGCCACAAAATCGCTATTTCTCAGTAAACATAAAATAGCAAGTGGTAAGATAGCTGGATGCCTATAATAGCTCACAAGATCCAGAGAATCTGTATCAACAGAACAACCCATCTCTACTAATGACATTTGCATATACACCAACGGTAAACATGTATCAAATGAGTGAATACAGCCGACTTCCCTACGTTCCCAATTAACAGAGTCCAGTTGACAGATGAGGGAGTTTTGATATGCGAACATGCAACAACAGGAGTTGTCAGTCACTGTTCCAAAAAAACTTCATATAAAGAAGAACCCCGAACAGCATCGAAGATAAAATTTGTTTCACGAACATCTGCGGAATTAACAGCAACACTGATGCTGTTCATCACTACTTGCAATCCAATCGTCCTGCCATGCTTTTCTTGGCGGAGACAAAAATCTCATAGTCTGCACCGATTAACCATCTTACTTCCCAAATTACGAGGTGCACTCCAATCTGAGAAAAAACGGGGTGGTTGTGGATTTTGTCACCCCGCTTCAGAGGTAGTTATCCCCGGTGATTTCAATGCCCAAAATGAGCTTTGGTTGGGCTCAAACAAGACCGATGTAGCAGGTTGAAGCGTTCGCTCTTACTCAGGGGCTGACCCAGTTGGTAACGAGCCCCACTTTCTTTTCCCTCTTTTCGTCACATCCCAGTAGCCTGCTGGATCTCTTTCTGATCACGCATTCTGTCCACTATAGCACTGGTGTCCTGTCCCCCTGGGCAACTCAGACCACAGTGCTGGGGAGGTTCAGTTCTGGTCAGAATCCGCTGTCGAAGCAGAAACTCGCCCAAGCCACAAAATTTAGCATTACGGACATGCCGACTTCGAGAGGCTCAGAGACTTCCCATCTACCTTTTCTTGGAGAAATACATACCTCATATAGTGAAAGTGCCTAAACCAGGGTTCAACAGCTGGTTCAATAAATCGTGTGACACTGCTTCCCAGCAGAAGATCAAGGTGCAGGTACACAGAACCTTCTTACAAAACAGACAAGCCGACATCTAGTCCAGAAACAAATATAAGGGTAATGTTGCAATGGCAGTCGGTCTTTTTGGACTCTGGCCAAGCAGATTGAAGGGAACTTCTCGCGCAGAAGTCTTCCACCACTTACGTGTGAGTATGGACCGATTGTAACAAACTCAAGGCGGAAGTGCTTGCCAAGATCTTTGCTGCCAACTCGACCATGGAGATCCCCGCAACGCCCAAGTCCCGTCGATTCAAAGGGTTCCCTACACTATGCGGGAAGTAACATTTATACAGGTGCTCTTGTCGCTCGACATCAGCAAAGCTTCGGGTCCGGACCTGATTCCTGCAATTGTACTGAAGAGGTGTGCAGCGTCTCTTCCATATGCCTTTTGAATCCGGTACCTTCCCAGAAACCTGAAAATTGGGTCATCTACAGCCCATCCAAAAAAAAAGACTCTAAGAGCGGCCCTTACAGCTACAGGCCTATAGCTCTGTTAAAAGTAAGGTGAAGGAGAGGTGCATAAATCGCGATCTTCTGTACTACTACCTCGAACGTCGCGTCGCGGGTTGATTAGCGAGTATGGTTTTCGGCTCCACAGGGGACCTCCTAGCTAACGCAATTGGAGTCTAGACTTATGGTGAGGCCCATGCTATTGATATCACGAAAGCGTTCGATCAGCTGTGACACGCTCGCCTCTTAAGCAAACTTCCATCCTATGGCCTGCCAGAACAGCTTTGCAGATGGGTGGCTGACTTTGTCTCTGGCCGCAAGATATCTGTCGTAATTGACGGGTTCTCCTCTTCATCCCACAACGTCGACGCGGGTGTTCCCCAGGGATCGGTCTTGGCTCCGACACAGTTCCTCTTACATATCGAAGACCTTCTTTCCTGTATGCTCAACCCAATCCACAGCTTTGCTGACAACAGCACTCTGCATGCAGAAGTTCAGAGTGACAAGCCGATCTCTGCCGCTGAGCTGGGAAAAGGAAGACTAGCGACGACTTCCTCTCTGACGAGAGATCTGGAGGTTATCAATGCTTGGGGACGCAACAATCTTGTACAGTTTAATGCTTCCAAAACGCAGTACTGTCTTTGACGAACAAAAAGTGTCTTTGCGCTCATCCCGTTTCGATGGATGGCAGAGTTCTGCCAAAGAGTCGTTTACTTCGGCTGGTCGGAGTCCAGATCACCGAGGACTTGATCTGTCACGAACATATCTCGTTAATAGCGGCAGCTGCTGGGAAAAGCTAGGCTATTTGTTTAGGACTAAGGAGTACTTTTGTCCGCATGACCTTCTCACTCTATACAAGGCCCAGATAAGGCCTAGCCTCGAGTATTGCTCACATGTTTGGGGTGCTGCCACCCTGATTACATTATTTATGCTCGGTACTGTCCAGAGGAGGGCTGTCTGACTGATCGAAGACTCTTCTCCAACAGACAGTCTTGGAACCCTTTCGCATTGGCGGGCCGTCGGCGATCTAGCATTCTTCTACCGCTACACCAACGGGTTTTGCTCCTCATGTCTCTCTTCCATGATGCCGCCGCGCGATGTGTCTGCCAGACAGGCCCGCCTGACTTTGGCCTCCCATCCTAACCGTATCGAACTTCATACATCCAGAACTGGCCGATACGACCGCTCTTTTGTCCCTAGGGTGTTGAGATTGTGGAGCAATCTACAACAGGAAGCTTTTCCAAATCCTACTAACCTTAGGCAGTTCAAAAATCGGATTAACAAAATTTCTTTGGAATCCTTTGGGATACAGGTGACCCGGCATTTAGGCTTCTGCCTGCGCGGCTGCTTCGGTATAAAAAAACCCATCTCTACTACTAAGACTTGTAAACATGGTGTAAACAGGTATATCCTGAAATCTGGAACTTTCGTTTTCAGAAACAACTACGTTTGAATTAACAGATCTAATTTGCTGCAAAGGAGTACGGAATAATTAAAACGGGAATTAAAAATAATGTTCTGCTCATTTGATAAGAAATTGCGACCATGTACGTATAAATACTACTCGAAGTTGTTGCCGCTTAATTTAGAAACACGGATTTGTTATCTCCTTCCTTAATTTGTAAAGCCAAACCTAATATGTGCACATGAATGAAAGATCTAGAGAAGCACCTTGCTAGAGGAAGCGTAGGATTAATACCAAAGAGTTTTTCGGAAACTAAGAACTCAGTTATCTTAGTATTTACAAGAACTATACGTTGTGTAAAGGAAAGTCTAAAGAACGCCCTGTATTATAGTAAACGTCTATTAAACGAGTAAGTACTGCTCATTGGCCGACGTTGCCAATTAACAGCGTCCAGCTGAGACCTGAGGGAGTTGCCGAACTCCTCCTCTCTGATATAGGAACATGTAAGAACAAAATTATAAACTTCCTGAGACGTCGTAGCTTACAGTTAGGGGGTACATAACAATATTGAAGTCGGCCGAGTAATTAATAACGGGTGAGAACATATGCGCTTCTCGAGGAAGTTACTCGCTGCATACAGAAACTTCGATGGCTGGTGATTGAGCATAGGTGTGAAGTGTGTTAGGCCAAGGAGGCAAATACAATCAATGTCGTCTCAATAAGATATTTATTGCACCCTTAAGTCTACCTTAATACTTTCACGATTCACCAGAAGATAGATAAACATGCATTTAAGCAATACTATTAGAAAGGTTGAAGTCTCAGTATTTACTGTTAAGGAGCTGGGGTTTGCCAAACTTTCGTGTGTTTCAGATCTTATATTTCCTCGGTGACCTCCTTCTTCCCAACCAATGACATTTCACTTAAACACATAGACTAAGCTCCAATGACACTCGACGCTACGTCATCGCAGATTTGGATAAAAATGGTATCGAGGTGAGGCTGATAATGTCGGGAGTACAGAACAGCAATGTCCGTCGGGCATATCGTGTTATTGAGTTCCTTTATTAATTATTTGAAACTTTTTGTCCTACATTTCAACTAGAAAGCGTCCGGTAACAATGGTAATGTGCAATATTGCCACAGAGTGACCATGGACACGATTTTTTATGTCAGTTGTGGGGGAGGCATATGAAGGGTGTTATCTGTTCATCTGTAATGGACATTTTCTGTGCTGTTGGAAGAAAGCATTTGAATGAAGTAAATGTTTCGCATTCCCGTTACCAGCTACACGCCGATACCATTGTTATCAACATTTCCGATTACGTAGAGTGTCGTTGGCTCTGAAATTATTTGCTAAGGATCCATCTATTTGAAGTAAAAAACAAATATCTGTTTACACTTTTCCATGTATCGGCCTCTCAGGTGGTGTTGAAACAAGTTCAAAGATTCACGTTGATATTGAAATTTTCAAGGGGTCCTTTTGCAACTTATCCATTCAAAATTCACTAATCTGTCTTCTGGAGAATGCAGCAGTCCCGTCGTGAAGCACTCTTCATTCAAATACTTTTTCCAATAGTACGGAAAACGTTCTTTCCAGATAAATAACAACTGACATAGAAATCGTATCAATGGTAACTCTGCAGCATTACCATTGTTAGCAGATATCTCTTTTATGAATTATATCACAACTGCGCCAGTTCTACAGTTTTTAAATAACTAATTAAGGGACTTAGTAATAAAATATACCTACTAGACATTGGTGTTCTATGTTCCTCAATTACCGTTCTCACTCCAATAAAATTTTTATCCAAATCCGCGACGTTGTAGGGTCAAGTGTCGTTGGAACTTATACTAAGAAGGTTTCTCAGAAAATCTAGAAATTCCCCTGAAAATCGTTGGGTCCTCTCAGAGTAGAACTCCTTATATATCCATGAGACAAGATGATGAGATCTACTGCAAGTCAGTATATTGAGCAACCATGGGTATAATGCAGGCAGACTTCGTACTCCTCTCCCTGGGCACCATCTGATCTCTTCGAACTGCCTCTGAATCTCGGATTTTGTGAGGCGAATGTCAGACGATAAGTATTTGAGATGTGATGATTTATAGAATGTGATTTTTTTCGTTGACCGTGTGGCTTGGATGTCAGTAATTATTAATCTTCGAGGTTACGAAGACATCCAATGACAATAACCCTTGCGTTACTATTGATGACGGTGGTGTAACGGCAGCCTGTCTGACGTCATTCTCCATAATTAGATACTAATTTTCATTTATCCTCGAAAGGCGGACCAGTGCTTAGTAGGGATGTAATCCGATAAAGCACGATGAGCTCCTCAGCTTCCACTAATTACCATAGGAGACCGTGCATGGTTGCAAAGTCCCTTCCGACACCAAGCCAACCTCCTTTGTCAGTATTTACTTATGCCTCCTCCGCTGGGGTGAGTATACCCGCAAAGGAACAGGGTGTAGAAGCAGGTGCAAAGAGTGTTAAAAGGTGTAGCTCCTCTCCTTTCAACCTCATCATCTCCGTAGGAAATCTAAACCGTTAATGGATAACAGAACTCGCTTCTACTCGTACTCTAAAATGCTTTGCTGAAACCAATTTGGATGTATGACGTTAAGTTATCGGGCACAGGAAGCAACAACAATATCGTTATCATTCAACTGTTCCAGAACAAGGTCCAAGGTATGATCTTTGAGGCACCGTACCCAATGAACTGATTCTGCGTGGGACCTATCTACCTACCATCAAAAGAGCGATCCACGAGTGTCGGATACAATGAAAGCGTTGAAAAATACCGTAATGTGTTATCAAATAGATAAAATGTCTTACAATAAACTAGTGAATAGATTAAGCTGCCATTTTGCCTTAGTGATAGGACCAATATACATACATATACAGGGTGGCCCAAGCAAAAGGTCACACCCCTATTTGTGACTATCCTGGTACCTTTTGGGAAAAACGCTCAGACAAGCCAACTTTGATTTACAGGGAGACGTCTCTTCATCTACAGCCGTACAATACAGGGTGATCCAAAAATATGCGTTACATTTTTAAATGGGAACCCCCATTTTTTTTATTTTTAGTAACTTTTGTGTAATAAGGTTTATACCTATCTTCAATTGTTGTGAAGCTCTTTGAGTTTATAATAAAATTCTAGAAATTATGATAATAAGGGATTATATCGTAAAAATAATAATTAATATAGTTCCCATAGTATCAAGACTTTAGTTTAAAATTAAAAACAAGTCTCCGAGTATTAAAAAACAAAAAACAACCCACAGTTTACACGCACATCAAAGTTAAAGTAAAAATTAATTAGCTATGAAGTGGTGTCCATTTACCTCCATGCAATAACAAAGATTTTGTTCGAATCTATTCCTCACATTTTCAAGTATGTCTTGAGTTATTTATCTACATTCAGCCGCAATCTGCTAAGAAAGTTCTTGAATGGAATCTGGCTTCGTACTAAAAACTTGAATTTTCAAATGCCCTCAAAGAAAGTAATCTAAACGACTTAGGTCCGGAGATCTCGGTGGCTACTCGATGGGGCTCGTCTGCCGGTCCACTGATTCGGGAAATGGGTGTCCAAAAACTACATACAAACTAGTGCGGCGGTGCATCATCTTGTTGGAAATGAATGTAATTTTCATTTTATTATTTTATTTATTATTATTATATTTTGTTGGGCCAGTGGCTTGGATGTCAGTGGTTGGTGATGATATATGCAATTAATTTAGCATTGGACAGATACCACTCTCTGGAGTGATACTTTTTAGTTTATATTCGCCCGACAAAGATTTATACCGCCATAATACTAACCTGTGAAATGTTTTGCTCTTTTCAGATACCTAAATTAAATTTATAAATGTAAAAGAATTCTAGGAATTATGAATACAGTAGAAAATGTACTTCTTTTTCTGCTAGCACTATATTCATTCCTTTATTGGTGCTAAATACACTTGCGTGCTTACACAGGTCAAAGTAAAATTTAAAATGCAAAAGTGTAAATTCACAAAAGATTAACGTTTGTTCGAAAGAACGACATTAACCGAAAACTGTAAAAAAAAACAAAATTCAAAATAAATACAAAACTGTAGAACAAACACATCCGAACAAATTAACAAACAGAGTAAAATTGAACAAGCACACTATAACATCATCATTAGAAATCCAAAAAGTTAATATTTATATATACAATGTGTTTGGTCACGACATACCGATATTTAAGGGCGGTATTTTTCAGCTATCTCTATCGACAGATCGATTCCCCTACAATGTCTTACCTCACCACCCTTGAAATGGCAGCCATTTTTACTTTTACGTTACGATTACGCTAGTGCATGTAAAAAAAATGTAATAACTGAGTACATATTTATGTGTCACAGAATGATAAATTTGGTGTAAATTGAACGATAACGTGTTGTCCTAGCGATTGTTAAAACACTTGTATTGATACTAAGTGTCAAACTTTCTTACAAAAAGACAAAAACAGAAAAACACATGCAAGAAAATTGATTATTTTGTGCATTTCCGCACACCATTCAAACTAGTCCGTGAAGCTGTACTTTTTTTGTGCTAATTCTACAGATAACTATGCTATATACAAAATGCCTCCAAATTTGTTACCCTATGTTGGTTATTTTAAGTACACATATTGCTTGCTTAAACATGACGCTTGGCAAGCCTCTCCGATTTAGGTAGCGGACCGAATCCAACATTCCTGACATAGAGATGAATGTATTGAGTGTGTGAGTGAGACAACATCTACCGAAAGGTCTCGTTATCCAGATGGTGACAACCGTTGTCAATGTCATAGTGAGTGTTTTGTAGTATCTCGCCACACGTTGTGATCATACGGCCATTTTGTTACCATTGCTGACTAGTTTCAATATCAATTTTCTGAACGTATTTGAGTTGGAAGTGATTTGTGACTGAACATTTCATTAGTCATGCCTAAGTGTCTACCATGCCAAATCGTCCACGTAATAAATTTTCAAATAACCATGCGGCTGGTATGGTGTTTGTTTATGGAAATGCCGCAGTTGCTGTGAGAGAATATCGAAGACGATTTCCAGACCGAATTACGCAAAATGTTAGGACTTTTGTCTTTACATACCTGAAACTGGCGGAAAATGGGATTCAAAGGCCAGCAAAACCACCGTTATCGGCTACTGTCTCCATAAGATGAAGAAGAGATTCTCAACATGATGACCCGAGATCCGAGAGTTAGTGTGAGGAGGATCGCTGCAAGACTACACTTGTCACATCGGTCGGCTTGGAGAGTCCTTAAGAGAGAAGGTTTACACCCCTATCATCTTAGAAGAGTTCAGGATCTTCATGAGCCAGATTATGCAGCAAGAATCATAGTTTGCACCTGTTTTCAAAGGCAGCTGCGTCAAGACTGCAACTTTTGGCAAAAAATTCTGTGGACGGACGAAGCAAAATTTACGAGGCAGAGGATCATAAACCATAAAAATGACCACTTAAGGTCTTCGGAATACAGTTCGACCGAGCACTTTCCAACAGGAAACGGAGTCTCAGTCGCCCCACTTGAGCTATCTCCAAGGTTAGATGCCCAGGGATTTTTGGAGTTCTTGAAGACCGAGTTTGCAGATCTACTCCATGATCTGTCACTTACCAACCGCCGCAACATGAGTTTGCAGCTTGACGGAGCTCCCGCACATTTTGCGCGGATTGTACGAGAACATTTGAATGGGCATGGACATGTCGTGGACGCACTGTCGCTTGGCCACCCGATCACCCGATTTAATGCCCCTAGATAATTTTTCTGGGCATAATGAAGCAAAAAGTTTACTGTCATATGTCGGCGACATGGGAAGAGCTCGTGGAAAGGATCCATACCGCTGCGAACGGAATTGGAGCTGACTCGGATATAGTCCGCCGCTCAACACGACGCATGGTTTTAAGAGCAACAATGTGCACAACCAATAATGGACGACATTTTGAATAGCTTCTGTAACATTGAACATGTCCAAACTCTTCATGAGAAACATTGATTTGTCATTTTTATGTATAAAAAGTTTGAAAGCAATTTGCATTTCATTACACCCATTTTGACCAATGTAAGATAGCATCTATTACTTAACGTAGAAGAATTAGGATAACAGATTTGGTGTCACTCTGTAGACAACATAGTTAGCTGTAGAATTGGCACAAAAAAGTACAACTTCACCTACTAGTTTTTGAATGGTGTGCGGAAATGCACAAAATAATCAATTTTCTTACATATTTTTTTTTCTGTTTTTGTCGGTTATAGGTATGTTTGACGATTAGTATCAATACTAGTTTTTCAATAATCACCAGGGTAACCTGTTATCGTTCAAATGACACCAAATTTATCATTCTGTGACATTGAGGCCCAATTTCACCAACATTAATATTATGGACCAATGGGCAAATACCTTTTCGAAATGCAATTTGACAGAAGCTGTCAAAGGTCTCTGAATATTACTGACTTCTATTGAAATATTGAATAAAATCGTGAAAATTCGACTGTATTATAAACAAGACCACTTTTTGATTCCAACATGATGCTTTTGTATAGAAAATACAGGACAACTTTTAAGAATTTAGATATATGTTATAGGTTTACATTTAACAATCCGTTATCATGACAGCTGTCAGTGACCTGGCGTGGCTTGTGTTCCTCTCAGGTTCCTCTCCTCTCCCAGAGATAAACCCAGTGATGATAAACCAGTTGGTTCTTTCTTTGCTGAGTTATTGTGTATCTTGTGAATACGGATTACCGTTGTGGATGCTTCCTTTCTTCTTTGTGTTTGGACCGTTTAATACTTTTATTTTTTGTTTATGTGTGGTTGAATTTGAGTGATTACAGCGCTTGTTTATTGCAGCATGTAAGTATAGTGCTATAATCTAGTTTTATAGGCTAAGATGATGGGTACAAAACTTCAGGGCCGTCGACAAGAGAGGAGCTCGTGGCTCAGCAAGGGGGGTTCGGCGCTGAGGGTAGCCCGAGGCTCGCTTACTGAACTGAAGGATAGACGTCCTTAGGTTTGCTCATGTCAAGAAAACTGCCCGAGAATATTTCGGCATGGGGGCTCGAGAATTTTCCGGCATAGGAGCCCGAGCTTATTTCTCAACGGCCCTGCTTATCAAAATATGTTGCTAAAATCATCAATTTTAATATTGTATCACTACAGTATTGCTACATTATTACAACTGCAAAAGTTAAATTTGATTTTGTTTATGTTGTCATGTCTTCTTAGAGCTTAGCGACATTTCTATTTCCTTGAGTCATTTAACTTGAACATATTTTTGTTACTGAATGTTGTTTTTCAGAAACCATGTCTGGGTACCGCAAATGCGCAGTTAGAGGCTGTCAGGGCAGTGTTTTAGTATGGCATAGATTTCCAAATCCGACGAAATTTATGTATGCTTTTGTGCAATGGGTGGATTGTATTGGTAATGAAGCAGTGAGCGATCTAGACCCCATAACTGTTTATAATGGATATAGAGTGTGTCATACACACTTCACAGAGGAAGACAATTATGGTAACAACAGACTTAGGATGGATGCTGTGCCATCACTAAATCTTCCTGATCAACAAATATCCAACACGACTGATGAAATTCTTGGTATGTTGGTTTGTTTTATTTTTAGTATCACCCAATTTTACATATCTCAACTTCAATTACATATATTCAGCTTTCTGGAAACTGTTATAAGTAGTGACTTTCAACAGTGTTTAGTACAAGTGATTGATACTACATAACTATAGTCTGTTTATCAAAGGAAGAGTAAATCCAAACATATACATGCATATTTTACATGACTGGTGAGGCTACATGCACCTTCGTGTTGTCTCCTGCTCCACCCTCCTGGTTTGGCATTGGCAGACAACACAGTACATGTAGCAAGTCACATAAAATATCTGTGAACATTGTTGGGTTTGGTGTCTTTCTTCAATAAACGAAGTATATAGTTAATAATTCCCATTTAAAACTCATTTCAACTCTTTGATGAGAATCATTTATATTTGGAATAAGTTGGACTGAGCTCCAGTTAACACGGGGAATGTTGTAAGGTGAATATTTATACAGGGAAATTAGAGATAACATTATCTTAACTGCAAACATCTCATTGGTAGTTGTTTCAATCATTCCCGGAATGGGCTCCAAAACAGTTTATTGATGATAGCACAGTAACTGTATGAAAAATTATAAAATTGATCATGTAATTTTTTTTGATAGTGTAAATTGTGTGGTTACAGGAAAACCATCAACTTCAGCATCATCACAACAGTTGGGAGAAGTTTGCTCAGTTACCACTTCACAACCAGAAAATCTTGATGTAACTGCAGTAGAACCCATTGAGGAACATTATTCAGAAGCAAGTGAGTAAAGTAATTTTGCATGAATCTCTTAGCCTATTATACCAAGGGAAACACTGTTTTCCAAAAAAAGCAAATCTTAATAGAAGTTCTTCAAAATTGTGAAAGTTTGAAAAGAAAGTTGATTTCTATACATAATAATACCTACTAATAATAATAATTTTAATTTCAGATCACATCAGCATAATATAAACTTTAAACGAAGTTTGTTCAACTTTGACTATCAATCACGGAATATTTTATTGAATTTATTGTCTTGTAAAAATACAGTTGTAATGGATTGTTAACATATATATAATATCAATTTCATTCTTTATTTCAAGGTTCGTCAAGAACAGAATCTGGATTATTGCATAAGGTACATGTAACCAGAGAAACTTTGAACTCACAGGCTGCTAATTTGAACTCGAGGCTAATTGAGTCTACAATTCATAAATATGATAATAGCTCCATCTGGGTCATTATCACAAAATCCATACTATTCCACTAGCAGTTTAATTAAAAATATACTTGAGTAGAAGATTATGATTTTAATATTTTTATATTTGTAGTGTCAGTCATTACTTGAAAAACTATATTTCCGAGATCATTGAACTTATTTTCTTTCAAAATTGAGAGAAATTTGAAACATGTGTTCACGGTGGTGAGAGATTAAAAACGGAGGTGATATCTGATTTTCACTGAGGTGAGATATCACTGAAGAAGGTAACAATTAATGATTAATGATTATATATATATATATATAGCAGCAAAAAAGTAAGTATATTTATTTAGAAATGAATTTTGTACTCCATAAAACATAAAATCAAAAAATAAACGTGATGAGCACACCTAAGGAAATAAAAGCAATGATTACAATTATTAGGTATTAATACAGATTAGGGTAATCAAGGCTATCCAAAAAAATGTATTCATTGGTTTTCTCATTGAGCTCCGGGCAAACCAATGCAACTTGTATATCTGATATATCTATATCAACAATGTCATCTCGTTCTGGAAATACAAATGTTTTCTTTCCAGATATTTTCCTTCCAGTTGCCTTCATGAATTTGACGTTATATTCACCGCTTCCATCAACGCGAAGAACAACAGCAACGTAGTGTCGGATAATCTTCTTTCCAGTTAGTTTTACGAGAACATACATGCCTTCATTGAATGTTGTGGAAATTTTGTCTTTCAAAACTGAAAGTGGGATGTCGTCGGAACTATCACTGCCAGAAGGTGAATAAACATCTTCATAGTGTAATCGGTCACAGTTGCTCATGTGGAAATCTGGAAAACAAAGGGTAATAATATTGAAGCAGTTGAACAGATGTCTACTTTTTACCTGCAGTTGCTGGAAATTGTATTTTGCCCAAACCATAATGCTTGCACTCTTCATCTGCACTACAAGTGATACATGAAAGCCGTCTCATTTGTAAAATGTCTGGAGCATTTATAGTCCAGCATACTTCATGTACTTTCATTGTTCCTCGGAAGACTGGCAGATCATCTGGAACAACATTATCTATCTCTTCGATGTGCTTCGAATTCAAACTAAGGACTATCACTTTTGTCGAATTACTCAGCATTTCTACCAAACTTTGAAGATTAGGAATGTCTCTTCCCACAGCAACTAAACGATCAGCTTCTCGTTTGATAACAGCACCCACCCCATCAGGTGCACCTTTGCCATGACCAGTTTCACTATAATGCCAATACAGATGATTCACAGCTAAGTGTCTTGCTAGAAAGTGCGTCATCAAAAAAAACATTTTTTTATTTTTGTACTGGGTGGATGGACCATCTGATAAGAGATGCACATTCTTTATCCTTGTAATAATTTTTTGAATCTCGGTGATAGCCAACTGTAAGTGAGCGCAAACTGATTGAGGGTCATGTCGTAAGCTGTCTGATAGGGTACAAATAGAAAGCGGCACAGTATTAGACGTTACGGAATCCTTGTAGTATATAACTACAGTATGTAGCGTTATCTGTGCTTTGGAACCTCCAAAATGTGCTGATTGTACCTCTTCATTATATTTGCAGTTATAGTTCTCGGAGAAATCAGCATGTATTAAGATTTCGTCAGTTGACAGTTGTTGTTTTAATTTATCTATGGATCTATATTGATGAAATATATTTCTTAAATGAAGCAAGAATCCATTAAATCCTTGTTTTAGAATACGTACGATATCAGATTTTTTGCAAAGTATTTTATCCTTAACTGTTTTTTTACATGTCTTTTCCTTCCCTTTTATTATCAGTACGTGCTTTTTTGTTAACCACTTTTCGTAAAACGTTTCATCATCTGTATCATAATCTAAAACTTTTATTTCCTTGTGTTTGCATTTTGGACATGTTCTCTCAAGACATTGCTCGAGCAGATAACCGTTATGGCAGGTAAGTGATTTTACAAGATCCTCTGGTGATTTTTCGTTGATAATTTTCAAGTAATATAATTTAGAAACAATAAGATTCATATTTGTATGTAACAAGCACAAACATGTATTTCTTGCTGATACTTTAGGCTGCAGTACCCAAAATGGACGCATTCTACAAAATGTAGTGTATGAAATCATCATCTCCGGATGAGCGCTTCTAAATTTAACGTAAAGGTTTTTCAAGGTGTCATTTAGGTATCTCTTTTGCATTTTGTGTTTTTTGAAAGTTATCGTATCTTTCTTTCCAGGACAAAGCCTACTATTCTCATCTTTCAGGAGAAATGCCCTTACAGATCTGTTAACTTGCAAAACTTTTTGATGCACCATTTGCTTGTTTTTTCTGTTTCCATACAATATAGTGTTAGATGATAGCGATGAAATGAACTTCATGAATCTGTACTTTTTTATGAGAGGCCCCGTGATATTATCAATGAACTTCCTTTTTTGTATAGAACCTCTCTTGCTCTTATAATTTTCTTTTAATTGTTCTGACATAACTTCACTGAAAAGTAATTTTTTTTGACTACTTGACTAACATTTAGTCCAGAAACTAGGCTCTCTACATACGTATGGGGACTTGTCTTATTTTGAATTTTCTTCAAACGCTGTACTTGTTTCTTGTATTTTCCTGCTCTTCTTTCCGCCTCCTGTAATTTAATTTCGAGCTTTTTTATCGTTATATTCAGCTTTCTCCTGTTATTCCTTCGAAGTTTTTCGCCGCACGATACCTTACTTCTGGAACTTGAAGTAGATTGTTTCGAAGTACACGGTGTACGATCTTGATTATCAATTTCTGCAGGTATCTCTTGAACTGGTTGTCGACATGGAGATGATGGAGGAGTTTCTTCAGCTAAAAATCTGTTCAATTTTTCTTGTGTTTTCTTCCTTTCATAGCATCTTTTACTTCTGTCCTTCCATTTCCTTCGAATTGTCCTTTTTTCCCTTTCGCTCATATCAGCAACACCTTTTATTTTACCAGCAGCTTTTCTTGCATGGTATCTTTCCCTTTCCTTCTTTTTTGCCTCTTCATATCTAACTGGATCACTTTTAATCGCTTCTCGTAATTTCCTCATACTTTCCCTCACTATTTTCCGTTTTCCATCGGCGCTTTTAACCTTTGATTTTACAGGAGCCATCGCAGTGAACAGTTCTGTAAATTAAAGCACAAATATCACCTCAGTTACTAAAACCTCACCTCCGTGAGCAGAAATAGTCACGGAGGTGAGGTTCATGGAGGTGAGAAATTATCAGGTATCAAATCATATAAGAAAGTATTTTGAGGTTATGGAAACAACGCCTGTCGCATGGAGATCTATGTTACTTATTGTAAATATTTATAGATAACAGTTAAAAGAAATCAATTTCTTTTAACAAAAAAAAGTGTAAACGGAGGTGAAAACTCATCTTGAACAAACAGATTATCTTACCTTCGAATTGTAAATTCACTAGATAATAACAACAGTCACCAGTAGTTTTAAGCAGACTTGATAAAAAATGGCTGCTAACTCATAGTTTGAGATGCACACACTAGGTGGTGCCGAAATTGAAGGAATTATTATGTTTTCTATAATCACTAACGGAGGTGAGAAAACTATGCGGGGACAATACTTTGACGTAAAATGTAACCTTCCAGGTGATATAAATATAATGTTTTTGATATAGTCCTACTACAACGTCATACGGTGATTCGGTACTGACCGTAGAATTGATTTATCGTTGATAGTTTTTCTATATCAGACGAAAGTATATTTAAATATGGTTCAAGGGACAGTTCACGGAGGTGAGATCTCACCCCTTGTGAATGTAAGAAAAAGGAGAAAAAAAATAAAGAGTGAAGTGACGATAACCTGCTAATGTTCAATTTACTTAACTATAGTCTTTTCTAGCTGTCTACGCTTGCTAGTTTGAAATATAATTTAATTATCCATTAGAGACACGAGTATTCGTCTTCCGTTGAGAATGACCCATCTGCACTAATGTTCCTACATTTACTTTTCGCTACGTTGACCAGCATGGATTGCTGGATGTTTTAACTTCTATAAAGTCAGAAGCATCGTGTTGGGATGGACTTAATCGTAAAATGATACATATCTGCTTACCAGAAATCTTGAATCACATTACTCATATTATCAATGTTTCCTTAGAGACAGGAATTTTCCCATCCTGCTGGAAGGAAGCTATCGTTTTGCCTTTGGCGAAGACAAACAGCCCCTCTGAGTATTCTCAGCTACGGCTCATCAGCATGTTGTGCTTTTTGTCGAAGGTTTTAGAGAAAATAGTCTACATTCAGCTGGCCCACTATTTTGAACAAAACACTATGATTCCTCAATATCAGTCTGGTTTCCGTACAGGGCATAGCACAACAACCGCGTTATTAAACATTACGGATGATATCAAAAATGTAGACGATCAGATACGAACTGCTCTGATTCTGCTAGACTTCTCTAAGGCCTTTGATATGGTACATCATGGTATTCTCTTGGGTAAGCTCAAATTTTAAGGTCTTTCTGACAAGCCACTGCGTTTCTTCGATTCGTATTTGCGCAATCGTACCCAGAAGGGGAAAACAGGTAAGGGACTTTCTTCGGCGAAGATTGTTGCAGCTGGCGTACGTCAAGGCTGTGTTGGGACCATTACTCTACTTAGTTTATACTTTTGATCTGCATACTTGCCTTTAGCACTGTAATACTCAAACGTATGCAGATGACACACAGCTAACTCTGTCTTTTGATTCTTTAGACATGCATGAAGCATCATATAAATTGAACTTAGATCTAGTTAACATTGAAGAGTACTGCAAAAGACATTGCCTGAAAATCAATGCCTCAAAATGGTACCTTCATGGTAATTTTTAATTACTTCAACAATGTCATTTTGGTCTGTGACGCTTATCAACTTTTTTGTACATCGTACTAGATTGATCTGAGAATTTTTAAAATATGTTTGAATAACTGCGCTGAATTTTTCGAAAATTGGATCTTCAAAATATAAACAATATTTGAATTTTTGTACAATGAATTCTTTCACAAATTTAACAATATCTGCTTCAAAATTATTTTTTGACAGTTGAATAGAAATTCGCTGCTTGTTCGTATGTAACTAAATAATTACTGGATCAACTGGTTCGAAATTGACTTCACAAATAATAATTTGATTTTTTCCATAATTTACTGCTGAATCACTGATTGGGATCTCAATCGTGGGGTTTTCAATATTTGAATAGACAGTGTGTCCTGATGAAATATTATCGTTTTCATCAATTCTATCTTAGGCCCGTATGGTCAGTCGTCCCTACAATTGTAGGGCGCCTTTATGGCCTCCTTGATTGTCATAGTTTTCTACTTTTCCGTGTCAGAATTCTATTTTGAGGTTATGTCACAAACATCCATTTGCATCAAATTGTGCTTGCTTTTGAGTTATATCATGTTTTATCAGCCTGGAATTTCCTACAATTTAAAAAGAAAACATATCTTCACAATAGGAGAGCGCTGACGCTGACACGGGATAACTGTAATCTAGAAATTTTTGGAGGAGAGAAAGGAGTATGACAATCAAAAAGGCCATAAACGCGCCCTACAAATGTAGGGACGACTGACGATACGGGTCTAAGTCATTTGGTTGAGGTGCTATCGAATGATTATCGGTTTGATTGGGAATACTTGAAATGTTCGATGGACCTCGTTGATTTTCAAAATTTTCGTTAAACTCTTTCATGTATTGTGCAAGGGGCGTTGGTGCTCCTGTTTCATTAACATTTACTTCTATTCTAGACAAAAAGTCGGCATTTGCGTTAGCTTTACCTTTCCTATATACGATGTCAAAGTCGTGTTCTTCTAGTCTTAAGCGCCATCTTAGTAATTTTGAACTTGCGTCTGAAAATAACCATTGGAGGATTTTATGATCGGTTACAGTGGTGAACTTGCGTCCAAGAATATTGGGTCTAAAATATTTAACTGCATATACAGTCGCTAATAGTTCTTCTTCTGTGGTACTGTATATTGTTTCTGAATCACTTAAGGTTCTTGAGGCGTATGCTATTGGCAAGTCTGAACCTAATTTTCCTTATGATAAAATTGCGCCGATTGCATAATTGCTAGCATCTGTGGTAATTAAAAATGGTTTAGAAAAATCTGGATATTGAAGAATAGGATCATTTGTCAATAAAGTTTTACGAAATTCAAAACATTTTACATAATCTGGATCCGTGGGATTAATAATTGCATCCTTTTTTAATCTGATAGACAGTGGCTTCGTAATCTTAGTAAAGTCTTTTATACATTTTGGGTAATAACCTAACAGTCCAAGAAAGCCTTTGATCTGCTTCTTAGTTTTTGGTATTTTAAATTCTGCGATTGCTCTAATTTTTTTGTGGTTTGGCTTAACACCATCCGTTGTTACAACATGCCCTAAATATGAAACTTCTTTTCTAAGAAATTCTGATTGATCTAATTGTATTTTAAAATTCGATTGACGCAATCGTTCGAAAACTTCCCTATGTCTATATATATATATATTTATATATATTATATATATTGTGTTATGACCTTTTTTTTGCTGTAAGTTAAAGTTGCATAGATTTTACGAATTAGAAGGTTCTCTACTACTTACTCGTTTGCTAGTTCATAAGATACGATATAGATAGATAAGAGTATATGGATCTCATACCCTTGCTAAAATTTATTGTCTATACATTGTACATAGCATTTTCATTCCTGTTTTCACCTGTTGATTCGCTTCCTTCTGGTGGATCTGCCCTATCGAGTCTGAAATACGACTCAATAAGTAACAGATACTCAACTCACACTATTGAAGTCAAATTTTTTTTTTTTTTTTTTTTTTATTACTGGCCTTAGGAGTTCTAGCCTATTCGGCCACGAGAGTGATATAAACATGCTCAAATTTATAATAAAACATATAGATCCGCTGCTAGCAATATTGTATAGATCCACATACATACAGGTAACAGGGCCCTACTCAAAACCAGGAAATTATAATAGAAGAACCAAGATTAGGGAGGAACGGGGATACACGTTTCACGTCAAGGTGCCGGTCATGACGACTTTAAAGACAGACAACACAGGCAACGGTTGGTAGGTTTAATAACAGATAGGCAAAAACACAGGTAAAAATAACTCAAGTCATACGACAATCTCACTGAATTCTAAATTCGTGTAACTCATTAATTATATTTTCCGTCTGGCTCTCTTGAAGAAGTCCCATAGAGTTTTTCGAATTGATGAATTGTGAGTGCTTGCATACAGAAGGGAGGTTTGACTTTGAGGAAATGGAACACCAAGTGTAGCCAGCTCACTCATCATATAAACTGAAGCGGTTGAGTTGAATTTGCATTGGAACAACCAATGATTGATATCATCCCTATTCCCATCACAGCTACATGTATCCGATTCTTCGAGACCAAAGCGGTGCAGGTAAGCTTTTACTGTAGCATGTCCGACCAAACATCTGAAGTACATTGAGTGTACTCTCCTATTGACGTGGCTTCTGAACTCTATTGGGGAGTCAGGGAGGTTTGGATAAATTTTGCAGTATTGGTTATTATTGTTGGTACAGAAATTAGTCCATTCCATTTGCCAGCTCTTTTTCATATTAAGCTTCCTCGACGAGGCTATGTCAGTTTTAGTTACGTATTGTTTTTCTTCTCCGGACGAGGCGGCTACCTTAGCCAGTCGATCTGCCATTTCATTCCCCTCAATTCTTGCATGACCTTTTATCCACATAAATGCCACCGATTTCCTTAGTTGTCTTAATTGAGACTCCTTCTCCAGTATTGAGACGATGGTTTTGTTGTGGTATATGTGAAAAGGCGCATTTTGTAATGCGCGTATAGCTGATTGTGAGTCTGACATAATAATGAATTTTTGGTATGACGGACGATTGCAGACTACCCACTCAAGAGCCAGATCTATGGCTGCTAGCTCAGCGGTGAATATAGAGCAGATGGGATCCAGTTTATACTTTAGAGACACTTTCTCGTCTTCTATAAATACAGCACACCCTACGCCTTGCTCAGATTTGGATCCGTCTGTGTAGATTCTACAAGGAGTCACAAATTTTTGTAGTAGATCGTGGAGTAATTGCTTCATGATGGGAGGATTTTCAGCAACGGTGATGTATGTCTCTAAATTTGAGAATGAAATATTGTATTGAGACTTGAAAAATGGTATATTATCTCCTTCTATGTTGTACAGAGAGATGTTGGGGTATGCTTCAGCAAGTGTAGGAGAGTTTTTATTTTGCCACCATGGAAGCGTCAAGTTGAGGGTGGTTAGTTGAGCTACTTTTCTTGTGAGTGCAGTTTGGTCATTGAAGCTGCATTTTATAATGAACTTTTCTGCTAAGAATAACCTTCTCAAGTGTAATGGAGGTTCCTGACACTCTGCTAACAGAGTAGCTGTTGGAGTAGATTTCAGAGCCCCCAAGGCTAACCTTAGACCTTTATACTGTAGCCTATCGAGCTTGGCAAGGCGAGTCTTCGTAGCTGAACCATATAAGAAACATCCATAGTCTAATATCGATCTTGTATAGCATCTATAGAATAAGATATTTATTTTGGGATCAGCTCCCCATTTGTACCTGTTAACCGCTTTGAGGATGTTCAGGCTTTTTTCGCATTTGACAAGACAATTGTTTATTTGGTAATCCCAAGTCAGTTTGGTGTCCAGCGTGATACCCAAATAGGTGTAACTACTGTGAACCGGGATCGCAACGTTGGCCAATGGCAAGATGGTACATACAGGTAAACGGTGACGGGAAAAAAATACGACGGCAGATTTTGAGGGGGATATGTCAAGACCCTGGTTGAAGAAATAATCGTTGCAACTATGCATTATAACGTTGAGCATATCAATGCATTGTTGATACACTTTATTCTTAACATAGAAGCAGAAGTCATCGGCGTATTGCAAGACACTGCATTCCAACCCCGCAGTATGTAGGTCCTGAGTATATATGTTGAAGAGAAGCGGGCTTATAACGGAACCTTGTGGGAGGCCCTTATGTACTGTTCTCGGACCAACGACTTGATTGTTACATCGGATATAGACCTTCCTGTTAATGAATAGATTGATTAGGACACATGCGTAGCTCTGAGGTAAGTTCAGTCTAAGCAATTTATCAAAAAGTATCTCGGGTATGACATTGTCATAGGCACTGGAGATATCTACAAAGAGAGATGCTAGGTAGTTATTTTCAGAAAAGGTTATCTGTATATCGCTCACTAGATGCGCTACGCAATCGACAGCCCCTTGTCCTCTACGGAAGCCAAACTGTGATGTTGGGGGAGTGTTGTTGCTTTCCAACCACCATTCAAGCCTTGCCTTCAAGATCCTTTCAAACGTTTTCAAAAGGCAAGACATTAGAGAGATTAGTCTACAGGAATTGGGGTCGCTTGCTTTGGGAATCGGAATGATGAAAGCGGCTTTTAGGGCATCGCAGTTTTCTCCTAGGATAAGAATACGGTTATAGATATTGCATAGAAAGTCTACAGCGACCTGCGGTAAATTTTCTATCATAAGGTAGTTGATACCATCAATTCCTGGAGATGTCAGCTTGGAGACCTTAATGTTTGCTTTCAGCTCTTCTGACGTGATTTGTGACAAAAGGAAGTGCTGTTCACTATTACTCTGCGGAGAGAAAAAAGGACAGGAGGCATACGGTGGAGCTATCTTGTTTAGAAGTGCTTCTACACTAGATGCATCCTGTCTATGAAACTGTTTAGAGTTTTGAATTTTGTTGACCCGTTTCCAGATACTTGACGGGGAGGACTGTCTATTTAGGTTGCTGCAGAATTCAGCCCAACTAGATTTTACTTTTGTTCGGAATGACCGCTTACAGACGGCATCAGTTCTTTTATATTCCAAGTAGTTGGCAAAAGTGAGGTTCGACCTGTAGGTTTTAAAAGCGTTTTTCCTAACATTAACTAATGAAGAGCACTCGTCATCCCACCAGGGAGGAGATCTAGATTTGTTAGAGAAAGGTTTCAGAATTGTGCATGCTTGGTTGGCTGCGTTTGTGATTGAGCTTTGTAAAAAGACGATCATGTCATTAGTGTCCACAAATGTGGGCAAACCAGAAAAATACTTTATAATTTCTGTACGGTATAAGACCCAGTCAACATTTTTCATGGACCATTTGGAGGTCGGAGTTATGGGAGTGTTTTCTATACGTATATCATTGAAAGTAATCTTGATAGGAAAGTGATCGGAGCCGTACGTATCAGGAAGGGTAGACCAGGCGAAAGAAGAACATAGACCTGAAGATAGGATAGTTATGTCCACGACAGATTTAATTTGCCCTGGTGGGGTAATTCTTGTAGCTGAACCATCGTTGACCACTACAAAGTTTTGGAACGAGTCTAGTGCTTCTAGCACAGTATTACCTTCAGTAGAGCTTACTGGAGAACCCCACATACCATGATGGGCATTGAGATCCCCTCCTATGATACATTCGTACTTTATTTGTTTAAAGATATTTATGTAATCTGAAGCTAAGGCCTTAACATTTGGTGGTCTGTACATACTAACAACGGACAACTTTCTACCGTCATTGAACACGTTTATACCACATATCTCAATTTTTGAGTTGAAATTATTCGTGAAATTTATTGGTTCAAATTGAATAGATGCCGAGACAAAAATTGCAACCCCCCCGTAACCATCATCTCTATCTTTTCTAATAATATGAAATTTTTTAAAATTCGTATTAAACGACTTTTTGTACCAAGTCTCCGATACCAGGGCGATATCGAAGTCTTCTTCCACCTGTAGTTGTTCGAGTGAGTTTTTATTAGCACGCAAAGATCTGGCATTCCACTGAATGACCTTCAACCTTCTGGGAGCCATGAGCTAAGCGAAAACTTTTGCTAGGATGTTTTTAATTTTAGTGTCCAGTTCACTTTCACAGTTTGCTTGTGCTGTGTCATTAAAAGGTGTTTTTTCACTGATGTAATCTTGTAAACATTGCTGCAAGAGTTTTTTTATTGCGGCGGTTAGCTGGTTAATCAGCTGGTCGGACTCAGTGCAGGATTCCTGTGCTTCAGATTGGAAAACAGGCCCAGCACAAAATGAAGAATTATATTCTCTACGGATGGGAGCGAAATTAGGAGAAGTATCCCTGGTTTTTCTTTTTTTGGGAGGATTCGCAAAAGGGGATGGTTGAGGGCTTGAAGCTGCTTTGTGACTTGGTTGTTGAGTGGGAGAAGAAGTGGATTGAGATGAAGAGGTTAGAGGGGGAAATTCTATATCTGAATTTATTAGAGGGGCAAATCTATTTTTTTGAATAATACTAGTATAGCACGGATTATCAATGACTTTCTCAGCCTCTTTAAATGAAATATTCAGATTTGCCATAGCCTCCTTAGTTCTTAGCTGTTTTTTGTACTCAGGACAGTCACGAAATGTTGAATCATGACTGTTGTTTTTGCAGTAAACGCAGTATACGTTGCAAGCGTGATTATTATCTGTATCTGCAGAACCGCACTTTCTACACCTTCTACTACTCTTACATTGAGATGCTGAATGCCCGTATCGCAAGCATTGGAAGCATTGCATAACTGGGCTAATATACGTTTCAACCGGGCATCTGACTTTGTTTATGAAAACAAATTGTGGCAGCAGCTTACCTGCAAAAGTGACAACTACAGTTTGTGTAGGAACCCGGAGAGAAGATTCTCCATTATTAACGGTTCTAGTCATTCTGTACGCTTTTTTCACAAGGATGTTAGATTTTATGATATTAACTAGAGAATTTTCATTAATAGCCGTGTCAACACCTCGTATTAAACCACGCTTCTCTGTAAGGTGGTTGGGAATGTACGCTACAAGATTATTAGCTTCAAATAAGGAATCTTCTATGAGTTTATTGGCAGTATCACCCGAATCAAGTTCAATTTTTATGCGATTACGACCTACCGTGCTAATTTCTAAAATGTGTTTTTCATATTCAGCTAATGCTGCTAATTTTTCTCCCAGCTTCATTGGGTGAAGTCGACCCAAATTTAAGTCAACGTGTTCTACAAATACAAAGTACGGGCCTGTGTCACTGTTTCTAAATCTGTTGTCCGTATTTTTTGGGCGACTTTTTCGCGATATAGCCGTATCAGCAGAGAGAACATAATCGGGTTTTTCTGTAGATTTGCTAGTGCATGCAGTATCATTCTTTATAGGTTGTATAGGGGTATGTATGTTGTCATGATCACTATCAACGAATATAACATCTTCGCAATACACATTGCTAGGAATTTGCTGCGGACTATCTTGCGTCAGAGGCGGCGGATCCCCGCCGCCTGGAATGTTGTAGCCACCAGACATCTGTTTACACAGAGCTGGGGCAAAAAATCTGCATGCGACCCAGGAAAAAAAAAGGAATAAAGTCTACTTACAGTAATTCAGCAAGGAAAGTATGTGTGTAAAACCCAAACCAATAGATAAGAAATCTGTAATTGATCCGCACCACGCTCTAAGGAGACACGACCATATACGACCTATCCGGTGAAGTCAAATTACTTGTTTCCTTTCATAACTTAGTGCCACTGAAGCCATCCTAGTCATTGTTTACAATTTTATAACCTTAATAGCAATGAAGTTTGCGGACAGGTGTCAAGTCGGCTGTCACTGTCAAAGGTGTGAATGATAGCATGTAAACTGGCGTGGAAATGACAGGCTCGAGATGTGCGCAAGAAGTAAAAAAAAGAAGGGATCAGCGTCTGTTACGCAAGGACGGATATGGTACCGCAAAATAGCTGAAAGAGAACTCTTCACAATTCCAAGTGCTATAGGCGCACCACCAGTATTGTGGGATTATTAGTATTGGGAGATTTCCCTCTACACAAAAGGCTACCCTACACCCTAGGTAGGTAGCTTACCTCTTTTTCGATGCCTTTAGCTGATGCTAGAAGCACTCATGTAGTGCCTGATTAATTGCTTTGAAGTGCATGTAGCTTATGCTTGACTGTTGTCCACAGGCCTTTTTCGTTCTTTTTATTCTGTTTCTTCTTCACTTCGTGTTTTGCTTCCTGCTGCATACCTACATTTGACCATCTGAGGGCTGGTTGACCCCACCAGGTGATTCCAGGGATTGCAGGTCAGATTAGGCTTTAAGGTTTATTTATGTAAAACTTCAGGTTCCTGGGACAGCTGGAATATAGAGCACCCGATTTGTTGTTGTAACATCCATTATGTTAAGATCACTAGTTTATGTTTCACCATGCAGTGCGCATACTTACCATAGGCATATCTGCCCCCCCTTTCTGTAGTAACACATCACCTTGCCCAGCAGGTTGTGTAAAATGAGACATAGCATATTCGAATGTAAGTGTTACGACTTCGTGTAGTCCTAGGAAGTAACCCATAAGGTAGCCGTCCTCTCTTTTGTGAGATTCTTGTACATAAATATAACGTTTTTTCTTTTGTCCCGTGGAACCACGAAACTTCATACAGAAACCTGAAGCTAAGTCTAGTGTTGAGAAATATTGGCATCGACCTAATTTATCTAATAAGTCTGTTAGGTTCGGAAGGGGGTAACGATCTCCTAAGGTTTTTTCGGTCAACTTTCTGTAGTCTATGACTATTCTCCACTGTTTTGACCAGAAGCGTCTAATTTTTTCGGTATAATCCAGATCGGTGATGACGATGCTGAAAAACTTTCTCTGATAATTTTTTGATCAAGTATTGACTGAATTTGCTTTTGTACCTCTTTTCTGTGAATTTCAGGATATGTATAAGATTTAGTGTAAATAGATATTTAACGTATGTGATGCTTTATTTTTCTAGTAAAAGTCAAATAATGTCCATCTATATGGAAGATGTCTGAATATTCACTTATCAGCTTAGTAATTGCTTCTTTTTCTTCAGAATTCATGTGCGCTGTCCTAATTTTGGAAATATCGAATTTATATTTTTGAAATATCAAGGAATTAATAATTGGTGGATCAGAATTTTTTGAAAATTCGTAGTCTTCAAAATTTTCTACATCAATTGGTTGAGATATGTCGAGAGAGATGAACTCTTCGGATGAATTCAAAATTGTGCAAATTGTTTCATAATTATTTACTACAACGAGACATTCTGGGATTTCTAAACTTGACAGTTTCCTGTATGGAATAATAGCATTGCCGTTTTTCACATTTTTTACGTTAATCTTGATTATCTGCTCTATTCGAGGTGGAACAGTAATGACGTAAGTTGTATTTGTATTGACTTGGTGATACTGTAAGGGTATTTGTGCTGTGGGTGTAATCAAAATATCATTACTTAAATCAATGTTAGCGTTCAATACATCTTTTAAATTATCTAATCCTAATAGGCATTGAAAATGCTCGTGGAATCTGAATAAGTGAAATTTCATAAGAATATTCGGATTTTTAAAAATTTTTGGACAAGGTATCCTCATGCTATATTTTCAATAGATGAACTATGTGCTGAAGTGATTTGAAATGGATCTTTCCTTATATATCTTGGGAATAATGTTTTCACAATTTCAGGATGTATGAAAGATTTCATACTTCCCGTGTCAATGAGTAGTTTGAGATTATACTCTGGAAATGTTATGTATGGCAACTTGCTAAAATTATCAATTACACTCATTATTTCAATTGAAGTCGGTTTGTCGCTCGAGTCATTGGTTCCGAGGCTTCTTCGCCTAAAAAATCTTCGGAATTATTTTCCTCAGGATATTGATTTTCATAATAATTTTCATCGTTTCGAAGTTCTACCACTGGTGGATCTTGTAAATTAAATGATGGCTCTGAGATCACACTTGGTCTTTGCAAATTTCTGTTTTGGAAATGTTGATGTTGCTGATACGTATGACGTGTGGACGTACTCATTGGAGTAGTTTTGGGTAAATTCTGTTGATTGACCTGATTTGGCCTAAAGACGTTAGTGTTGGAATAATTTGGTTTAATTTGATTAAAATTATTCGGTCTAACTTGATTAGCTTGACCAAATTGTCTTTGTAAAAATGGTCGTTGTGGAATATTTTGGTACTGACTTCTACAAGTACTGAAATTATTGTTTGTAGTGTGGCGAACTAGTTGTTGCGCATTATACCTGTTGTTGTTCTTATTCTTATCTACCTGTTTTATGGTGTTCTAGTTGGAAATCGTTTGTTAGTATGTTTAGAGCTTCATTCAAGTCTTGAGGATTCTTTGTCCTCATAAGTGAACCAAGAGGCTCCTTTAATCCTTGATTGATACTTGTAAGTTTAGTAAACTATGTAACTTGTTATAAAATTGAAAGGGATATTCATTGCTTTGTTTCAATTCACAAATTTCTATATTTAACGTGAAAACATCACGATTGTCTTGATAAGTGTTCAAAAGTGCATTTTTCAAATCTGCCCAATTACTTATAATCAATAAATCTAGGTAACAGCCTTGTTGTCCATGAAATTAGGGTATCATGTTAAGATACTCCGGGCGTAGTGTCATATTGGACTGGTTTGATTGATTTGTGTGATTCTATTAATAAACTAGGCCTCAATTGTATATTTTTTAACCTATGACTGATATGTTCCGTATCCGTCTGTGAGTCCGAATCAGATTCGCTCCCTGAACCTCTTAACAGCTCTTGATTATTTTGACCCTTGTAAGGCATTGGTACTTACAGTAATAATCCAATCCGTCCCATTCCTGTATGCCTCAGTGCTGTGAGGATTCCTATCTTCGCACAGATGTCCCTTCTGTTTGGTCGTCTGGGATGACCACCACTTGGATAGATTGCTGTCTTCTATCGGTTTCTCCATCGGGTAGCACCCCAATCTGGTTTCGTTGATTACGATCACGAATTCGATATCCCGTCGATTCACGTCCGACCAATCGGGATTGGTTTCGTAAGCCAGCTAATCGTTGAAACGAAATCGAATAATGTCCCTTTTCCGACTGACTGCGCCACTTAAATAACTCTTCTTTTCGAAAGTCTTTTCAAAAATTTTAATTGTGAAAAAACCGAGTACAGATAGGTGTTCGTCGATTGAACTCTGAATCGAGACTGTTTTAAAAATACGTTATACAATGCAAAGGAAAGGACAAATTAAATATAAAACTATTAACTGATGAAACATGAGTCGCAGTGAAAAAGTGCTGAATGGGCTTAATCTTCTTTAAAGGCTGGTACATAACTTATATACAGATGGAAGACAAATTATCCCCAGGTTGATGAATGCCTCCCTACATGGCTGCATATAACTCAGACCTGCGATGACTCTGGATGCAGCGCCTTTGTATGCATATGCACAGAATGACCGCAGTTAAAAAGTGCATAAGACATTCTTGCGAAATAAATGGTCTTGGGTAGTTCCCTGAGAATACTGTTACATGTTCCTTCCAAGTCATGTGTGTATCAACACTGACACCCAAAAAATTTACTGTGTCTACGGTATTGATGTTATCGTGACACAAACTTATTACGATGGAATGTGTCTTCGAAGCATTAAGTATCAGTTTATCTGCTAAGAACCAATTTTCTAAATTTATTGTCTATTCAGTATTCGCAGAGAGAAGTAGATCAATTGATTTGCTACTAAAAAGCAGTGTTGTGTCATCGGCAAACAGTACAAGGTTGTTGTTTGTATTACAATTAGGAAGGACATTAATGTACCTATATTAAGAATGAAATTGGACCCAGCGCAGGGCCTTGTGAGACGCCACATGAAACTATCATTGTACTAGAGGTAGTGTTGTTGAAGGTTACAAGCTGCTGCCTGTTACTCGAATAAGATAACAAAAGTCAAAAGCTATTTCTATGGAACTTATAATGCCGACAATTTTTGTAGAAGATTGTCATGTTGGACACAATCGAAAGCCTTAGTAAGATCAAAAAAAATTAGCTAAGCAATGAGCACCACTTTCAGAAGCTGCACTTATTTTCTCAACAAAGCTGTCAATAGCTAGAGAAGTAGACTTACCTGATCTGAAACCGAACTAACAGTCAGTAAATAGGCTATTGCTTTCAAAATAGTCAATCAACTTATCTTGCAAAAGAATGTCAAGTATCTTAACAAGTTAGGGGTATAAGTGAAATAGGTCTATAATTTGAAAGATCACTGGTAACGTCTTTTTTAAAGAGCGGGATAACTTTCTACACTTTAAGAATATTAGGAATTATACCATTAAATACCAATTAAATAATTTTGTTAATTGTATAATAATGAGGTTTTGAATGATTGTAATAATTTTCGCATTGAAACCGAAAACATCAAAACTTTTAGATTTATTTAATTTATCTAATGCTGCCCTGACTTGATTGTAAGTAACCTCTTTAAAAATAAAACCTTCTGTATGAGTTAGCTCATGCAAATAGCTCGTAGGAGTTGAAGCCGAAAATGGAATTTAATCTACTAGAGTATAATAAAGATTGAAGTAAGATGCGCTAAGCGTCGTACATGTGTGTTGGCTTTTCATTGGTTTGTTGGTTTTAATATCATTCCATACAGCTTGTTGTCTATTCTTAGCATATTTAATATGACGATCATTAGCTTGCTTTTTGGCTTGATTTATCGCACGTCTATATTGACACTTGTATAAGTTGAGATAATCTTTTTTAACAATTGGAGGATGAGATTTATATAGTTCTGACACAAATTGGTATTGCTCTCTCATGCGCTGAAAATTCAAGTTGAACCAAGATGAATTAAAAGTAAGACTATTTTTGAGAATTTTAGAGAACAGGAATATTTCTGTCAATTTCATCATCCAAGGTAGTGACGAATTTTTTGACTATACATTCAATAGACATATTACGATTCTCGACAAAGACCTAATTTATGTGCTACTATTATGTAAATTGAAAAGACCAATGTCGGTAATTGGACATTAAAACTTTTAGATGTTGATGATACGGCTTATATCCTATGGAGAAGTCAATTGCTAAATGATCTGAAAAACAGGTGTCAAAAAAGGTTGAAGATTTCTCAGTTTCTGGGCAATTCGTAAATATATTGTCGAGGCAGTTAGCCTTACGAGTTTCCACAAGCACCATAGCCTCAAGCCCATAGCTTTCAAACAAGTTCACTACCTGTAATGCTTAATATTGATTTGTATTGAATTTAACGTTGAAGTCACCAGATACTATAATCAATTTATTGTTATTAATCTTATCTAGCAGTATCGATAATTTCAAAATGAAAGAATCAAAATCACCATCACGGGATCTGTAAAACGAAACCAGTTCATCACCAATAATAACACCAGCTAGTTCAAAGTTTAGTTCATCAGATAGACTTAAGATATCCATGGGAAGGGATTCAGCAGCAAATGAATCATGAATATAAATTACCACACCACCTCATATCTTAATTTTCCTACAAAAAACTAGAAGCACTAATGAGCAGACAGCTCAATTCATCCGGTTTCAGCCAATGTTCATTTAAACACAATTGAAGTTGTATATTCCTTGGATATTATGGTGTAATAAATTAATGATCTCTAATGCCTGATTCACTTAACATATCACAGTTCTGCTCTAACCGTGGTCCTCAGCGGTCGTGTGGAACAGCCGAAGTGAAGAGACTTTTTTTTGTGGTCAAGTGAAAAAAGACAATTGTGTGTTTATGCGAGAGATTTCTTGGTCAAGAACGGAAGGTCGCTCCGAATAAAAAACAAAACAATGCTGCCAGCTGGTAATGGTACAGCTATATCAGCAATCCGTTCAACCCACATATGAGTTATGCAGCAGCGACATCAGGATACCAAAACAACATCCAACAAGCAGAAGAACAGGCAATGTCCCTGAGCAAATCTCTCCAAGAGTTCAAGGTGATGTTTGATCAGCTTATACAGCAAAACAGCATTTTAAACATCTACACTGTTGAATAAAATCCATAATAGCTAAATTCTTGAAAATTGCATTGTGGAAAGCCAACGGTCTTCTGCAGCACAAACAAGAAGTAAAATTGTTTCTTGAGCAAAATAGGGTGGATATTCTTCTGGCGAGTGAAACACGTTTTACTGATAAGCCTTATTTCAATATTCCACATTATCCACAAAACCTATCATACCAATCACCCTGATAATACTGCGCATGCTGGAACAGCGATCATAATAAAGTCCAAGATCAACTACTACGAGTTGCCAAAATTCGAGAAAGATTACCTGCAAGGTACAGCAATTAGTGTACAAATGACATCTTATCAGTTAGCAGTCGCTGCAGTATATTGCCCGCCCCGTCATAACAATAAGGAAGAAAATTTCTCAGAATTCTTCATATCCCTAGGCTCCAAGTTCATTGCCGGTGGTGATTACAATAGTAAACATACTCTCTGGGGATCACGTTAGATTACACCTAAAGGTAGAGAACTCGCCAAAACAATACAAAAAGGAAACTACCATTACCTGTCCACAGGATCGCCGACATATTGGCCCACAGATCCACAGAAAGTACCAGATTTTTTCATTGCTAATGGAGTATCCCACACGTATACGGATGTTTCACCAAGCTACGACCTCTCATCAGACCACTCCCCAATAATAGCAACTATAAGCTCTTCAACTATATTCAGACCACCACCTCCTAGACTACATAACAAATCTACAAGCTGGAATAGGTACAAAGAGCAGATAAATGAAATGATCAATTTGGATGTGACTCTAAAGACACCACAGGATATCGATACAGCCCTGTCAAACTTCATTGAAATATTAGTACAGGCAGCATCCCAATCTACGCGTCACCAAAGTCCTGAACAACAAAAAGCCAGCATCCCGGACAAAATAAAAAGGTTGATAGCTGTAGAAAGAAAAGCTAGAGCAGTATGGCAACGAAACCATGCACCTACAGACAGAAGAAAGTACAACCAAGCTACTGAGAAGTTGAAGGGTGAGATGATATTTCCATACAAGAGTATGTCACAAATCCTAATAAATTTTACAATTCGATCTGGAGACCGATAATATCTTCGAATAAACCCAAAACACCAGTGTCGCCTGTGCGAAGACAGACAGACAATGCTCCAAAATAATGGGCGCGCAGCGATAAAGAAAAAGCAGACTTATTTCAACAATACCTGGCTGATGTATTTACTCCTAATGACGATATACCGGATCAAGAAATAGTCGAACAGCTTACCAACTTACCATCCCATTACTCATCAATCAAACTGCTCACTCCAAAACAAGT
This sequence comes from Acanthoscelides obtectus, assembly GCA_963669975.1. Taxonomy (NCBI): domain Eukaryota; kingdom Metazoa; phylum Arthropoda; class Insecta; order Coleoptera; family Chrysomelidae; genus Acanthoscelides; species Acanthoscelides obtectus. The sequence goes on along the minus strand of CAVLJG010000003.1, from coordinate 69,189,079 downwards.
GAAAACTGAAATAAATAACCTATTTATCAAAAAAGCACCTGGTATTGATAAAATCACACCAAAAATGATGAAAGAACTACGAAACAAAGCAATACTGATGTTAATGTACATATACAACGCAATCCTCAGACTCAGTTGTTCGCCTGAACAACTGAAGACTGCAGATATTATACTTATACCAAAACCAGGGAAGGACCAAAGAATAACTTCATCCTATCGACCAATAAGCTTATTATCAATACTATCAAAGATTCTGGAAAGATTACTGCTACGTAGGATTAATAACGATTTGCCAGAAAAAAACTGGATCCCCAACCATCAGTTTGGATTTCGGAGTGAACACTCTACCATACAGCAATCACACAGAATGGTACAAACAATTAATTCAGCACTAGAAAATAAACAGTACTGCACATCAGTATTTTTGAATGTAAGTCAGGCATTTGATAAAGTTTGGCATGATGGTCTGCTGTTTAAAATAAAAACTGTACTACCCATAAAATACTTCTAAATGTTGAAGTCGTTTCTAAGTCAACGTAAATTCCGAACTAGAGTAAATGAACAAACATCGAATTTCCATCGTATCAAATCAGGAGTTCCCCAGGGCAGCGTTTTAGGACCAATGTTGTACACCTTGTTCACCGCAGATCTTCCCATTTCCCAAAATACAGCCACAGGAACATTTGCCGATGACACAGTAATCCTTGCCAGCAACAGCGATTCAACGTTAGCTTCGAATTCTCTACAAGATCATCTAGAAATGGTGGAAACATGGATGAAGAAATGGAAGATAAAAATTAATGAAAACAAGGCACAGCAAGTAACCTTCACACTACGGAAAGGGAACTGTTCACCAGTATATATTAATAACACAACTGTTCCCCAGTCCATTTCAGCGAAATATCTTGGGCTCCATATGGATAGCAAACTGACGTGGAAACAACATATCATTAAAAAAAGAAAACAAATAGACTTGCGTGTGAAAGAATTATCCTGGTTGCTTGGGAGTAGATCCAAATTATCTCTGTCAAATAAACTTCTGCTATATAACACCATCATCAAGCCAATATGGGCATATGGAGCAGAACTATGGGGCTGCGCAAGTAAATCTAATATTCAGATAATCCAGAGGAGTCAATCGAAAGTACTCCGTATGCTAACTGATGCCACTTGGTATGTGACCAATGATACAATCCACAGAGATCTCAATGTTCCATTGGTGAAAGATGTGATTCGAGAGAGGAGCAAGAAACACCACAGAAAACTGGAAAATCACAGTAATACATCATTACAACCTCTATTAGAACCCCATAACCGTAGACGACTTAAGAGATATTGGCCAGCAGACCCACTTGATGTTTGAAGAGGTCTCATCACTGGATGGGACTTCATCATGCCACAACTAGTGCTGTTAACAGTACTATGGACAGCAGATTAGCTTATAGAATTGTTAATTTCTGATTGCTAATAAAGGATTGATTAAAAAAAAACTTAACATATATTTTTCATTATAATATTAGGGCGGGGAGTACAATTACCCTTATTGTCATTGTTTTCGTCATAAAAACTATTAGGTAATGCTAAGCGTTTTGGAAATCCGCCAGTACTACGTTATTTGTTAAGAAAATGGAGGGTTATTGTTCTCAGTATCGGTTTTTCATCCAAATTGTAGGCCATCATTACAAATGTCTCAATGCATTTGCGAGCTGAGTACCGAATGGTCATATCCCCTATGAAACTAATAGATACGTCAGGTATAATGTGTTTGTATCTAACTATTGAGCAACGGATATATGCTACAATCGCCCTATCTGAAATCAGAATTACATAAAATAAGCAGGTTTGTAGTTTTTCCTAATGGTAAGGCATTTCTAAGACAATTCTTCATAGACATGTGAACTAATGTTTTTTGCATGGGACATAATCACATAATCATTTTGACCATGGGCGATAGTACTGGGAAAAAGTTGTTTTGTCAATTCATCGATTTCTATATTCGGTTTTACAACACCTTTTTATTAAGCTCCCTCAGATCGCCTGCGTTTCCTCTCCAGTTTTTCTATTTCTTCCTTAGAGTTTCGAATGTTTTTTTCAAGCGTGTCATTTAATTCCTTGATTTTCGTAATTTCAACATATTTTCGATTTGTTTGTTCTTTTTGTCTGTTGAAATCCTCTATATATTTTCTCTCCTTCTCTATGACCTCATCTTCAAATTCTTTCGACTGATTCTTATCCCTTCCAACCTGTTCCTGTCTACTCACATTTTCGCCAGTCAGCTCTTCTATTGTTGTTTTAATCTTGAGATACTCCGTCAAAAAATAGTTTTCAGCTTCATCCTTTAACGGTTCTACTTCAACGATCTACTGAATGACTGAACACTTGTAAGGCTATAAAAAATAGCTTACATCGATAAAACGCTACCTTGGTTATACGAGGCTGAAAACTTATCAGCCATTGCTTATCTGTAATCCCTTCCGCGGCCTCCATCTATGGTTAAAATATTTCCCTCTTCCGGTAGAACAATTACATTCTTACGAGCTGAATCTGCCCTTGAACACCCTGTAAACCAATATGCCATGGTAGCATTGCGGCATGAGCCATTAATAGGTAGGAGGAAGTCGAATTACCGGAGTTATCGCGGTCGGATGCGTTTCCTTGGTGGTAAAACGCAGCTCAGGATGCCAAATTAATACACGGTGTGTACGACAATATAGCACCCAATACATTGAAGGACAAATGAGCAATACCAATGAACTTGAAAACAAAAATACCCAGTAGATGGTCCTAATAAATTCTAATATAGAATGTTGTAGTACCAACTCAAATGGAGTATGTCATAAGTTTGACTTCCTTTTAAGTAACATTTCTTTAAACTGAGATCTTCGCTTCCTAGTATTTTAGGACAAAGTGATTTTCACTTTCAAGAAGTAGACCATATATCACATAACGAGCTTCAGGCCTCAAACCAAGTAACTTATTTGGAAGGCGGGTTCGGTAACGTGCACTTCTTTGAAAAGGACGATAATGTTGTTTCAACAAACTAAGAAGCACATGGAGATCATTGAATAATACATAATACCAAAAGTTAAAAAATTTCTTCGTTTTCGGAGCATACTACAAATATACCCATTTTAGCTGGAGGAGTATCTCCTCTATTATGTTTTCTTTGCATAAATAAAACTGCTTTATTTTAGCTACCCCTTATTTAGAGGTAAGGCTATAATTTTTATTTACTCCTACAATAATTGGTTGTCTTTGTTCAGTGTTGGAAATAAATCGGTAACTAATTAAATAAATAGATACAAAAATGAATGAACGAATAAATAAACAAATGAATAAATAAATAAGTAAACACAACGGTTCTTCATCAAGTCATCTTGTACGGACGCTAATATACTGTTCTTGCATAGTTGTACAGACATGATCCAGTACACACTAACGCAACGCAATGTGGTCCACACGGCTTTTCTGGTTGCCAAGCCTCAAAGCTGTTACAATCTGCCAAAGCTTTCTATGCCACGTGCTGTAAGATTTTAGCTTTACAACTATAAGGTTGAAAGATTACTAGCTGGAAAGTACTTTATAGGTGCTCTTACGTATTCTAAAGCGGTAATATGTTGTATGTTTCCGTAGTTGACATTTTTAAACAATTGCTACTTCAGCTGAAAAAAACTAAAATCAATTCACTAGGCAGCGAATTCTCATTCACGAAAAGCTTCCCTCCGAAAAGCAAATTGAACATCCCAGAACATAAAGCTTACACCAGACTAACTATTATTAGACCTGGCGACAGTGGGCCGACGGTCATTGAGAAATGTGTTGAATAAGTAACAATTATTCCGAACACCCGCCTCTAGGTCACAGAGGCTTATTATAACCACAATGCATGTATGCCGCAACCCCTCGCACGATGATGACACAGTTGTGGTTTCGTCTACGAACACCCTCCTTGCCCTTTCATTATACTTCGGTTTTCGGTATCTTAGTTTACCCGACGTTGCGTATTTCACAGTAACATGTAATAACGTTGTCACCATGCCGTTTGCGGCCTCCTATGTTCCAGAAGCTAATACCATAATATGAGACAAACATTATTTTGTTTATTTTAAGGCTATTTCATCCATGAACATTAAACCCGCCTTCAATATGAAAAAGAAAATGATCAGTTTCTGATCACGACTGCGAGGGAAATTTGACAGGAAACGAATAGGTAACTAAACTGTTTAAGAATGGAGGCAGGCTACATGAAGAGGGAGGTGGCTTATCCGGACACATCCCCTGAATCGGACCCATAGTAGTTTAGATACCTATTACTCCATACGCAATGCTGAGCAGCTTGATAGTAGAACACATATTTTAGGAGTGGAGCAATTGTTTTCATCACTCTGAATATTTACAGTAGGTCTTTATATCTAACCATTCGCTTAAGTGGCAAAATGCCTTACTCACGAAGTTGGATCGCGGATATGTTTAATTGCAGTTTAACTGTGTAAATGAGTTTTTGCTTTAAGTCGGGCATACCTTAACCCACTATCCTCAAAGATACCCTTTCAAGTTCGAAAAAAGTGACGAGAAAAATAACTAAATGAGAAAATAGAAAAAAAGGCTCCTGTAATTTTTGTCGCAAAAGAATTCAAACCTATGCAACAATCTTAAATATCGTAAGATTTGAAACATCCTATGGTTTTCATACCGGTAATCCCCCGAGTTTGTCTGATCAAACAAACTACATGTGTTCAAGATTCTTTCCTTATTGAGCAGTTTCGGTCCCAACGGTCAGCTTCTTCAGTACAATTGACACTTTTTTTACAATATACTCATGTAATCTAGTTGGCCAGACAAACATGAGGGATTCTCCAAATAAATATATTCTGCATCCTTTCTTTTATCTTCAATCATATCTTTTTAAGTCAATACCATAATGGATATTAGGTTCTGGACGTTTTTCTGTCATAGTCAAATTTTAATAACCATATAGACAATGACTGGGAATTTTCATGGATCGATGAGTCGGTGTCGGTGTATATGAGTCATAAGAATTGCAAATTCGTAAAAACATAATCAATTGTTCAAATATAGAACATCATGATGGGAACGAAAATATGTACTAGTCGGACAATCCACTTAGCTGAAAATAGCTGTCTAAAGGCAAAATAAGGCAAAACCAAGCAGTTAGTTTGACCTAATTAAGCAAAATTGAGTCCTTTGTTGCTGAATAACAACCTACCTCGGAAAAGCGCTTGAACTAAATTATTCTATAAAATTTACATCAAATTTGCATGTAATTGCTACGGTTTTACGTTATCGATGATCCATGAAATTTTTTAAATTGCCACTTTTTTGCATCCTACGTGCGAATTTAGTTTTAGCAATTAGGAATAGCAAGGAGCATGATTCAGTTCATTGTAATAGCACACCCGTATAGTTAGAACCTTGTCACGAGTAAATGAAAAGGATTATGTGAAAATTAAATTTATTTGTTATATTGTAATGGTCGTGGTCATAATGTAATTTTGTGTAACAAGCCAGTATTAATGGGATGTTGCAACTGGGTATTTCTCAAATGGTTATATTATTCATTTAATTTCCATCTACGGTTCATTAAAGCTATTTAAATTGTTAGTTTTGTTTGGGTGATATACAAATAAAAAAAATGAATTAGAATTTGAGACTTATTATCAAAAAGGTCACCTCCATGTCGTGGGCAATGTCTACTTAATATTATCACCCATATAGGTATACGCTATGACGCCTCTTGGTTTACTGGATTCTTTATACCACTACACTTGACACCTACAAATATAAAGCGAACGTTGGAGACATATCAAGTCGGTTCTAGGCAACTAGAACACTATTGAAAACTATACAAGATACAATGCTGAAACTTTAAATAATGCATTAGGGACTAGTAGCGCGCATTTTGCATAATTTTAAATACGGCCAGTTCGCTACATTTATTTTATAGTTGTCTACTGTTTTTTTCATTTTCTCGAGTTCATTTTCCAATACTTTGAGCTAGAAGTCGTCTTAAATGTACGAGATTACGAAAACAGACGTATGCTGTATTAATACTTTTAGAAAAAAGGTCCAAGGAATTATATTTCTCCGTAAAGAAACTGGATTACGTGACCTACTTATTTGACAAAGTCATGAAGTCATCAATGATGCAGCCATTTAGCACATATTACATACTAACTAGTCTAAGACAGTTTGAAAGATAATTGTGTCTTTAGTTTGGGTGCTGACTTTATAAACAGTTCAGCGCATTTCAGTATGAATTAATTTTTTTAAAAGCTATTGGGCTCATCTGTGACCGTGTAAAGATTTCAGCTCTAAATATGTATACACAAGAGTATGAAGAGATCTTGAAAAAAAATTGATTTCTTCGCAACAAGCGTTGATGGGCATATCCGGTTTGTTTTAAAATGTGTATGATAACGTATGTTTTTCGAATTCGTAGTTAATCTGTTCAATTACTCACAAATACGAAATGTTTGGATTTGTTTAGAAAAAAAATGTAACCCTTCGTTTTTCTCAGAAAAACAACAATTATCTTTCGGAATGGTTTGTGATTTATGTCGGAAGGTAAACTCATGTATTATGCTATAAAATGCCTTTTGAAAAAATATAGTGCTATATACTCGTATATAGTATTGAGAGCCGGAAGCCAGGTGTTTTTCGGACAAACAATTAGAATTCTCAAAGACTAATTGACTCGAATTTTGTTGTGGATACTATATGAAGAATACGGACTTGAAGAATTTCAAGTAGCTGCGCGAAATTATCGTCGCATTAGCAGCAAGGGCCAACAACCTGCATTTTGCCTCGGTTTTTGGGCATACCATTTTTAACATTGGCTGGATCTTTTTACGTGTGGTTTCATTGTGTAGGTCTCATAAATACCTAAAGATCTTATTTGAAGAGTTTTTGGTTCCTGTCAACACTTTAAATTGAATCCCAAAAAACACGTTTTCTCATTCTATGTGATGGAATAAAAACTTTTTCCAGAAGAATTGGTGTGCCCATTTTATGCGTCTACGTTTTAAATACCCGTTTGAACAACTTGCATCAATACAGTACGGCCCTGATTGTCAAGCCGAATGGCAACGATTTTAACTGCAACGTTAATCATCGACACAAAGAGATATATTTGAAGTAATTTCGTGAGAGCTGTGCTATCAAGTTGTAACAGATTTGGACTATCGGTCACCACAGGAATACAACTGTAAGTTGAATAAATTCAGTAGAACACAGATAGTAAACAAACAAGTCAGAGTCGATAAACACCGCTTGAGCCGGCCGCGTCAGCCCGGTGCGGCACGTCGAGGCAGCACCGCCAGGGCTGTATCAAGATCTATTATACACAACTGTTCAATATCTTTCCACAATGACCCAATGTGAGGGAACCAACACCATACACATCATTATCCTACTCCAGTGCACTATCACAACGACCTACTATTAAACCACCATCGAGGAACCAAGCTATACTGCTAACATCAATTGACGGAATCAAAATTCACGATTACATAGTAGCAGTCGGATCAGTTGCACGTCCCAGAAATGTACTGCTTGCTTCGACGATATCAAACAATAGAATTTGCATCTACCTCAGCAGATCCGAAGTAGTAGATAAAATCATATTAAATCATAAAACTATTAAAATCAATGAACATGATATTGAAATTAGACGTTTGGTCTCTCCTGCCCAAAGGTTGGTAATATCTAATATATGTCCCTCTATCCCCAATAATGTCATCGAAAATAGTCTGCAGAACATGGGAATTAAATTATTTTCTAGGATGAACTGCCTTAGGGTGGGTATGCCGTTTCCGACGACAAGTTTTCATTTCCCCCTCAGAAAATCCAATAGCAGACTCCATCAGCATTAAAGATCAAGAAACCATGTATCGAATTGTCCTAACTCTAGACGGACCAAGTTGTATCCAATGCAAACAAGCAGGACACACAGCCTCCAAATGCCCCAATAGCCATGACACACCTCAACAGATTATCATACCTGAAAAAACCAGCACAGATGTATCCGAATCGCCTACAGATCAAATCAACAGCACTGAAAATATGAATCAAAATGTAACCTCTGATAATAACGACAGCATATCTGGCGTATCAGCGGCAGAAAAACAAGTAGTACCCTCAGTTGTTACTGATCGTATCACAGCTACACGTGATGTACCATTGAGTTCAAATACTGCCACAGCCTCTACAACGCTCGAAGCTTCTCAGACCAAAAGACAATTATCAATATCTCCTGACGCCACAATAACCGGATATCCCTTTGTGATAGAAGCCCCTGTTAAGAAAATCAAGTCGGCGGAATCCACTGAAGACGCCCTGAAGCCTGCTGAAGAATTCATTCATTCCCAGATACCCAAAACAAAACTACGTCTAGTTGAGGTAGCTGATCTAATAGATAATGCCTACAAATGGAAAGATATAACCTCGACAATTAGAAATTATTCTGATGATGTATCAAGCATTATAGACTTTCTTACAGAGCTCTATGGACGACTCAAGGACAGAAAAGTTAAAACAAGAATCACCAAGATTAAGAAGAAAATTTCTAACAGGACTGGAAACTGATTCGGCTGACGATAGTGACATGTCACGATCCTCCTCTCCTACGTATTAAATCTTCCTTTATTTTTCCCCACCATTTCTATGTTCCTCCTTCAATGGAATTGCAATGGTTACTACACACATCTAGAAATGCTCAACCTTATTATGAAATACGGAAACCCCTTAGTGATATGTCTCCAAAAAAGACATATCAAAGAAAACAAACAAACATTTCCACCTAAAAGCTACCAGGGCTACTTCACGAACAGACCTAATTAACAAGTAGCATCCGGTGGAGTGGCCATCTTCACAAAAAGCAACATAATATCAGAAGAGATTCAACTAAACACAAATATCGAAGCCGTAGCTGTAAAAATCAAGCATCATACCACAATACATGTTTGCAACATATACGTCCCACATCCAGGAGACATTAATTTTGATGACATTGAAAATGTGATACGACAGGTTCTTACACCACGAATCATAGTTGGCGACTTTAATAGCCACAACATTATCTGGGGTTCAGATTATTCCAACAACCACGGTAGGAAAATAGAACAGATCATGAATAATAATAATTTAACGCTATTAAATAATGGAAACAGCACCAGATTCAATGCTTACAATGGGCATTTTTCATCTATAGATTTGTCATTTTGCGACCCAACATTGACCATCTTTCTCTCCTGGGATACTCTCGCTGACTTACATGACAGTGATCACTATCCAATATGCATTCATCATAATAATGATAGTCCTTCCTCTCCATCACCCAGCAAAAATGGAAGCTTGACCAAGCAAATTGGGATGAATATCAATATCTAATCTGCCAATCGCTTTCTACTCTAATTAGAGACTGACGTCGAATTTACTCTAAATCAATTCGTGCATATTATCAAGGAAGCTGCTACTACAGCCGTAGAAAAAACCAAGCCCTGCAGAAATAAGCACCCCGTTCCATGGTAGAATGATCGCATCTCTAAAGCCTTAAAAGACAGCAAACATTCGTTTAATATACTTAAAAAGCACAATACATGGGAGAATTTAACAACATTCAAAAAACATAGAGCAAAATTACGATCCCTGATAAAGAAAAGCAAGAAAGAGACATGGCATAATTATATTTCTACTATAAATACCTCAACTCCCATGTCCCAGATATGGCGCAAAGTGAGAAAGATAAGCGGATCACGAGGATTCAATGAAATCGACACCATTAGTTACAAGGCAAAACAACGTCAAACAAATATGAGATTCCCGAAGTATTTGCCAACGTATACCAAGCATCTTCAAGTGATGAAAGCTTCAGCACTGCATTCTTCCAATACAGACAAGAAGCAGAATCTACAGGTACAATTTTACCGGATATCGACGGCCCGCTGAATGACTTCATATCAAGAGAAGAACTGGAAGAGGCACTTTCAACAATGAAAGACACGTCCCCAGGTCCTGATGATATACCATATCTATTTATAAAAAATCTCCCGAACGAAGCAAAGCTTCTACTTAATACTGTATATAATCATATTTTGAAATCCCGTCAATTTCCAAATTTATGGAAGGAAGCTATTGTCATTCCGATCCTAAAACCACACAAAAAACAAGATGATCCTACATCCTACCGACCCATCTCCCTCACCTGTTGCATGTGTAAGCTACTAGAGAAAATTCTGAACAAGCGTTTGTATGGTTCATTGACCAGAATAGACTCATTGTTAATCATAAAAGTGGATTCCGTAATGACAGGTCAACGGTAGACAACATAATCGTACGAGAATCAGCCATCAACGAAGCCTTCTTGAATGATCAAAATGTAATTGCAGTATTTTTCGACATTTACAAAGCTTATGACACTACTTGGAAGCATCTGATTCTCAAAACCATGGCAGAGATGGGGATCGGAGGTGATATACCAGCTTTTACTTTAAACTTCTTATACAGCAGGACAATTAGAGTGAGAGCTAACGGATACACATCTTCTGCCAAAAATTTAGAGAGCGGAACCCCTCAAGGATCAGTATTAAGCGTCGCTCTATTCTTAATTGCTATAAAAGGACTTACCAAATTGTTTAAACAGCCTGTAAAATATTTAATGTACGCTGACGATTTGGTTATATATACTAAGTGACATATAAATCCGAACACCCAGTTTAAATGGTTTTATTTTGATAAAATTTTGTATAAGTACTTAATGAAGCATAATAAGTAAATGATAAAAATTTCAAAATGATTGCACTGCTTTAAAGCCCTTTGACCTTTAATAATGTGTGGATGCACCCTGATGTGCTACGCATTATCCAACGCGCCTAGGCATGCTTCTGATCAGGTGGTCAATGTCCTCCTGTGGTATCTCATTCCAGGCAACCACCAACTCCTCTCGAAGTGCTTCTAGAGTCTGAGGAGGACGTTGCAAATTGAGCAATCTCCTACCCATCATATCCCACACGTGCTCAATTGGGGATAAGTCGGGAGATCATGGTGGCCATGGTAACAATGTGACATCATTATGTTGAAAGAAGTCTATTGTGACTCATGCAACATGTGGTCGGGCATTATCTTGTTGGAAAGTTGGATCTGCCAGGGTGTCAAGATAGGGTAAAAGATGGGGTTCTAGAACTTCGTGGATATAACGCTGCGCGTTCGTGTTACCTCTGATGAAGATTAAAGGTGACCTGGAACCATAAGCTATAGCACCACAAACCATAACTCCAACAGTGTGATGAACATGTCTTTCAACAAAAAACTGTGGATTCCTCCTTTCACCCCGTCGCCTTCTAACCCTTACACCGACGTAATCGCCTTGAGTGGTGCAGACAACGGTCACTCTGGGATCAGGAATGGAACAGTATTGTCTTTAGTGACGAGTCTCGATTTTGTTTAGGCATGCACGATGGTCGTGCCAGGGTTAGAAGGCGACGTGGTGAAAGGAGGAATCCACAGTTTTTGTTGAAAGACATGTTCAGCACACTGTTGGAGTTATGGTTTGGGGTGCTATAGCTTATGGTTCCAGGTCACCTTTAATCTTCATCAGAGGTAACATGAACGCGCAGCGTTATATCCACGAAGTTCTAGAACCCCATCTTTTACCCTATCTTGACACCCTGGCAGATCCAACTTTCCAACAAAGTAATGCCCGACCACATGTTGCAAGAGTCACAATAGACTTCTTTCAACATAATGATGTCACATTGTTACCATGGCCACCAAGATCTCCCGACTTATCCCCAATTGAGCACGTGTGGGATATGATGGGTAGGAGATTGCTCAATTTGCAACGTCCTCCTCAGACTCTAGAAGCACTTCGAGAGGAGTTGATGGTCGCCTGGAATGAGATACCACTGGAGGACATTGACCACCTGATCAGAAGCATGCCTAGGCGCGTTGGAGAATGCGTAGCACATCAGGGTGCATCCACACATCATTAAAGGTCAAAGGGCTTTAAAGCAGTGCAATCATTTTGAAATTTTTATCATTTACTTACTATGCTTCATTAAGTACTTATACAAAATTTTATTAAAATAAAATCATTTAAACTGGGTGTTCGGATTTATATGTCACTTAGTATACATAGGTATATAACCAAATCGTCATAGGAACAAACAATCTGTACACAGGCCAGAAGATAATAGGAAATACACTGGGAGAAATGGAACGTTGGGCTGATAGGACGGGATTTCAATTCTCCAATGACAAAACCAACTATATGGTATTCAGCAAAGCAAGACGAAATACAAACAATATCACATTGCACCTGAATAACAGACCTTTAACAAAAGTGGACAACATCAAATTCTTAGGCTTAGTACTTGACTCAAAATTGAAATGGGACCTCCACATAAAACACATAAACACCTCTTGCCAAAACGGACTAAATCTAATAAAAACCTTAGGAAATAAAAAATGGGGTAGCGATACTATTTCGATACTAAGAATCTGTAATGCAGTTATTAAAAGCAGAATCGATTATGGCTCTATCTGTTACAGCAATGCAAGCAAGAGTTTACTGAATAAACTCGAAGTCCTGCAAAACACAGCAATCAGGACAGCACTTGGACTGCTAAGAACCAGCCCTGTAGAGAGCATACAAGTACTAGCCAAAGAGTTACCACCGATCTTACGTAGACAGTACCTGTCTCTATGCTATGCTGCCAAAATTTCAAGTTTCCCAGACAATCCTGCCTACAACTTAATATCTAATAACAATCGACCATCTTCACGCCAAAACGTCAACTACACGCCATTCTCTGAGAGAATCGGACGCACCAACCTCAACTTCCATTTCCTTAATGAAACCCTTCGATGCCGTTTAGACTTTCCTCCTTGGACTGCACCACAAACAATTATTGATACCTCTTTGAGTGTATATCCGCAACTAGAGACAAATCACCAGCTCATTCAATGCAGATATAAAGAAATTATCGAAAGAAACCACAACGCCTAAATCACCTTTACCGATGCTTCAAAATTATCCGGGAGAATTGGCTCTGCCGCAGTCAGCAGAGATACAGGTATGTGCAAATCCATTACGATACCGCATTACTGCAGTGTATATACAGGCGATATGACAGCTATCACACTAGCACTTGCAATAGCCGAGACAAGCCCGAAAGCGAATATTTTGATAGTTACGGACTCGATGAGTGCACTGGCCGGAATAAAACAAATGTATCCCAAAAATCCGATTATCTGCGAAATCGGGAAGACTCTGCTACACTTCAGATGCAGGAAGATCAGTCAAATTCTTGTGGGTGCCCTCTCACACTGGAATCGCAGGAAATGAGGAAGCCGATGAAGCAGCAGCTAGAGCGGTGACCGATTCAAACAGCAGCCACATGGTTAATCATGTGCCACATTCCGATGTTAAGCTCCTAATCAAAGACCACATAATGCATAGATGACAGGAGAAATGGAACTTTAGCACCAGCAAACTCCACGAAATTATGCCTCAGGTTACCACTACTTTGAATCTGTCAAGCCATAGAAAAGATCAAGTAGTAATTTCGCGAATGTGCATTGGCCATACGCTTCTGACACACCAGCACATCTTCAGTAATAAAGAACCACCAATCTGCCCCGCCTGTAATACTTCGTTGACAGTCAAATATACTAAGTGACATATAAATCCGAACACCCAGTTTAAATGGTTTTATTTTAATAAAAGTTGGTGAATGTATTTATCTTACTGTAAATAACAAGTGAAAAAATTTTCAGCCTTATCAGTTGGACATTCCGGTTTTTATACTGCTTTTTTTTAATTCACTAACGCTCTCAAAAAGGAATATTTCAGCCGCAGTAAAGAATCAACGTTGGTGGATTTTGGTTCTTGACATCCTTTACGATCGGTTACGATGCCTAGAGTACGGAGACCTGTACGATTTCGTCAACTTAGTGAGTTTGATAGGGGCCGTATAGTGGGACTTCGGGAAGCTGGACTTTCTTTTCGGGCAATTGCAGTTAGAGTGCAAAGAAGTGTAGACACTGTGGTTAAGTGTTGGCCGTACGCAAAGAGCAAGGGGCACTGGACGCCGCCGTAGAACAACAGACCGTGAAGATCGCCGCCTAAGATTATTGGCCTTAGGGGACCGTTTCTCCACTACCAGGACCATTGCAAATGAATGGTTTGCAGAACAGGGAAGACCTATTGGCATGCGAAGTGTTTACCGACGAATGAGAAGTTTTGGCTTGTTTTCATACCGGCCACACTGGGTCCTCCCTTTAACTCTAAAACACCGACGTAATCGCCTTGAGTGGTGCAGACATCGGTCACTCTGGGATCAGGAATGGAACAGTATTGTCTTTAGTGACGAGTCTCGATTTTGTTTAGGCATGCACGATGGTCGTGCCTGGGTTATTAGGCGACGTGGTGAAAGGAGGAATCCACAGTTTTTTGTTGAAAGACATGTTCATCACACTGTTGGAGTTATGGTTTGGGGTGCTATAGCTTATGGTTCCAGGTCACCTTTAATCTTCATCAGAGGTAACATGAACGCGCAGCGTTATATCCACGAAGTTCTAGAACCCCATCTTTTACCCTATCTTGACACCCTGGCAGATCCAACATTCCAACAAGATAATGCCCGACCACATGATGCAAGAGTCACAATAGACTTCTTTCAACATAATGATGTCACATTGTTACCATGGCCACCAAGATCTCCCGACTTATTCCCAATTGAGCACGTGTGGGATATGATGGATAGGAGATTGCTCAATTTGCAACGTCCTCATCAGACTCTAGAAGCACTTCGAGATGAGTTGGTGGTTGCCTGGAATTAGATACCACAGGAGGACATTGACCACCTGATCAGAAGCATGCCTAGGCGCGTTGGAGAATGCGTAGCACATCAGGGTGCATCCACACATTATTAAAGGTCAAAGGGCTTTAAAGCAGTGCAATCATTTTGAAATTTTTATCATTTACTTATTATGCTTCATTAAGTACTTATACAAAATTTTATTAAAATAAAACCATTTAAACTGGGTGTTCGGATTTATATGTCACTTAGTATACATCCTCCTAGAATGTCCCAGGTATGAAACCGCCAGACGAGCTAACCACCTCCAGCACAGCATCCAGGAAAGCATGACTTCAAACGTGGATAGTGTTTTACAGTTTCTAAAAGACACTAACCTCTACTATTGTATAGGTATAACAGATGCCTAATGTGTTCAGAATACTAAACGACTACTTGTATGTATTTGTGATGTCCCAACGCTAATAACCCTGTGCGGTTGATGCGGTTCTTTTTGTGTTAATAAAAAGAAAACTTGCATCAATAAAACCAAACTTCACAACTTTTTCGGTGAAATTTGCTAATACGACAAGACTATATGGAATTAATTTCATTAGAACATAAAATAACTGGCACAAAACGTAACAAAAAAAATATTTTTAACTTAATAATATTTGTGCATCGGGAAATTTCCACCTCCATGGATATACATATAGAACGCAGCCATAATTTAATAAATCATAAATCGGTGACCGCAGTTTATAGACGATTATGGACAATGATGACAACGCCAGCTTGGGGGTTTTGATAGTTCGCTATTTCTTGGATAATAATGTTGGAGCACTGACCTAAAAGGTTTTTTATAAACCAGCTCGCTAATTCGGTCACTTTTGTGAATTACTTATCTGAAATTGCTAATTATAAGCTATCATATAATAAAAAGTGGTGAGCGATTATAACCATTTTCTATGTACTTCATTGTATAAGACAATAAGTGATTGTAAGAAAATATGGAATTAAAGTTTAAAATGTCACCTCCATCGGTGTCACTTACGTGTACTTCAGTTATCCACTGAGGTGACATTTACCCATGGAAGTTGGCAATATTTACGAATTTTGATGATGGTGTTCATTCTGGGTTCAAGGAGATTATGGCAGCCTCAGAAAGAAAGTCAAGAAGAAATTAGATGCAAAAAAGAATGCGAGAGGCGACGTTGGGAAAGAATAGAGGAGAATCCAGAGTTGTACCAACAAGCTAAAGCTAAAGAAACAGAATGTTACAGAAAGAGAAAAGAAGGTTCTGCCTATAAAGCACATATAAGAAGGAAAACAAGGGAATCAGCGAAAGGGATGGTATAAGAGGCAGAAAATATGCAAAGGAAACAGAAGATCCAAGAAAAGATTATTATCACGTCTGTGCGAAGATTCCTCGCTTTCAAGTCTCCTTCTATTTTAAGTACACATGCTTCTATTCGTTCTTTAAGCAAATTACCTCCATCTCAGAAGAACTCATCGCCATCTTTTTTAGAAATTTTCTAACCACATCATACCAAAGAAGACTGGATTGAAGGCTGCAAACCGAAAAGCTAATCGCAAATATGAAAAAGAAGATGAATGCTTTGCGGAAAAAAAGTGTGCAGGGAAAAGAAAAATATTTCTGAAAAGCCAAATACATTTAGATGTTTGAAAATAGTACGAGACAGAAAGATTGCAGTTTAATATTTTTTTAAAGCGATGAAAATGAAATATGTGCCGGAAAAATGATGTTATTACGCGAAACAAGATTAAAAAGCATTAAATGACTCAATTGGAAATCTTTACAAAAGTTTATACAGGGTTATACATTTGAAAACTTCCCACCATGAATCTATCGAAAAACACTGATTAAAAGAAAAAACGGCGAGACACATCAAACGATTTGTCAAGGGGGAAAACTTTTTAACCAAAAATTACTTAACCCCGTTTCACCCTCGCCCCCCAGGGTCATTCCCTTGAGTATTTTAAATGACAAAGGGGATAGAGCAATAGCTTGTTTGAACGGTCTTTCGAAGTCCTTTATTTTTGCGTTTGGTTTTTTTAAAACACCCGACTTATTTTCGAGAAAATTGGAAAAATCCTTATCTTAATTATTTGTTCAGATAGAAAACAAAAACTCATGAAAATATCACTTTTCATTTCAATAATTGTTCAAAATGTTGCCCGTTAGGGTTTGCCAAATCTCCAATTCGTTTATGATTTAAGACGCAAACTACCAACATAAACAGCAATTCGGAAGATTATACGTGGAAACAACCAAATAACAACCGTTTTTTTTTTCGCATTCTTTTCATCAACACAGATGTCCTGAGCGAGCTGTATTTATTATTATACCTGTTTAGTTATTTGTTGCTAAGGAAAAGAAAGAATTTAATTTGCTGTCAATTACCTTTGTGACAATCTTGGGATAGTGAAAATTGATTTATTGATTCAGATTTTACTTCCAAATGGCTTACCTACTAGCCGAAAGAGTGGGAATGATTCTAATTTATGGTACCCAAAATCAATGTGCCCGGCAAACTGCCATCACGTTTAACGTCAGACATCCGGGGAACAGCATTTCGCATAGGTATGCTTTGAACCTTGTTAGTAAATTTACTCAAACTCAATATGTTGCAAACCAAAAACGTGATCATCGGAGAGTTTTGGATGAAGCCACTCATGTTGAAGTTTTGGTTCATTCTGGAATAGATCCTAATACTTCATTACGCAAAATTGTTGCTGCGACATTTAAAATGAAAATATTGTAAGAGTTGACCGAAGATGATTTCGATAGGCGAGTTAAGTTTTGTAAATAAATGACTGCAGCGATTAATGATAATACTATTCGTGCAGAGAATATCTCCTTCAGTGATGGATGCACATTTTATCTAAATGGATTTGTTGATAAGCATAACTGCAGATATTGGAGCAATAAAAATCCTCTTGCTTTTGTAGAAGGGCAGTACCCCCAAAAAATAATGTATAGGCATAGGAAGCAAAGTTGCTTATTACTAGAAATTTGAATGGAGACATTTATTTGGATATGTCGGAAAATACCATTAATCCGCTTATCACTGAAACCATTGAAATCCAAATCGAACAGGATGGAAACAATATACTTGATGAGGCTGAAATACATTTTCAGCAAGTCAGCGCTCCACCTCACTATGTTCTTCCGGTGCGGCAATGGCTAGACGACTAGTTTCCGGACAAATGGATGGGGAGAAGAGGGCCCATAGAATGGCCTGCTAGATCTCCTGATTTGACGCCATTAGAGTTTGTTCTATGGGGCTATTTGTTTGCCCAATAACGGACAAAATTTGAACGCTTATTAAGATAAAGAGCAATATTTTCGTTTGTTTTTGTTTTCTATCTGAATAAATTAAGATGAATAAAGATTTTCCTAATTTTCTCGAAAACGAATCGACTGACTTTAAAAAATCAAACGTCGAAATAAAGGACTTCGAAAGAACTTCCAAACAAGCTATTAGTCGATACCACTTGTCAATTGGTTAAAAAGTTGTCCCCCTTGACCAATCTTTTGACGTGTCTCGGCGTTTTCTTTTAATCAGTGATTTTCGATAAATCCGTGATGGGAAATTTTCAAATGAACACCTTGTATATTATGATATATTTATTGATTATTTGAACAAAGTTTTGTTGTTTGCAAATCGTAATTTGTTCCTATACTTGATAGTTTATGAATGCTTCTCCTTCGATCTCGATTTCTTTCGATGTCCTCATATATCCACATACACAATTGACGTTGTGGTTCCCTTATTGTAGTTCAGTTACAGGTCGGCAAATCCAGCTTGAGCCGCGAGATGCGCAGAAAACAGAGTGAGACGGTGGATGTTTGAGAGAAACGGTAATAGCCAACGGATATAGTACAGTCCACGCGGCAAGTTCAGTTACAGTGTGCCAATTTCTTTTATTTCATTTAATTTGATGAAAGGCTACCCATTTTACGATTACAATTCGCACTTTGTAGACAATTCGTTGACTTCGCTTAACAACCATGCTGAGATAAATTTATAAAAGACATCCGAATTTGGCATTTCACTGGAACTTTACGGAAAAAATGTTGAGATGCAATTCTTTCATTAAGGGATTGATTGATGAGCTAATTGCTTGATGGTCGCATATACATTGAATCTAGCTGAACAGGAGGGATAACCCTTCATAAAAAACGTACCTCAGCTCTTCTGAGCATAGTGTTTAGATCTTTTCAGAAAACAGTAAATTGTGTACAAGGATCTACCACCTACATCTTTCATAATGTCCCACAATTTATGAATTATGCCCTGCTCACGATCAGTTTGATTTAAATTGATAACGAAGTCATCCACAACTCTATTAACTGCGGGCTCACGTTCTATAAATTCTTTTTCATGCTTCTTTGTATGCTCGCATCTCGTTGTACACTCATCACTCCCAAATGTATTAAAAGACTCATCGCAGTGTTTTAAAATCAGAAAATTTATAATCGTTAGTGAGACATGCTACGTGAGATTTCATTGCTGCCCATACTTTGTTTGCAACTTTACTCTCCATTTTTCAGAACCTTTTAGTATAAATTAAAACAACCTATAGCTAACGCAATTAAAATTTTTACTGGAGCTGTACCCACGATGCTACCTTGATCGCTGCTGGTTTGTACTAGGGTGTCCCTACTACATTTCACCGTGTCCACCGCGTATCTGACCTTGGGAGTCCAAGCTAGATTTGTCAAACTGTACCGTAGAACTGAAACCGCAATGGAATCGACTTGATGAGAGGTCTCAGTTTATCAAGTACTAAAGGGTCATACGCAGAGGAGTGCCCTGACGACATCGCCGGCATCCCTTGGCAAACTAACCTATTCAAATATGTGAGTTCCCTAACGTGCTGCATAGTCGCAAAATATTTCTATTTCATATACATAGAAATCTAAATATCACTGACGAGGTAATGTACGTACGAGAGAGAAGCACGAGAAGATGACAATACGTATGTTAGAGGCAGTGCGCCGACGAGAATGTGGAAAGCCGCAGCCGCGTCCGTGGCTTTGTCACTAGGGCTGCTAGGCAACGTGGTGCTTCTACACTTTACGATGTCAGTAGTATATGGATTTATCTGAATATAACAAAAGGATAGTTTGACATACAAATGCTGGCGACATCGCGCCCCCGTGGAGGAGGGCTTTCATAGATTAATCATCCCATTTGAAGTCACGACACTTGCTCCGTTAAATTGCGCCCCTGAATTCGTGCTGAATATCGATAAACCCGTAAAGCAAAAATAATAGTATCATCTTTTGGTTTGTTCGTACAGGCTGTTTGCTGAAAAGCAGAAAACTGATAGTCGGCGACAAATCTTGACCTAGTTTACGCAGTTAGCTGTCACTGACACATTGCTGACTGTGTTAATTGCGTACATGAGAACGTTACGAATTGGCTGTGGGAGGTAAGACCGATTACCGTCAAGTAATCCGCTGTTCGTACAGAAACTTCTGACTGCTTGATGACTGTCAAATTAGTCAACAGATAATTTGCCAGCAAATTGTCAGAGCTCAAAATCAAGTACAATCATTATTCGAATGTAAAATTTTTCAGAAGGAAGTAGACAATTTTGTAAAAGTAATTTGCTGCAAACAAGAATGATCTAGAATTTTTCGTCCAACTGCCCGAATGTGTCCAAATTTTCTTCTAGAGACGAAAACATGGACACATTCTAAAAAAAAACCCAAAAATGTCAAGTAAATTTAGTCAGTAATTCCCATTCAATTCTCATATAAAAAGTGCAAGCATAAATTCGAAGAAATATGATTCCACACATCAAAAGAAAAGTTGAAGCAGCAGATACATTGTAAGAATTCTGAGTAAACGTCTGCAGTGATTATGCATGAGAAATGTACAAAGCATTGTGAATGACTTTTAATAAAACTTAGATAGTAGGGTTTTTGTTCCCTTGTCGCCCAGCCTCGAAGTGTCTGCACAAACAATATTTATATTTTCTATCTATGTAAGTCCAGCCCAAAACTGATGAAAAAAAAACAAA
Organism: Acanthoscelides obtectus; assembly: GCA_963669975.1. Classification (NCBI taxonomy): domain Eukaryota; kingdom Metazoa; phylum Arthropoda; class Insecta; order Coleoptera; family Chrysomelidae; genus Acanthoscelides; species Acanthoscelides obtectus. Next base: position 69,168,206 of record CAVLJG010000003.1, on the reverse strand, counting down.
ATAATGAATTCTAGAGATTTTATGATGCAGCTTTCTTTCATGGGTGCCCACGGAGAGAGTGGCCGACTGTTTCTGCTGGGGTGGAAATAATATTTTACTTATAGAGGGTATTTTAATATGGGCAAAGTTGCGTAGTGAGGTAATCAGCAAAATGTCGCTTAGAAAGCTTTGAAATTAAAAGTACTTCCGGAAACGTAAAAAACGAAATTTCCTAAAATGGTTTTAATTTTATGGTGGAATTTCAACATAAATTACGCATCAACTATGCCACATTTTCTCCTCTACAATACGACACAATTAGAATTTCAGTATGACGTTTCGTCTCTTGTCCTCCAGAATAAACTTATTTTTTTCTTATAGACGCCACATTGGATTCTTACAAACATGAATAGAATTTGTATTCTGATTTCAAAAATGTATATGTCATATTGACATTGCAAAACCTTAGTTATTCCAGAAGTTCCTAGGTAGGCCTTGAAATTATCAGATTTCATTTGTTTGCATAGCAACAGAGTTTGGGAGACTGTGAATACCTCTGCTTATTTATGGTTATTATTGTTATTACCACCAATAAAATTTATTTCGTATTCAGGTTTCACCATATCTTTTTATTTCCTCATAATTTTCATCCATTAACAAATTTATGGTCAACTAAAGAAATACATCACTGAATATAGGGATAAAAAGTCCATTTAAATGTACAAAATTCCAATATAGTGTCCGTATGAAAAAACAAAATTGATGATGGAAGTCGAAAGAAGAAATGTCGAATTGAAAATTTGACTACGTCGTCTTGTAGACGAGAATAAGTAACAATGACAATATGCAATTTATTTTGAAATCCCAAGTCAAATAAAGTCAGGAAAAAATAGAGCGATTTTGGGATAAATTTGGTGAGCGATACAAATATCTGATAATTTCAAGAACTTTTTATTGGAGTAACTAAGGTTCAGCAACGTCAATGTATCACGTATTATACAGTTTTTGAATCAAATTAAAAACACTATTCATCTGTACAAAAATAATAAAGTTGATGCTAATGACAAGACACGAACCGTCATATAGAAATTATGATTATGCCTTGTTGTAGAGGAGAAAACGTGACCCCGTTAATGTGCGATTTAGTTTAAAATCCCAACATAAATAAAGTCATGAAAAAATCAAAACGATTTTGGGAAAATTCAGTTTTTCCGTCACTCTCCGGAAGTATGTACGTTGAATTTCAAAACTTTCTAATTGTCATTTTGTTAACTACCCCATTTAAGCGACTTCATATCCCTTACTGATTCCAAGATCCCAATGGCGAGTCTCAAATTAGAAACACCCTGTATATGGATACTCTCGCTAGGCGAAAGAAGTGAAAATACTACAAGGATTTAATAACATCTTTGAATAATAAAGGATGTTATGTGTACAGTAAAAAGCTAAAACAGCTACAGTTATCAAGATCTGCTTACATAGCTAAGTTTCTAACATGGACAAAAAGAACTGAGACGACGAAAATACATAGAAGTAAGACTTAAGTCGCGTACTTTCGCATTTTGCAACCGTAACAAATATTTTCAAAAGATTAGTGATCACAAAAAACGTATTAATTATGGTTCTTGAAAGTTGTGTCCTCTATTGTTCGGATTTTTCATACTGAATTCATAATCTTCAGTTTGCCATTACCAGGTCAATAAAAATATTGAGCACAAAGCAAGCGCTGGCTAATATTTAATGCCATTTTACCATTAACATTTCTTCTGTTACAAAAACTTGTTTTTGTTGAATTCTGGCAATGTTTTCTCTACAAAATTCAGGTCTTTGAGTTTCATTTTCTCTTTAATAGATCTTCAAGGTCTTCATCTTCTTGGTATATCGCTCAGCTTTTTTATACCGAAGCAACCGCGCTGATGAACGCGACATACCAGGGCACCGCGGCTGCTTTGAGGAGCTTAATGAAACTTTGCTATTCCAATTTTTGAATTGCCTGAAGTTATTAGAACTCCTTATGTAGATTGGTACACGATCTCGATATCATCGGGACAAAGGAGCGGTGTTATCGGCCAGTTCTAGATGTACGAAGTTCGACACGATTGGAGGCCGAATTCAAGCAGGCACATCGTGCGGCGACACCAGGGAAGAGAGCTCCGAGGAGCATAGCCCGTTGGCGTAGCTAAATGGTCAACCGCCCGTCGGTGCGGAGCTGTCCCCAGACCGTCCATCAGAGAAGAGTAATCGATCATTAAATGCCTCTTGCGAAGCAATTTTAGTCGTCAAGATAGTTTCGACACACTCTGATACCTGTCACTGTCACGGTTTGACTGGTGTCCTCTGATCTATCAGAAGGTTCTGTACGAACAGCGGATTAGCTGTCGGCAAACAGTCAGAAACTGTACGAACAGGTAACATCTCTCTGATTCTGATTTTGACAGTCACCGACAAGTTACCGACTACTGTACGAACAAACCATAATCAAATGTATCTTACTTCAAATACTTCTGATGTATCAAACTCTCAGGACACATTTTGCCAGGGCAAATAGATGTCGCTTTAAAAGTCAAGCTAGGAATACGATATTGCGGTAATTTGCGTATGCTTTGAATTAGTTATATGAGTAAAGGTGGGGCCGTTTCTTCATTAGGCCTTTGAAAAATCAAAGCAATAATATAATCATGAGGTTTCCTGATGATAGAAGACCCTGAGGTAGCGAATCTACTGTTACACGTCCAAGTGAGAGGTTTCCTGAATTTAGTAGCACCCTTGACTAAGGTTTCTCCATTTACGGTTGTAGGAAGTAAGATTTGTGATCTGTTGACTACGCAGCATGATTGATTAACGTACTCTAAAAGAAGGTAGCCAACCGTATAGTGTATTTCGGCGTTCAAAAATTATCTGAGATGAAATTAGATACCATGGCGACATATATGAGAATTGGTCACAGCTCTTGACAATAATTAGAAATGTACTTTGAAAAGGCTAGTGAGTCATAGATAGCGGTGTAGCCAACTATATGACCATATATGAGCATATAGTTGGCTACAGTGCCACCTGTGAGCCACTCCACTTTTTTAAAGAAGTAGATTTGTGGAAGAATTCTGACAGATAACGCCATGGTATCTCATTTCATCTAGGATAATCTTTTGGACGCCAAAATACACTATCGGCACGGCACGGCTGTCACGTATCTTGAAAAATGACGTTTTATAGATTTTTTTGGCATCAAACTGTTTTTTTTACATGATGTAGGTTTTTCTACAAGATATTAACTTAGTACTTAGTTGCACGTGTTGCCTAGACGTCATGAGGCTTTAGTTATCAATGTTTGGCTGTAATGTGATGTCAAATCTGCTGCAGAGATGGCATTACTGGAGGTCTAAGCTGTAAGTTGTAAGTGTTGATGATAATTCCATTGGATTTTTCTCCCAAATACACTTAATCGAGATTCAAAGCTAGAAATTAGTTGCACAGCCACTTTTTCTTATCCATTCTGGAAATTACATATACAAATTTGCTGAATTTCAAAAATGAGAGAGATATATAATTATATTCTCTGTACACTGTCGAAGTACAAGTCTAATACATGCTAATAGTAATTACACTCAACGCGGGCGCGGTGATGATTTCCGGTAATTCTCCTCAGTTTTTCGTAATTTATAACTTCGAACCCCTCTTCAGAAAGCACAACATATAAATAACCTGTCATATTCAGCATGTAGCTTAGTTGAGTGGTTCCTCCATAGATGGACGTTCACGACGATCCTAGTGAGCAAACGTGGAATAACGGTTTGCGCCTTAAAAACTACCTAGTCTGCAAGTTGACATCTTATAGGTTTTTTTGACGTTTTATAGGATTTTTAAATTATACCCGTGCCGGTATTACGGTTCCTGAAAAACGATATTTTGTCGTTTTTTGACACTTCGTAATTTATTTGTGATATAGCATATAGCGTAGGTTTTCCTAGCACAAGCAGTTGTACACGTATTGTGCACTCGTTTTGTTGCTGTATGTGTTGTTTAAGCCGCAGCGAACAGCGATCATAGCGAGTAAACGTGGAATGAACTATTTACATACTAAAAACTACCTAGTCTGCAAGATGACATTTTGTCGGATTTTGACGTTTTTTAGGATTTTTAAATAATACCCGTGCGGGTTGGCTGGCTGTCGTCAGGTAGAACACGTGAATCAATGCCAGTATTTAAATAATTCAAACAAATATGAGGGGCAGCTGTTATTTCGCGCATTTAAAACTGTAGAAGACAAAAATCAATTTTGACGTACAAGAGATGTTGCATTTGCAATTATAAAGAATAGCCTGGAAAATAATTAGTAATGCTTTTGCATGCTACCATCAGTACGTTGTGATAATTTGCACGTTTTTACTCGCTTGAACTCAACTTCTGTCCCCATATGATTTTAGTCCACGGATGTCGTTTCCAGATAATATTATCGGTGGTTATAGCACAATGATATTTTAGAAGTCGAACATCCTAAGATTACATCTAGTGTACTGATTAGCTAGTACAGCAGCTATGTTTACAAGTACTTGATACCATCCTAAGTAAGTTGGATTGAGCAATTTGGGCACTTCACAATACATTTCGCTAGCCGATACAAATCCAGTACTAATCGTTTATAGTATAGTTTTGAGTTTTTGTTCTGGAATTAGGTGCTGTGTCTTTGCAAAGGTCCGTAGAACAATTGGCTTTTACAAACTTGTATCAACTATGGCGTTATCGCTCAAGTAGGTTCAATGCTAATTTAATATGTGAGCCTTCTGCACTATACTGGTCAAGAAAAGGATAAAAGGCGCTACTATGAAGACAGCAAGGGCTAAATAAGTTATACTAGTCCTCAATCCATAAAGATGACAACGATGAACAACGTTAGGGATTATGGCCACATCAAACACACGGGCTAGACTGACTGCACGAGAGCGCCGCAGCCTATGGCGATAAGCGTTTTATCGAGAGACAACGAAACCTGAAATAAATAGGTATCTTTTGTGGCATTGTCATTTTGATACATATTCAAAGCGGTTTCTTGTCACCAGATATACTGCTTATGGGGAACAGAATGTACAGGCGCGATTCGTATGCTGATGAAAATCTGTCTGCAACGCCATGATGGAAAAATATTCAATGCACGTAATGTTTTTGTCCGGTGTCTGATGCCAGTATTTGCGTGTGTTATTAGAGCCAAAGGCAATGTGATTGAATCGCAAGAATAAAATTTTCATATAGGTTATGGTGGAGGATTTTATTTACTTTAAAGTGAGCATTGTGTGAATCGTACTATTAGTTGCAAGGACTGAATATACATACAGCCCTACATTTTGTAGCACCACATCTACCTAAACGGAATATTTTCCTAATGAATCGAAGCTCGCTGACAGAGAAAGACGTTAAACAAGGATTGCATATCGCCAGCCGGAGCTAATTGCAATTGCATAATTTCACTTATATCAGCCAGCAAACACCAGTTGGTAAAGTGCCACTGGTTAACATAACGTGCACTGAGTCGAGATTGTAGAATATTAAGAGGCTACATAGGATTCTGTGTAGATACTAATGTATATTTCTGCCAAGAGTACTAATTGTGGAAACTTCACCATCATTTTTTGTTTTGGATTTCCACATTTTTAGATATTACATTACGAGGGACCATGTAACCGGCGGTCTATCTGTCTGGATGTCCCTCAAACATCATTTTTTGACGTTTCTGGATTTTTTGACAAGGGATAAAAGTTGGAGGTGGGGGTAGGCGTTATATTTATATATGCTCTTAACTGCAGTAATTCGTCGTACCTATGAGACATATCTGACATATATATCTATAAATATTTTCCTGTAAATTTGCCCTCAATACCTAAAAATGACAGAAGCATTTCCAATACCAAGATTTTGTATAACACCTTAGACAGATTTCGCAGTGAATTTGAGTTGGGAGCAACTACCAATACATACTCCTGTTGCTTCTTTTGGGTACTCGTAGAGGCCGTGGACTGGAGTTTACATTTCTAAAGCCCTGGCTACAACTGTGGTAGCCATCTTCAGTGTCGCTGCAATCGAGGTCTGAGCGAGTGGCTCGTTGGCGACTGGAAGCTCCAGCCCATGGACTTTACGCCTGAAAGAAGCAACAAAGAGCATTGACACCGGCCGTGAACGCCTTCGTGTACTAATTACCAATAACTACTTCACCTAAATACCTCTTATAATGCTTCAGGACTGTCATTAAGAAAACAGAAACCTTGATTTAGTGACACATGCGGGCATACAAGTCGAGATACTTACAAAATTATCTGCCAGAGTTTAGAACAGTGCAACAGTTTTGAGGAAATTTCTAAAATGCGTTTTTATCCACAATTGCTATTGCTGAATCGACCTATGCTTGTCGACCAAAACTATCTCTATTTATTTGTTGCTAGACAGTAGCTGCAATACCGGCAGTACCAGATTATATATTTTTACGACCACTTAAAGGCTACTCTGAACTTTTCATTCATATTTTTTTAAGTCAATATCAAAATTATTTTCATAATCTTATAGCCGGTGACAGAATTTTTATAGATCGATGAGTCGGTGTCGGTGTATGTGAGACACATGTAAAAAAATCTATGCTCGTAAAATCACAATCAATTATTTAAATATAGACTGTCTCTATTTATTTGTTGCTAGACAGTAGCTGCAATACCCGCAGTACCGAATTATATATTTTCACGACCACCTAAAGGCTACTTCCAGCACACCATATATCCACTAATAGATAAAATGTGGTATGTACCTCAAGCGTGTGTGTTACTTGGGGTATATAGAGCTGAAGGTAAGAAACGCAGCGCGGGCCATAATCTCCCCTGAATAAATAAAAAAATCATTTCAGGGCTCCCTGTAACCGCCTGGAAATTAATTCGTCCTGTTCTGTTTGCATATACTTTATGTTTCAGCTAGCCACATAGCCGAGTCCGGTAATCTTTAATCAAGAAATATAATCACGCCATATGAAAAACTATTCCCCAAGATACCGTCAAGCTCACTCTAATACTAGGCTTTCAGGGTAATATGTTAATTAAAATTGTGCATAAAACACTGCGGACGCCAAAATACATTGTTCTCATTTTTCCTTTTTTGTAATTATACACCATGAACAGTGGTATGAAATTGTATACGATACTTTCACTGGTTAGGTATTATTTATACAAAATAATAGTCACATCGGTTTTGCTAAGTTCCATATAAATGTTCAATACCTCTAAAATTGCTAGGTATAGCACAAATGTGCTAACCATAGTATTTATACTACTAATTGAAACAGCATAAAACTTTTGACAGAGGAGTGCGTTTATAGCCATCCTCAGGCAAGAAAACTCGACAGTATTTCCCTGACAGCCTTTTTTGCTCAAGTGTGAGATTGGCCATGAACGGAATACTCACTAAAGCCCCTCAGCCATTTGGTTCACATCCCACCACGGCAATGCTTGCAGCATTTCTTCATAGTGGGTAGCGTTGCACTAGGTGCTCATACCGAAGATATTAGTCACATATACTCTATCGTACACGTACATACTTTTATACTTATGTACATGTACAACCGAGCAAAATATAAATCTAATATTGGTCCTTTACTCAGCATCATACGCCTCACTATTAGTTGAATATCAAAGCATTTTCCCTCGCGTATTTGCATGCCACATTGTCAGTAGTGAGCCTCTCGTCAGTTCCAGCTATGCCTGATAGTCAACCTACAACAATGGAGTAAGCGATTAGCAGTTTCCTCATTTTCATTGTAATATACGCAGTTCGCGCAATCTCTCTTTTCGACCCTCTTTAGGTAGCTTTCAAACAAACCATGTCCTGTAAGGTACTGTGCGGTACAGTAATCTATCCGCGCGGCTCTCTAGTCAATCCAGGATTCAATATCTGGAATCAACTTTCTGGTCCATGCATCAAGGCCAGTTGCATCCCATCTCTCCTGCCATCTGACGAAAAGCGCCTCTCTTTTGTCGCTTGTAGCTTCGACCACCTTTTTATAGCAAATCAATTGGCGGGATATCAGATCCCACCAGCAGTACACCGGTCGACAGCGTTCTGTAAGCGCATACCACGCGCAGCGGTACTTTTCGCTGGATTCTCAATATTACCTGTCTATATTTATTTCTCCTCAACGGCTTGTTATATACAGCATAATCAAGTTTGGCAATCTTGTCAAAATCCTGCGTCTTTTACTACAGAAGTCTCCGTCGGATGGCCTGAGCCGTATAAGTGATGCAACGACCTTATTTGACTTGTAAGTAGTGCGCTTTATACTGCACTAAGTGCATCTAAGGCAGAATTTCCCTGTCTGAAACCATATACGTGTTTTCTTCGTCTATCTTCTGTTAGTCATTCAAGTAGCTTTCCAAGTAAACTCGGCATACATAGATGTCTATATTTGACATCTCCATCGGAGGGTTTCGGAGGTTTAGGGATGAGTACCAAGCCAGTCTCCTGCCACCTCTTCGAAAATACTCCCGTTCTCAAGCATTCATTCATCACAGACAGCAAGATTTAGTGCCGATTTCACAATTTAGCAAACCATTATTCTGCACAAATAGGATACGAGTACTAAATAGTCCGTCAAATATACCCAATCAGTCTCAAGATCTCTCCGTCAAATTTTTGGCAGCAAATAGCATCAAAGTATTCAAAACAGAACACTGTAAATTATAAAGCTTGCCATTGAAATGTTTTCAGTTTATTAAATATTATGAAATTATATAAAACTGAGCCAAAATTAAAAAAAATGATTGATGGCTGAGTAAAGTCCATTTTTTCAGTTTAGCTGAAGGTCTGTTTCTCCATGTTTATTGCAACTTCTTAATCCATATGTGATTATATTAGCTCAACATCACCTACTGGGTGTTAATAGTTTATACTACATTTGCAAACTTGCACTTCCAAATTCTTACATGAAAAAGTCTTTTCACACAAATTTTTTTTAGGTGTTGCGTTTCAACACATTCATACACTTCTTTCCAATTCCTCAACGACATTTTGACACCACTGGTCCGCAACTGTTCAAGATTTCATTCATACATTCAATTGCAGTTGCAGTTTTTTGTTTTGATTTCAGTATATCAGTCGCACCATGGGTGATGGTACATGGTACGCACAACAAAGCCACGTATTTGGGGGTTAGTGCAGATTTAACTGTACACGACAGTGTAACGTTGGAGAAAAAGAAGAGACCAAAGAAGAATTTACTCGTACATTTGAAATTAGTATCTCACAATGTTAGTGATGGGAGGATACTTTTGCAATCAGTGGAATGCATTGGAACGGTTAAAAGATTTGAATTGAATCGTTTTTACGTTATCTCGACTGACAGACTCGAATATCTGCTCTGTTTCTGTACATATATTTTGAGTGGTATTGTTGCATAAAGTAGGATGTTAACGAACCAATTCCTAGAACTGAACGCAACTTAACGAAATGAACTAGAAAGCACATCACTATTTCAAGTAATCCAAGGAGGGAGAAATTGTCATTTCAGCGCACTAGTGATGGGAGAATCGAATGCCTGAGATTCGCTTTGCTTCTGTGGCTCAGAGATATAGTGTTTTCTTCTAATAAAACCAGCGCAGTTTTTGTGTTTAAAATACTGTGCCTTTGATCATAAAGTTGTTCAAAACACAACATTAAACAACTCTCATGTCGTGGCGCGTGCAGTAATCTGTCAATGAAGCATATTTTTTCGTTTCTTTGCCCTTTTCCGTGTTACCACGAGCAAATAGCACGGCTGCATTCAAAGATGGAAGTCGAAGCAGAAGACAGTAGACAATACTAGCCCAAGTGCTGAGTGCAGTAAGATATACCCACTTCTATTGTTTCACCTGATTACTACTGCCACGGTTGTGGCATAGATGGTCTACTGTAAGGCTTTTTTTATTAAATTGGAATTAGAGGTACTACAATAATCTAGTACAGACAGTTGCAGACATGTCCGGAATAAAAGAACAGGAGCAGAAATAGATATATTGGTAAACAGAGCGACGTACGTATACGCTTATTGGCTCCATCAGGCCCAAATCCATGTGTATCGAAAATCACAACCGCATACGGGTGTAACCTGAAGGAAAACAAGGATGGAAAGGGAACTACAACTAGAATCCGTCAACAAGAGCCAGCAGGCACATCATTGGTGACTGTCAGACCACCTTGTTTTGGGAGGTAACAACCACCGTCGTTACGGAGGCCATCTTTCCTTACCTGCCGTGGTACTGTTTCCGCAAGGACAGTTATCTTTTATTGTAAGTAAAGGCATGAAAACGTCAGTACATGGAGACGTGTTCTAAATATCTCACGCAAATTCACCAGAGATTACTTGTGGCGATAGCATTGCATCGAGCTGAGCCCAGTTCAGCTGCTCAAGATCAACGGCGGATCTGTTCAACTATTCCTTAACAGATCAGCTCTTCCGCAAGAACTGTTAACAACAATGGTAAATTCGATATTTGACGGTTGTCGCAATATATCACGCGGACAAGGGATAACCAGCCATAGGCATCGATAACGTCGCATATATCGCAGCTTCAAAATGGGAATACGATTACAAGCTGCGCTACCATAGCCGAAACGATCCATATACAGAGTGCTTCAACTTACAACTTATTTTCTTGTTTGAAGGTGGAAAAGAGATTCAAACTATTTCTAGTACTTTTTCCAATTATGAGCTTCTCAAGGTAAATAACTTATCATCATAAGCACTCAGTTCTTCTGCTATCGAAGTTGCGTCAAACCAGACAATGCGAATGATATCTAGTTACAGTCATATGAATACCATTCTATTGGCACTCTGAGTTGTACCATCGGAACTGCGAAAAAGTTATGCCCTTCTCAGAAAAAAAAAACAGAAAAATCAAGTTAACCAGAGCTACCCGTCCATAATGACAGACACGATATCAAAATGAATAGATAGGTCTACAGATATCTTCCTCCTCCTTATACCAGGAACATTTCACACTAAAGGACGCCTGGAAAAGGTACTGTGAGAAAAACTCAGAAAGTATAGCTAATATATGTACTGTATAGATCAGAAACCAAGATGCTTTGATCTGCCCCGTAAAGCATGGACAACCTTCAGCACTATACGGAGAAACAACTATAGATGTGCTAACATGCACAGTTCAGGTACAGCTCCTAATCCTGAGTGTGACTGTGGAGCGCAAGGAGGGAGCTTCCAAAATCGGTTCCTGAATTCCTGAAATCAACGCAAAATAAATGTAGAATTAAATAACATAAAGGTTGTTATAACAAAGGGAAAAACCTCAAAATCAATACTACGCGAGCATATATGGGAAACATGGCATAGGTGAAATGGTAGGAAGTCTAAATACCTAACGAAGAGGACAAAAATTAAACAAAGGGTAAATTAATCACTTCTATAAAATCAAATAACAATTGTCTTTCCAGCTCTTCTGTAGACTGTGGCCCTTTTTGGTCGAGTATACTTGAAGATCTATCCGGTATCCTTCAAGTTAACCAACGGGGTTTGTTTTACTTTCAGGTTCTTTCTTACGGTTTTCTGGATGGGTTATAGCGTTTTTTAGAAGATTTTTGGAATGATGGATAAGGATAACGTGCCTGGTACCCTACCCCAGGTAGCCTTGGGCTTTGCTGGTGTTGAGCACTACCATCTTAAAATTGTAATGATAGCTTTATGCAATCTCAGCATTTTATAGGACCATTCGGACTATCGGAGTAGCACTCGCATAGGAATGTGAGAGTAAAAATTAAAAAACTAGGTGTCACCTTGAAGATAGATAGACAAAATACATTGTCAGAATTGTCGCGTGATGTTCCTTTTTAAATATTCTAATACTCGATAAATTAATAAAAATGCGAGAAATCGATACATCCAATTATAAAATAGGTATGGTTCGTTCTATAATACTCAACCGTGTAGATTTGATTTTCAAAGCTGTTACCAAAACACATTTAACTTCCTTGACGATTGTTTACATTTTGGAGAAGTTATTTTGTGTGAATATTGGGGAAGCCGGAGTTGATGGAAAAGGCACCTCAATGTTTAACTCCCCTTTCTGCAGGTTTATAAAACAGGTGCTGGTATATTAAATGGGGTAAGCCTTTTGGAAAACAGTGAAACATAATAGGGAAGGAGCCTGTTGCTTGATACAGAGTTTATGTTTTGTTGAAAAGCTCCTAAGAAAATTACAAAGCTATATAATGTTGATTAGTCCACTTCTATTAGTTTTGGGTCGATCATATACGCGTTCCGTTTATAATTAATGGAAATATAAGGAAAACTCGGCGCAAATGAAAGGAAAAAGGCAACCCACTATATAATTAGAGTAGATCAACATAAACATCGTGTTAAAAGCTAGCAATTTTAATTCTTCAACGAGAACATGACGAAATCAAATTATAATAGCTCATTACTAGACGTGACTAGAATAGAAGAACATACATGTATATAGTCATGGTAGAAATTTATGGTACATATCGTGTTTCTTTCATCAACAAGGTCAAATAAACAAACAAGAAATTCAACAAATGAAACCTATTCTGTGGTTTCCATATAGTGTAACCATTTTTTGTAGAGTCAAGAAGCCACAACAATGAGAAGTTCAAAATCTCTAAGAAACAACATGAAACAGCTGTTTGCAGAATGATGCTGAAGACAGACGGAGCGGAAAACAGTAGTATACTGGACCCTTTCCTCTTCGGCAGCATTTTCCAAGATACTGCTGGCACAGATTAACTCCCGGCTAAAAATGACAAAAGAGATTGGGTGAAAACTAATAATAGAGCACAGATTAGGAAACCAATAAGCAACAAAACCCTCTTTCCAGTGCTTTTGAATTGAGAGGAGTATGCACCCGGAGTGTAAGGCTCACGAACTGCTCTAGCAAAAATGTGCACGGGAACGCCTAAACTGCTTTTTCATGTTTTACTTTGACGTTGACAATATGTATCACGCTGCCAAACAATGAAAATGTAAACAGATTTTTCCTTTATTTTCAGGAGAATTGTCAGACTATCTAATTGATGCTTTTAGAATGATGGTGCAACACCTCAGAGACCTCCAGGGCAGGGGATTTCAGAAATGAGTATCTCAGGAGCATGTCACTCTAGAGTAATACAATGATATTAACAAGTGGTGGGCAGCTCCGAGTTAGTCCGAGTAACACAAACGAGGCACTGGAAAGTACCTCAGGAGTAGTACTGTAAAGTACAGTTCCTTACAAGATATGGGTGGTTTAGGGCAGTATCGTCTGTCAGTCCAAAATAATTGTAGGACGCCTTTATGGCCTCCTTGATTTTCATAGTTTTGTAATGTTCCGTGTCAGCGTTCTATTTTGAGTATTGTCACAAATTTCTATTTTCATTACGGTTTATCAGCTTGAAATTTCCAACGATTCAAAAAGAAAACATAACTTCACAATAGAAGAGCGCTGACGCTCACACAGTCAGCAGAAATCTAGAGATACCCCAGCATTTCTGAAGGAAAGAAAATACTATGGAAATCAAGGAGGCCATAAAGACTTCATACAGTTGTATTAACGCCTAACGATACGGCCCCTTAGTGGATAACAAACATTGGTTGAACATATTTGGAGATAGCAACTAGAACTGAATTGGTAATTTCAAAGGCAACCAATAGCCAGCTTAAAAGAACCTTTTTGGGCCTAATATAGTATTGAACTTTTATAAGATTAAAATTTCGAATAGTCTTCCCTGTTTGTTAACAAAAATATTGGAAAAGCCCGACAAGCTGTCCTGGACGGCTTGTGTTGTTTTAGCCAGCAACAGTGTAAGCAGTATATAACGTAAAGCAAACAGGCGAACCCAGGCAAACCACACATTCCCGATTTTTTCGTTTTACATCGACCATGAATCGGTCACCATGAAAAAGTACATAGACTTATTCGTTTGGCCATCTTCAAGAATTGGCAGTAGTGAAGGAATCCACGCAATCATTTGACTACTAGGCGAGAAAATGTATTTTTTATCAAAAAATTAGTTTTGAAAGATAGGCGTATGCGTGTAATTCCATTGTTCTATTATCTACGAGTGTTGTCCCAAAGATAAGGTTCCCAGCGCTCTAACCTTGTCGCGTGTGATGCTAGGCGAAATCTGGCAACACCGTCGTGTTTATCGGCTCCCTCACCACCGATCCCAACAATAATACCACCCATATAAATTCATCACCTCTTGAGTGAAGTATATGGCGAAATATGTATAAACATGTCCTCAAATGGCGAAGAGAGTGCTCTGATGGCCGCACGGACCTCCACAATGAACAACGACCCAGGAAGCCGCCTATCTCCGAGGAAGTTGTGGCGAAGACTGAGCAAGTCTTGCTCCAAGATCGGTGAATCATGATCCGGGAACAAGCGGTTCAAATTCTTGAGGCTTCTGGAAAAACTGAGATGGGCGATCCGAAGTCGTCGAAGGGGAAAACTCGCCGAAGCGTAAGACTGCACCGCAACAATGCGCATCCTCTCATGTCTCATAACAATCGAAAGACCCCCAGCCAAATCGCTCGACTAACGATTTGGCTGGGAAATGCACCTAGGCGGTCAACGATTCGAGACAGACGAGCAGTTGCAAGGAGCAGTTACCAAGTTTCTAAACGGGCTGGCGGCGGACTTCCTTGAGGTGAGAGTGCAAAAGTTAGTTTCAAGTCTAAAGAAATGCGTAGAAAAAAATGGGGACCATGGAGCAAAATAGCTTAAACATCAATCAATGTTTCCAATGGTGATTCGTTTTTTCAAAATAGCAAAATTCCTTGTACCTGAAAAAGATGTGGGAGCCCTATTTTTGAAACTACTCTCGTACATGAACATCTTTTTAAAATAGTATATATTTGAACACCTACTCGGTCAACCACGAGGATTACTGAGTGAATGGTTTTGTTAGAAAACAGGAAAACACGAGTGAATTCGGCAAAGTGGCAAGTGTAGTTAGTGAATTTAAAATTGGTATTTTGGTGCATGCAGCATATAAACTCGGAAAAAATACAAATCAAGGATTCTGGTACTGTCTCTGACATGACACGTCCAAGTGACATATATTGTTTTTGCAATGAACATGTACTCACGGTACTATTTGAAGGGGAAGCATACGTCAGCATGCCTAAAATACGGATCTACTTTTAATCAACCGAAATAAGGGATGTTGGAGGAAAACTGAATTAAGTGTTATGTGAAATGACCGATTTAGGATCAAAATAAAAAAAATAGACATTCTCACGCTCACAGGAAATGACGAATGAGAACTGTAATACCTTTTCTCTGTTCAAAAAATGGCGTCAAGTAAGTTGACTCTGTACTTCCCATGCTACGCCTTCATCAGTTCAGTGCAATTAGAATACTCTCAGAAAAAAGTCTGTTACAAACATGTACAACAGAGAAATTCAATGGATTATGTTAGTCTAACAGGCAGATGCAATTAGTCCATACATTATTTCCCTGCCCTACTGGAATTTACTGTCCATCTGGCAACGTTGTTCCTTTTCACATCTGCGACATTGTTGCAGCGAGATATCCTCATTTTTTGCATGGTACGTGTATGTTTTTTGTGCTATACAATCCCCAAATCCGAAACGCTACGAAAAATTAAAAAAAAAAAGCGATTTTTATTTTTTCCTTATTGGATTTTTTCTCCATTGCTGCCGGGCCGATATTCAAAAACTACACATTTTTTTCGTTCTTGGCATTGTAGCAACCTTGTCTGAGAATTTCGTCAAAAGCGGACGGACACTCAGACAGACAGACGGACAGACAGACAGACAGATGGACAGAGAGACGGACAGACAGACAGACGGACAGGCAGACAGACGCACAGGTAGACAAGACAGATCGATAGACAGACCGACAGAAATGAGTGACATGGTTTTTCATAATGTACAGGGAGGCCAGCTAAGAATGCGGAGTACTGTGTCTGGGAACCTATCCAACGTAGAGGCTTGCGGGAAAAAAGAGGCCAAGAGAAAAACATTTAAAATACTTTCTGAAATGGCCGCTAGGGGGCGTAGCTGCAATCTTGAATCTAAAAAAGTGATGTTTCTGTTAATTCTGCTATATTAACCTAACGACAGAATACCTGATCTTTAAAATCGAGGATAATGTGAACTTTTTTGTTTGACAATTTTTGCTGTATCTCTAAAAATAAAGTGGTGGGGGGTATTCGAAGGTCCGTAAAACGCCCCTGTATCATCGAAACGGCTGAGTCGATCTTAACAAATTTGGGCTACTTGAAAAAAGCTATTCTTGGGCTACAAAGGTTATAATATTTGAAGTTTTGTTAGTCTGACATGTGGAACCTAGGGGGCTTTTTCGACATTCCGACAGAAATGATTAACCTTCCCAAAAAAACAAAATGCATTTCGAGCATTTACGGGAGCATTAAAAACATTTCTTTCTTAAATTGGTCATTTTTAGGGCCACAACTTAATGATAAAAAGAAATTTAAGAAAAATTAGTTTGAAAAGAATAAAAAATCAAGGGATTTCCGTATAAAACCTTCTTTGGCATAAATAGGTTAATATCGAGATGCGGTCTTCGCGAGCTTGTTTACACATTATTTAGCTACTTGTTAATAAAAAATAAAAGTCATACCATTGTGTTTTTTTTTTGGGAGAATTAACCATTTCTGTCGGAATGAAAAAGCCCTCTATCGTCCACATGTAAAACTAACAAAACTAATAACGAAACTTACTAACGAAACCTTTGAATACCCTTACCACTTTATTTTTGGAGATACCGCGAAGATTATCTTCGAATTTAAAGATTAGGTATTTTGTTAGATTAATATAGCGGAATTCACAGAAACATCACTTTTTTAGACTCAAGATTGCAGTTACGCCCCCTAGCGGCAATTTCAGAAACTTGAAAAAATTTTTCAGGTTTTTGTTACAAGCCGCTACGATGGATAGGTTTCCAGATACAGTACCCGGTTTTCTTAGTTGGCCATCCTGTACCTGTCATATAACATCCAAGAAAGACAATATCTCATTTTCGAAAAGTAAAGAAGAAGAAGGAAAAGAAAGTAAAAAGAGAAGTACCACCCCGTATATCGTCGAGCACACACTCCCGGACAATGCATGATAAACGTCCGTTTGATGTCGTCGTCTGCGGTATAGAGAACTTTATCCGCTGCAGTTTTAGATGCCGAAGCGGTTTCTGCCTTTGACAGATGCAATTTGTTTCTGTTTATAATTCCGTATCCATCTATCGCAGTCCTGCCCGAGCTCTCTAAACTTTGGAGAAACTGGAAGAGCAACTACAACATGCAGGCGATGCAAATGATAGGGTGAAGTGAGCACTTCTGACAAGTTGTGCTAAGAATTCAGATATTTGAGGCACGGACTGCTCGATACCCACTGCTCAGTCGAAAAATTTGGAATTTATGTTGTTGACGCTTTACGGTTCCAATGTAATTGTATGTGCAAGCCATATTAAAAAGTATTTATTGTATATGGACATCTGCAATGTGGACCAAATTGGCAGATACGTAGGTTATAATCTGTGAGTTATAATCCTGCCGAAAGTAGGTCGATCAAAAATGCAAACAGACAATCGATGTCGCCTCAATTTAAATCCGGGCGAAATATGCAAAATTGCTTTGGCGTTTTTCTAAAATTCTAAAGTTATCGGTCGACTTAAGTGTTCCAAAATTTGTTTTGTAAGTATTCAAGCATCGAAAAAAAGTGCTCAGTGGGATTCCGTTAGCAATAAAATATAAGGTAGGTCAACCATGGAAGGTCATGGCGCTTGCAAGACCGATTATTTAAAACATCATAGTTGTTATCATGCGATGACAAATGCCTTCTGTTCACACTTTCATCGATATAACTAAAAGACACGGACGCGCCACTATTTAACCGTAGCTCACAGCAAAACCTAAATTTTCGAGTAAATAAACTATTCTTTTCTTTAGTATATTTAATTATAGGTTTCTAACGCCATCTGTAAAACATTTTGGCCTCACAAGAAGAAGGCCATTTTGGTCGGTTTAAATTGGTTTTTTAATCAAAATTATATAAAGGCCATTGACAATTTATTTGATATCAATATAAAACTCATCACAAAATTATTTTGAATATATTTTTCACGAATACATTCTTAGTTTCACGGTGACGTTCATTGATTATTCTGTATGATAATGTACATATTATTCAAAGTAACTTAATCAGATATTTTGATCATAACGATAGTTTTTCCTATGTTAATTTGGCCATGGCCTTCCATGATTCACCCACCGTATATATAAAAATCGAAATGATTTTTTGGTCTCTTATAAAACTAATAAAACAGAGTCTGGCATGGCTTATATTCATTTTCACCAAAGACACGTAATTCGTCCTCTTACAATTCGCCAATGATTTTGATATATATATATATTTTAACATAAAACACGACAATTAATTCTAACATTTTATGATTTAGGAGTTATTCTAGCTTCTAGTCAAACAGCACTGAGATTGCTGCATGTTTGAAAAGTTTTAGACGACCCTGCGTCGCTCGCTTCCTTCCTCCTTGTCCTCCTCGTCCGAATTATGGATATGTAAACAACTAACGACTTAAGCGACTTTATTTAAGGAAAAATGAGTTAGTACTGGTCACATTCTTTTTCAGGTACCTCCTACTTATAACCTAGGCTAGAACAAGGGATTGAAAGCCTAAGCAAACATCTCTACATATGAGATCGTCATCATAGCAGTGGCGTAACTCCTCCCTCTTCAAGAAGGAGGAACCACCTGAGTCAAGGAATACATTTCATCAAGTTTAACGTCATTTTTACCTGTTTTTTGGGTTCTTTAGTCTTCAAAAGAAAGAGTGATTGTTTTTTTAAACTAGGTAGAAATACAATAAATGTCAAGGTACATAAAATAGATACAATGCTAAACGTGGAAATTTTGTGTGAAAAATCTATGTTTTTTGATTTACCATGCAATAATAAAACCTTATATAATTGGATATCTGAGTAACCCTTTGCATCAGTATTTTCAAAGAACAGATTCTTGTCATAGGTCACTTCCATGTTAGGTACATACAAGGGTATCGGAATATCAGAAGTCTTCAAATATTGTATATGATCAATGTTTTACATTTTGAGCTGATAATAAAAAAGGAATCGATTTTTTTTCGTTTAGTACAATCTTCATATACTGAAATATTCTTATTTCGATTCTTATTAATTTTTTCTAGTCATTCTGTTACCTCACCTTTACACGGTTCAATAGTTCATTTTTTTATACCAAAGCAGCCCGCATGCAGAAGCCTAAATGCTATGACACCGCGGCTGCTATGGGGATACCAAAGAAACTTTGTTAATCCGATTTTTGAACCGCCTAAGGTTAGTAGAACTGGGAAAAGTTTCCTCTTGTAGATTGTTCCACAATTTCGACACCCTCGGGACAAAGAAGTGGTCGTATCAGCCAGTTCTGTATGTAAGAAGTTCGACACGGTTAGGATGCGAGTCCAAAGTCGAGAGGTATGTGGCAGGCACATCGCGCGGCGGCATCATGGAGGAGAGCTGTGAGTAGCAAAGCTTGTTGGTGTGGCGGTAGAAAAGGGCTAAATGGCTGACGCGCCAGCGGTGCAAAAGGGTCCCGAGACTGTCCGTTAGAGAAGAGTCATCGGTCAGT
This sequence comes from Acanthoscelides obtectus, assembly GCA_963669975.1. Lineage (NCBI taxonomy): Eukaryota > Metazoa > Arthropoda > Insecta > Coleoptera > Chrysomelidae > Acanthoscelides > Acanthoscelides obtectus. The sequence goes on along the minus strand of CAVLJG010000003.1, from coordinate 69,148,573 downwards.
CGGGCAGCCCTCCTCTGGACAGCATCGAGCATAAATAATGTAGTCGGGGCAGCAGCACCCCAAACGTGTGAGCAATACTCGAGGCTTATCTGGGCCTTGTATAGAGTAAGGTCATGCGGAGAAAAGTGCTTCTTAGCCTTAAACAAATAGCCTAGCTTTTTCCCAGCAGTTGCTGCTATTGACGAGATGTGTTCCTGCCAGATAAAGTCCTCGGTGAAGGACTTCGATCAGCCGAAATGTACGGCTCTTTGACAGAACTCCATCGAAACCGGATGGGCGCTACGAAGCTTTTGGTTCGTCAAGGTACAGGACTGTGTTTTGGAAGCACTAAATTGTACAAGATTGTTGCGTCCCCAAGCAGTGACAACCTCCAGGTCTCTCGTCAGAGAAGAAGTCGCCGCTAGTCTCCTTTTATTCAGCTCAGCGTCAGAGATCGTAGTCGTCATCGCAAAAGGTAGTAGTTCCTTGTACCGTTTCTGTAAAGGTTTGTTCTTCCTCATTTTCAAGATGAGTCATTTCTTCGGCAGAATAATGACTTTGGTCCTACCTGAAAATCATTATTTCTAGTGGGCGTTTGTTGACGATATGCGTTTTACTGGGGTTTCGGTGTGCGTGCTGTAGATACAGACATTGGCGTAGAGTTATATTTTTGCTGACCTGGAGAAAAACATTTTGTACCCGTCTGAAAGCTTGAATGTTTGTAGGGTAATGAGGTTTAAAATTTTATCTTGGTGGTTGTAATTTTATAGGACCTGTTGGGCATGCTTGTTTATAGAGACTCGTTCTTAAGAAATTTTTGTAATCAATTTGCATTTGCAAATTTTCAGAATCACGATAATATTGAACACAAGAATTAATCGTGGTAAGAGTTTGCTGACATAGGACCTATATGGTTCATTCAAACCAGAAATAAATGAACCTGAAGACTGTCTATCGTAGTTTCTCAATTTGAAAGCAATATGATCGGAACTATCATGGTATTCTAAATTTGCAAAATTCTTTCAGACTGTACCTTAAATGTAATCTCTTGATAAAAGTCGTCGTATTTTTGGTTATGTTTCTGAGCTGACGTGTATAAAGCAGTGAGAAGAGTTTCGTCGTTTCTAGGGTCTTTATACTTGGATAATAATTATGATTTTAAATCTGGACTAGGTAGATGTACTAAATTTCTTACTTCACTTAAGCTGAGAAATGACATATTGGAAAGCATACGAAACAAAAGGTGTATTGGCAAGCTCTGCAATAAGCTTTTCTGAATTATCAAAAAATAAATTAGATCTCTATGACCTCCATGATATTATGGTACCATATACTTATTAGCTAAGTTACAATTTAATTTGTAAATCTTGAAGGTAAAAGCTTGGCTGATTAAAATTAAGACGTGAGGGTGTCAAAATAACTTGTCCCCCAGGTGTATTTTCGACTACAGAATCAATCTCATAATCGGAATTAAAATCACTGGGTACAACCAAAAATGTAAATATTGTTTCTTACGCTGTACTGGACACTAGCAGCTTCATTTGGAGAGATCTGTGACACCTCCTTGGGCCAATACAGCACCTCCCGGTAGACAGCTTACCTGCCGTAGATCCAGCACCTCGCTGATGTCTGCTCCTGTCGTTCTCAAGTACCGTTGCCTGTTCCAAAAATTCTTAGCCAGTATATCGGCCTGGTACTTCGATGGCGATGGTTTATTCGGTCTAGCCCACAAAGTTCTTTGTGGTCGACGTCAAAACGATTGATATCGTACCCGAAGACACCGGACGATTTTTGGCACTTTTCTCTGTGTCGATTGAGTGACACTCGTCAACCAATATTGACGGTTATCGATTCGGTACGTCGATCTTGTTCACAGCGCCACTTATGAATATAAGCAAACAAGGAACGACATTTTTAAAAAGCGATATTAACAGAAGATAAATACCTATGTTCTGGTCACATTCTTTTACAATGTACCTCCTATTTATAACCTAGGCTAGAACAAAGAATTGAAAAGTGCAAATCTAAGAATCTCTATTATGAAATCATCGTCACAGCAGTACCGTATTTTTCGCGAAAAGGTATGATATTTTTTGGTACTATGTGAGTCAGTACCCAAATCAGGTGCCCGCGCGATTTGTCAATGTTAACCTAAATTATAGACAGCCGCATTTTAAAAACCAACATATACACATTCCTTAAACAATAACATGGTTATAAATTTGATGATGAATTTTACTCTGTGCGCCTTGGTACTCCGCGAATGTATTCAGAACGCCGTCCCCGATGTTTCCATCGGAGCTGCGTAGATTTGTTTATATCGTCTGGAAGCTGACTGGGTGGACAGCCCCAAATACGGTATGTGCCTTATTGTATCGAACAGCGACAGCTTTAAGCATAACAGTGCCTTGCCAAATGAATAGTCAGTATTTTCATTCAACATTTTTTTTTTCGTGTTTGGTGCTGTTTTACCGTAAATTAGCTTTTTTGTTTTGAACGTAGTTGTGTCTTAAAGTATAGTTCAGCATTCCGGAACCCTGTATTTTCAAACAAATCTCAACCAGAGTTCTACTTGAGCTGCCCTTGAGCATGTGTTGTGCCGTCAAAATTCCGAATCGAGGCACAGTAAGCCTAAAAATCTACTTGAGCCGAAGCTTCAATCTTGGCTCAGTTGAGCCAATGTACAACTGGCTCTAAACTACTCCGAAGATTGAAGACTGGTTGACTTCTTCGTTCATAATGTCCATGTCCATTATGCTCTATAGTATAACTAATGAATGTGTAATACCATGGAAAATGATCTTAAAATATGAATATCAGTAGCAGAAAGACGGAAGGTAACGTATTGTGAAAAATGATTATGGGCTGATGTGAACAAACGCGACACAGCTGGTGACTTGCATAATGAAGAAAACATGTAAATCCCATTCATAGGTGATCCGTCAGCCGCTTGTGTCGCGCCTCGTTACACATCCATACCAGTGACGAATTCATAAAAAATAGTCTAGGCGACATGTGAGCTGAGATGGTTGTGCAGACTAGCAACTATAGTTTCTATTTAAAGCAACGAATTCGGGCTAGGCAGAAGAAACAAGCCTTTGATTCGAAAATCCAAATCCAAAACCTGAGTTTGTAGTCAGGATACAAGTGCACACTACAAAGAGACTTGACAAAAGTTAATTTTTGGCAGTTCTGCCATTAAATTCGTATTTCTAGAGTATTTTTTTCAAAAGTGCAACTGTTCACAAATAATTGTGGTGTTGGACGATTTCAGGACATGGATATTTTTGCATAATGTGCGGAGAGCGACACAAACTTAATGACGCAGAACAAACCTAGATCATTCCACCGGTAAGTATCATTATGTTGACACCACGTTGTCACTTTGGTAAGCGATGGTAGGCACATGAGTCAAAACAATGCACTAAATCTACGCAATTCTGTCGATAAACAATGAAATGTAAACATATAGGCTTGGTACCCTCTCGTATAGTCGGAATCCTTGGTTTAAGGGTCTTCGGGAAGTGTAATGGTTGCAATATGCGCTACCTGTGGATGAACTGTGGAAAATCGTTTAGTTTCCTAGTTTTGGGTACATTTCAATCAAAGACTCCACTTCAGCTCGCCGAACATCTCGTCGTTCATACAAGCTCAGGTAGTTCACAACGGCATCAGGAATACAGGAACTACTTTCCTTTCAAACGGAAAGGCTTTGTAATCGATAGAAAAGTGAAATAAATTTCTATATTGCATTTTATACTCCATTCTACACATGACTTTGTTATTAATATCCATGTTTTTCTCCTGGTTTAGTTATGCTCATGAGATCTATAGTTGAACCATACATGTCCACAACAAAACCAGGTGTATAGTGTGAGGAATACTGTTCCTGTAGAAAATAGAAGAAAAATGAAATACAAAAAGTGTGTATGGCATCCTAGTTGACTGCTCAGAAGTTTTCAAATAAAATTGGTGAGCTAGAACGCTCCTCTTTACAGAAAGAGTATGTACTCAACCTTTATCAATATTCTCAATGATTTCAGACTCCCCTGAAGGAGCTGAATTTCAAAACTGCAAAAATGGAAAAATACTGTTTCTTGCCTTGTAACACTGTTTCAGCGTCTACGTTTGTCTGGATACATTTCCAAAGCATGACTAGTACCATTAAGGGGGTCTTAAGTTCGCTGGATGTTTTGCGAATTTCGAGCCTTACAAGGGCGGAATATCTTTTTTATAATGACATTTTTTTGTACCGAAGCAGCCGCGAAGACAGAAACTTAAAAACCTGCTATGGGGATCTCAAAGAAATTTTGTAAATCGTGCTTTTGAACTGCCGAAGCTTACTGGAACTGGGAAAAGCTTCCACAATATTCGAGGCTAGGCCTTTTCTAGACCCTGTATATAGTGAGAAGGTCATGTGGAGAAAAGTCCTTCTTAGCCCTAAAAAATAGCCTAGCTTTTTCCCAGCAGCTGCCGCTGAAGTGAACGGCTCTTTGCCAGAAGTCGGCCATCCGTCGAAGCCGGATGAGCGCTAGGACGCCTTTTGTTCATCAAGGTACAATACTGTGTTTTGGAAGCATTAAACTGTACAAAATTGTTGCGTCCCTATGCAGTGTAGACCTCCAGGTCTCTCTTCAGAGAAGAAGTCGTCGCTAGTTTTTTTATTCCAGCTCAGCAACAGAGATCGGCTTGTCACTCTGAATTTCTGCATGTAGAGTGCTGTCATCAGCGAACCTATGTATTGGGTTGATCGTGCAGAAAATGGGGGCGTTGATATGTAAGAGGAACAGTGTCGGAGCCAAGACGATCCCTGGGGAACACCCGCGTTGAAGTTGTAGGATGAATAGGAGAACCCGTCAATTACGACTGATATCTTACGGCCAAAGAGAAAGTCTGCCACATATCTGCAAAGCTTTTCTGGAAGGCAGTAGGATGGAAGTTTGCATAAGAGGGCAGAGTGCCACAGCTGATCAAACGCTGTCGTGATATCAAGAGCAACGACATGAGCCTTACCATGAGACTGGATGAGTTTAACCCACAATTGCGTGACGTAAGCTAGGAGGTACCCTGTGGATTACTGGTGCCGGAAACCAAACCGCCTGTCGCTAATCAAGCCGTAATGTTCGAGGTATCCACAGGTTTGCGATTTATGCACCTCTCCATCACCTTACTTATAACAGAAAGCAGAGCTATAGGCCTGCAGTTGTAAAGGTCGGTCTTAGATCCTTTTTTGGGATGGGTTGGACATGAGCAAATTTCCAGTTTTCTGGGAAGGTATAGGATTCATAAGATATCAGAAAGAGAGGCGAAAAAACTGGAGCAAGCTCGGCTGCACACCTGTTCAATACAATGGCAGGAATCAAGTCTTGTCCAGAAGCTTTGTTAGTGTCGAGCGACAAGAGCACCCGTCTTACGGTCTTATGCCTAAATGTTACTACCCGTATAGTGTAGGGAACCCTTTGAATCGACGGCACTTGGTCGTTGGGGGACGTCCTTGGTGGAGGTGGCAGCAAAGATCTTGGCAAGCACTTGGCCTTTGAGTCGGTTACAATTGTTCCACCCTGACACGTGAATGGTGGAGGGCTAGTGTCTGAGAAGCTTTTTTCAATCTACTTGGCCAGCGTCCAGAGAGACCGTCTGCCATTGTGCTGCGACATACCCTGTGCCTAACATTTATATGGTGCTGGTTTTTGGCATTGCGAACCGCTTCGTTATATTAGTTTCTGGACTCGACGTCGGCTTGTCTGTTCTCTACAGTGGGGTTTTGTGAGAAGGTTCTGTGTGCCTTGATCTTCTGCTGGCGAGCAGTGTCACACGATTTATTAAACCAGCCGTTGGACTCTGGTTTGGGCACCTTCACTGTATCTATTCCTCTATTCCGACGTGGATAATATCGGTTATCAAAGAACAGACAGCGGACGCATCCGCGTCAGCGAAACAAACATCTCTCCAAGGAAATCTAACCTCCACAGCACCGTGGTCTAAGTTCACCAGAGGGGACACGACAGTTGCTGTGCTATAAGAGACAGGATGCGTGATCAGAAAGAGATCCAGCAAGCTCCTGGTATGTGAAGCGGGGGAAAAAAGTACGGCTCGTTACCAGTTGGGTCACCCCTTGAGTAGAAGCGAACAATTCAACTGCACGACCTGTTGCATCGGTCTTGTTTGAGCTCAACTAAAGTTCATTATGGGCATTCTAATCATCGAGAAGAACTACCTCTGAAGCGGGGTGATCGATGTTCAGGAAGTTTGGTTCCAAAGAAACATCCCTGCCGCAAGAAAGACTACTAACAGCATCACTTTCTTTGTTGGGAAAGGTAACCGAATGAGTAGCTTAGGTGTGGAAACATGTGGGAAAAGCTAAACGGTGGTACCGCCTCGATCGACTAGTCCTTGTCTACCACCTTATTTTTTCGTGTTAACAATGTTAGATAGACCTGGTCCGTTGGGGAACTTACACCGCCACCCGGCAATCGGTAGTCAGGTATTCCTCAATGTGTGCTCAATCAGTTAAACCGGAACTATATATATATAATATATAGTTCCTATATATAATACTTCGATAACACTTTTATTGCGATTTACCCCTATCTGTATCTAATCCAATTTTACTGATTTACTACTTTCCTTCGCTATATTCCTCCTTCCTTTCTTTGCTTTACTATACTCCCATCAACCTATCTAGTATATGGCTAATCACACCCCCAAGCTTGACAGTCCGACGATTCTTTCAACTTAGAACTAAGTCTTCCAGACTATTCTTTCAAACAACGACGAATAGTAGTACCAATCTCAATACGAATGTCATGTCGTCGGGACTATCGATACCAGTGACGAATGCATACAAACTGCAGGTTGCAGTCAACGCCAGGCGGGTGCTAACAACCCTGACGTTGCAGAGCACGGCGAACAACGGTCTGACGACGCGTCGGCGTCGCGCGTCAGCGTCGCACTGCGAGTTGCACAATTTTAATTTCGCATCCAATTAATCTCAACATCCGCAGACAGTTCCATCAATAATCGTCACAGAGTACGGCCGAAGCGGATTGCGGCCGCCTCTGACAGCTAACGTGACGTCTGACTTAGACATGCCACAACAGTAGCTATTTTATTAACACTTGGAATACAAAAATCTGATTACAACTATATTTATAAGACGATGTTGCCCCACTTAGGTATCTAAACCTGGATCATTCCAAATTAAGTTATACTGGGTCAAATCATCTTAGCTAGATTTTCAGATTGATAGGTCGTTCCCTAGAACGTGTTTTTTCGAAAACTACCTTTTAGGGGCGCAATTTTCCCCAGAAATGTTGAAAACTTACCATCGCTTCATTACTATACCCTACATAATTTTGATTGTTTATAGTTTTGTGCAGCGTATGCTTCACAAAAAAATATGAGGTGTTTTCGAATGTTTAGTTAGGTAATGAACTCCCGAATACACTGTAGGTATATTAGTGTTTTTTTTTTTCATATCCACTAACAAACTCATGAATCGGAATACGACGTTTATACAGATTTCCTCCAATTTCTGACATTTTAAACCTATGGTGTCATACATTGGCTGAGTAAAGAAATCCCACGTGCTTATGTTTTTTTGTCCATTCTTTTACGTTCCGCAATCAAAATTTTGATCTGTTTTCCGACAAATCGATTTTCGTCAATTTTTGAAGCTTTTAGAGATGAAAAAGGTGGCTTCCCTAGTAACTCATTATATACATACATGCATTTTTACTTTTTGGTTCCGCTGCCAAAATAATAATTTCGTAATTCGTGAAATTGACAAACATCGGGAAAACTGCATTATCACTGATTTTTACAATTTTTAGATATTGTTGGAGTAGGATCTTACAGTCTGGCTAACCAAAAGCTCAATGCGCGTATTAATTTTTGTGCATCTTCGATAAAACGTTTAAACAGCTTGACATATAAACTTAATATTTTGTAAACGTAGCCTACTCAGGCCACTTGTTTGACTTTTGAAGAAACAGGTGGATAAAGGTGTCATGTAACATTTTTTTAAATTGCTTTTTTGCATTAAGCTAACCTTAAGGAGTGATTCTTTTATTGTGTGATTACTTTGGTGCAGAAACACAATAATAACAAACTAATTAAACTTAATATTTAAAATATCAATTAAGGAAGAAGTCCCAACAAAAGATGTTTAAAGTCAGTTTACTATATATAGTAATATTTTTACATAACACCTTCATCCACTTGTGTATTTATCAAATATGCATCTGCAAATAGGTCAGGGGCGAAAGATAGTGATAAAACTGTATACAAAGAGGAAGTTTCTTCGGCTCAGTCAGCAAGTGCAAAAAATGGCTTTACTGTGACAAACTTGGTAAATCCTTGATTATACTATACATCCGTATTATATTGGCATAATCACACCGGTTTATCTTGCTTATCTGAGGAAGAACCTTCAGGATTAAAAATGACAAGCATACAATAGAACTATATGGGGCAGAAGTAGAGAGCGACCCACGATGAGTAGTAAAGGAACATAATATGTATCTGGCATGCCCGCATTCTGGTTCCAACGTCGACATCTGAAACACGGCACCTCCTCCGTCGACTTCAGTGACGTACCGCCTAGTGCCATGCTTTTTTTATAAATAAAAGGAAATATTGGTGTATTTCCTTCATCCTTTTTTTGTAATTAATTAATAAATCAATAAAACACGATAAATAAGATCAAATGATGAGTCAACGCAAAACAGCTGCCTAATGGCGTGCACATTTAAACACTAGCTTAATAAAGCCGAGAGTAGGGAGGTTAAGAGCATCTGTGACTCAAGACGGATTAAGAAACGAATGCCCGAAATCTTAGTCCTAACTTGCTTTGCTTGACCACCCACACAA